>JAULUF010000022.1:32837500-33437500 GCA_031834385.1 Semotilus atromaculatus
TGCAGGCTGAGTGTATTTCTATATATCTGTACACGTATGTGAACAAATTATACAGCTCCAGTGAAGATGACCTAGAGGTCAGGTTAGAAAATCAAAAAATATATACCAGGCCATTTTATACTATATTCAACTTCAGTCTGTCATGTTTATACGCCTTTCTCTTTATTAATATCTCAGTAAAAGCTGGCACTCAACCTGCTGACAATGTGGTATGGAAAAGCTCACGATTAACAATTACGCTTACACATTTTGATGATTTAATAAAAACAGAATTAATAACTGTAAATGATTTGCTAGTCATTTGACTGAATAAGCCAACCACATAATTAGTTTCATGTGACTGGTTTCATGTTCCACGCTGCAATTGATGCTTTTTTTAAAAGAAGAACCACAGATTTCATGGCTTACTATTATTGTATGTCATCAAAAATATTTTTCAATTACAGCATGTGGCTCTCATTCAAAATGCATGAAAAAAAAAAATAGGTAAACTCTTCAGCAAAAAGCACAAGGATGAGTGCATGAACACTATCCGTCCATCTATCTATCTATCTATCTATCTATCTATAATTTCAAGAATTATTCTATAATTATCTTATAATATCTATCAGACACTTTGCCGACAATGTGGTTTGGAAAACCTCTCGTGTGCTTCCATAATTTGCTGATTTAATGAAAATAGAACAGATAGCTGTAATTGAATTGCTCATTCTATTGAATTAGCCGACCAAATAATTAGTGGGTAGTTTCATGTTCCACACTGCAACTGATTCTTTTGCCAAAGAACAACCAGTTAATTCATGGGAAATGTCAATCAACACAGCATAGCACTAATCCAGCTTGTGAGCTCTTGCATTCTGTGGAGTAGATATATTTTCAGGCAAAATTAATTTTAAAAAAATCAAATAAATTTCCCCCTTTTCATTACTTTTACATATTTCATGGATTTGTTTACTGTACACGTTTAGAACATCAAGCTAATTGTGCCTGGGGCTACTTATATTATAAAGTTAACTAGATCTGGACTGGATTTGCAAATTAGATCCCCCTTCCTAAAGTGTCTGCTAATTATACTCGATTACTGTCTTTTTTAATTAAATAAACGTTGACTGATGGTTGACAGAGTTAGTTTTTTAGTGATGCAATGGCTGCACTTAGTCTTACATTAATGAAATGTTTTCTTAAATTAAATTAAATACATTTTCTAATGAAATTGTTTCTGCTAAATTGGGTATGCAAGAAAACAACAAAAAAAGTGCTATTAGCTATTCATGTCTCTTTATTTCGCAGCTTAAGTTTATTTAACAGCCTAGCATTCCTGTATTAATTAGTAGACCATGGTGCTTAGCAATGCAAAGGTCATGGGATCGATTCTGAAGGAAAGCATGAAGTGATAAAACGTACACCTTAAATGTAAATGCACCAAATGTTGTAAATTACTAGACAGTGTCTACAAAGTATATTTCATTTTGTATATGCTGTACAATTACATAACTGATCTGGATAAATCACATCAACACAGAAAACGGAAGTCACTTTAGAACAAATTGTGAAAAATCAAATGTACCAACTATAATTCACAGTCTGTGTTGCATTAATTGTAAATGACACATTTGAAGTGAAATGCATTTCAATGGAGCCAGTTTGTGCTGTTTATATGTTGTGAATTAAAATATGTATGGATAAAAGATGGATTTCTTTCATTCCAACTTTACACATGTCCTCAAAGACAAATGCTTTTCTCGATAAAATGGTCACCGCAACCAGCAACAGTGCACACTTCAGGTGAGAAGGATCTGAGCATCAACCACTATTATGTTATTATTTGTGGCACATTTTATTCTTTATGTCACGGAAAACAAACACAAGATCCAGTTGCGAATTAAAGATTTCAAGGCAGGATGGACTGATCCAGAGGTGCAGGTCGGAGTTCAGGTCTTGGCATCAAGGAGACTGCAATGGGCTGAAGTCCGATGATCCCCGTAGAAATCAACCAATCGTGAACAGAGCAGATAGTCCAAAACTACAGCGGGCAGGTAACACAGGAACTGGAGACAGCGAACCACTGACAGGGCAAGGAAACAAAACGTGAACCTCAGAACCATCTGACAATCAACATGAAAAACACAAGACTACTTATAGGACACATTAACTGATAGCTCATCAGAGCAGTTGGTAACTCAGCGACGCTGATAGGCAATCTGACCAGGACAGTACACACAAACATGAACATGCAAACCTGCGAACCATGACAATATAAGGAATTTGATATTCAGCTAAAACATTGTAAAACATTTTTATGATGATATTAAAAAGGAATGTAGGGTGGGTGTAATCAAGAGTAACTGTACTCTTAAGAAAAATAGTTCTAAACAGTTCTAAATTGGGGTTCCCATTCGTAGTCACTACGAGTTACGACTTGACTACAAATGGGGTTTCGCCTAGTAAAAGCCTGTCAACTTTGAGTTTTACAAAACGAACCAATGGCAAAGAAATGCCATGGGTCTGCGGAATTTGCATAGCGTAACACCACCCGCCTCGTGGGTATATAGGCAGTTATGTTTTTGCTTCGGAGCCAAGAGGTCCTCTTCACTCCTGCAGCCTATTCTCTGACTATCTTCGAGAATCTTCTAGACGAGCAGCTTCCAGTCGGTGTTGGTGTTTCCCATTCCTGCCTGCTGATCAGTGCAGTGGTCTGCAACAGCATGTGTGTTTCTCCCGGCAGATGAAATCATGTTTATCGCCGCATCACAAGGTGAGCTGGAGTCCTCTGGAGATGAGGATTCGGCTGTGCTGCCACCTCCGGGTGTGCCAGCATTGCCCGAATCTGATCCAGAGCTGACAGCTATGCTTTCGCGGTCATGAGAACGTGGGAATCTCCTTTGACTTTTCGCGACTGCTCAGCAGCCTCTTCCACCTTATCTGCCCTTGCAGAGGCTGCAGCCAAAGGGTACACTGGGGTTCCCCCCATGGAGTGTTCTGTGGCAACACATCTGTGTCCCCACAGCACCTCCACCTAGCGTGGCGACCCTAAGCACCCTTCCAATGCCTGTAGGTTTTTTGTCTACTCCGGTGGCAAAAACCTATAGAGCTCCGGGGCAGGTTGCCACCTCACTACATGCTATGGCCATCCTTCAGGTCTACCAGGCCAGGGTGCTCACTGACATGCACGAGGGAAGGGCTGATTCAGGGCTCATCCAAGAGCTGTGTGCTCCCACCGACCTCGCTCTACGAGCTACGAAGGTGACCACACGCTCCCTGGGTCAGGTGATGTCCACATGCGTGGTCAGACATCTCTGGCTTAACCTGGTTGATATGCACGAGGCTGAGCGAACCCGCTTCCTCAACTCCCCCATATCCCAGGCTGGCCTCTCCGGTGGCGCGGTCAAGGACTCTGCCCAACAATTCTTGTCCGCCCAGAAGCAGACTGAGGAAATCAAACATGCTCTGACCCTGCGGTCAGCTGCTGCCACCCAGCCGCCGACTCAGACGCCTCAGTCCTCTCACCACCGAGCACGCCCTCCTGGGTAGAATAGAATAGAGTAGAATTAATAGTGGGACTGTGAACGACACTCACCACGGGACGAGGAGAGATCACATGTCCCCTGGTTCCGCAGTTCAAGCATAGACTGGATCAGCCGTCCCTTCCGCTCAGCTGGTGAAAGTCGTGCGGTTTCAACTTGCATGGGCTCCATTACTGGTTCTGGAGGGCTGATATACTTTGGCTGGCGAGGTGGAATAGAGGACTGCTGCACACGATGAGCCACTCTGATGGACAGTTGGATGAATTTTTCGATCAGCAGCAGGTGTCCGATTTCATTTATCAGCATGGTGTATGCTGTGCTTATTCGTTTTGTTAAATACATCTTATTTTTTGTTTTGCTAATACAAGTTTTGTTTAATATAAGCGAGTTTGTCATTGTCCAAGTCCCGGTGAGTAGGTGATCAGGAAGTGTGACGATGGGGATAGACAATGGAGCAGAGATTCTCAGAAGAGACCGGGAAGAATATCGAGGAACAATGGATTCAGGATTGCTGGAGATAGGTATCACAGGTAAAGGTTATTTTGGTAGAAGTGAGGTGTGTTCTTAAATGCATAGGCTGATTGAGGTGCAGATGGGAAACAGGTACAAGTGATTAATATTCAGGAGATTGGGATTGTTGTACTGGAGTAATTGTGGAGCCTTGAGAATCTGTAACAATTTTAGCATAAAGGGCTTCTTCAGGATGATATATAGTTCTAAATAGAACTATGACAATCTGTAAAGAGCATATAAAGAACTATCTTTTTTAGAGTGTATTTTTCTACCTAAACATACAGCCCACAATGCACAATGACTCTTTTTAATGAAAGACGGTAATGTGACTGTGAGGAAGGTGAAAAGTTGTGACCAGGTCAGTGAGAAATGTGGTTCTAAGATCGTATTGGTGTGAGCTTAGCACCATGACCGATCCTGTATGTAAAGTAAACAGGAGGCCCCATGACTCCTAATCCCCAGTGAGGGTCTCAGAGCCTCTGGCCACATCTCCCCCAAAGCCAAGGGGAATCCAACTCCTGTTCTGATAACCAGTTAATCCCCTCAGCTTGTTATAAAGTCTTTTATCTTCAACCAGCTCCATTCCAAACGGCATCTCTCTACATTTCCACTGAAATTCAAAGCAAGAAAAATCAATGGTTTGACCACAACAGTACAGCATCAGAGTACCATAAACATGGCCTATTGCTATACCACATAGAAATACTCTAATCCAGCTAAAGGTTACCCTCCTTTCTGTTCTCTTCCTGCCAATCAAATCCTGTTGTGTTAATGTAAGCAACAGTTGACGGTCAAATCAAGCAGGACCCTTGGGTATTGTGGGCAACTATAATCTGTACACCCCTGACACAGTCTCAGACATGGACACTTAAAAAAGAGGCGGTTGGTTTTATAAATCCTAAAGGAAATAAATGAATTGTGAGAAATATGATGCTTCTCTTATCAGCTCCCCCAGAGGATACACCAATTTCAATGAGGAGTCAAGCTTTTGTGGATCAGGGCAGAGAGATGATGTTCATAAACTGCTAATGCCTTATATCTGGCCCATGATGGGAACATCTCATCTTTAATCACTTTAATGCTGTCCGGCATCGCAGATAAGGAGAGAAATGACTGAGAAGATGAGAACTCTGCACAGGAAAGAATCTGATGTATGAGATGAGATAGGAGCAAAACCATCCTGTCACAGCACCCCATCCCACACAAAGAGCATTAATGTTAAGTATGTCCTGAACTGATATAGAGGCTGTGTAGTTGTGTATCACCGTGCATGCTCACACAGGACAGGAGCGGAATACTTTTTGTTTTAAAAGGCTAAACAAACTAAACAAATAATCTTAAAACAGAATATTAACCTGTTAAATGTCACCCCCCATTTTGAGCGTTGTAATTCATTTGAATTAGACCTAAGGTTGATCTCGTTTCAAAGACAGAAGCACTGAAGAAGAAAGCACTCAAATTTACTGAAACCTTTTTATTTTATATAAAATAAATTGTACTAAATCTCAGCCGATTATAGCAAACTTGAAAGTGCTTAAAGGATTAGTTCACTTTTAAAAAAACTTTTGCTGATAATTTACTCACCCCTATGTCATCAAAGATGTCCATGTCTTTCTTTCTTCAGTCGAAAAGAAATTAAGGTTTTTGATGAAAACATTCCAGGATTTTTCTCCATATAATCGACTTCATAGGACCCCAAACGGTTCAAAGTCTAAATGACAGTTTCAGTGCAGCTTCAAATGGCTTTAAACGATACCAGACGATGAATAAGGGTCTTATCTACACTGTAAAAAAAAAAAGTTGGATTAACTAAAAAAAGTAAGTTACCTGGTTGCCTTAAAATTTTGAGTTCATTGAAATTAAAAATTTTAGTTAATACAACAAAGGAGATTGGTTTAATAAATAGAAACTCAAAATATTATGTTCTCTGAACTACATTAATTATCTAAGTTGATTTGACAAAATATAAAAAGTTGTGATGACAAATCATCTAAATTAATTTTTACAGTGTAGGAATAAGGCAACCAGGTAACTTACTTTTTTAAGTTAATCCAACTTTTTTTTTTACAGTGTAGCGAAACGATCGGTCATTTAAAAAAAAAAAAAGTTTAAGTTTTATAAGCACAAATCCTCTCCTTGCTCTGTTCTGTGATGCGCGTTCGTGACTCAAGTAATGAGCAATCTGAATTTTGAATGATACCTAACTTATGATGATTACTAAAATATGTGATTGGGGAAAGAGATAATAAAATGGCACACCATTGTGTCCTGTTACCGGGATATTGACAGTTAACAGGCAAAGGCATTTTCAAATGTAAAATAAAAATTAAATATCTTGCTAAATTAAACCATCTACAATTGTTCATTGCACAACAGTTAACCACGAACAGTTAACCAGTTGAAAGATTTTGAGGTGTCCTTTTTAGCGGGGGGTGGGGGTTTCTGTAAAGCAAACATACAAAAAAAAATCAGTGTAGTACATGGACTAGAATTGGTTAATCCTTTTTTATCTGTCCATTTAAATGAATCACCAAAACCAATCAATTCACTAGAATAAGTTGCACTTTCCAAAGTGACCAATGTGAGAAAGTACTGTTTAGGATGAACCGATTCACTATAATGAATCAGACATTCCTACAATGAGAGAGCCGTTCAGTACAAACCAATTTACCTAAAATGACTCGGATTTTCCAATGCTACATGAGCGAAGGGACCATTTAGGATAAACAGATTCACTAGAATTAATTACACATACAGAGTGATAGACTAAGAGATGACAGTTGAGGTGAGTGTGTCTAATATCCCCTCAGCTCAGACGTGAAACATCAGCAAAGTATAGCGTTTGGCAACAAGTTGAATAAAGTAGCTAGATATAAAAATAGCTGAACTACTTACAGCACGCTACTGAAAAAATGTTGTTAGGTTAGCAGCATCGCTAGTACTTAGGCTAAGTTGGTCTTGCTAGTTTAAACTAGTGAAGCTATTCAAGAACTGATGAATGGAAGAGCGACATGTAAAAGAACTGAAAGCTGCTGTTCAATAATGATGACCTATTGACTCAGAAAAAAACAACCATCATTGCTCATTTTCAGAATGGCAAAATTCACCTGTGAAGCCGACCTCTGTTTTTGGTTAACCATATTTTCTTATCTCAGCCCTTTCATTTTCATATGCTCATAAAGCCTGGCTGGTAATTAGAACTCTGTTAGCATGCCTGGTTGAACTCTTTGTGAGGAAGGAAAGCTCCAAATGGGACATTAGGATAACACACAGGACCTTCAATGAGTAATCAATCATGTTGTTCTTGTTGTTATGCAAATTATTTGTTGATTGGTTCTGAATCAATTAGCAGCATTCATTAATTAAGGACGAGGTGATCTGGACGACGTCAGAGCTGGTGGGTAGATGTGCAGTGGGGACTAACTCTTGCGTGTGATTAATGGTTGTATAAATATTGACTCTCCCGAGACACTGCCTGGATATAAGTGCTTTTATTGTGTGTCTATGAAAGTAAATGTTGACATTTTGAGTGATCTGTGCATCTGTGTTTAAAAAGAGTGGCTGGTAGAGTTTTAGTTGGCATGAAATGGAAGCTGCTTTCCTATAGTTTTGTCTTTCATGTTGTGACGTATGTGAAAAAGCTTATCGAACAAGAATTTTTCTTAGAATGGGACTTTGTTTTGTCCCTTATTTTGACCCTTTTTGTCTGTTTGCATTTGCAAATACAACTGCATTATGTCGAGGTGTTGTTGCTATTTTCGGGATTCTGATTGGCTAACGTGGGTTTGAGCTTCTCGTTACACTGACACCTACAGATTGGCATGCTCTTGACGGCATATATACACGGGTTCGTGGAAACGAACACTTTTCTGAAAACAGACAGGTTTGCACGATGTTATTTTTGAAAACGGAGAGGGTAAAATGTCAGTTTATGAGCCGACCACGTGTAAACGTATCCTAGATGTTACTAAGTGGGAGGGGAAGTTATTTTGATTAAGGATTACGAGGGCATACGAATACAAACAAAAACTGCATAGTTGAAAATAATTGTCGATTTTGATTTGATGGTGACTTTAATATTGCGACGATCTGGAATAGGCCTACTGGATTCTTACTAAGCTATATTTTTTTGCGATCTGCTTGGTGTCACGTTTGGTCTGAGTTTTGTTTGAGTTGTATTCTTGGCTGGTTTTATACTGTTTCCTGTTCTGTTTTCCTGTATGTTTGCATTAGTTTCTATGATGATTCATTGTTTGATTCAAGACACTTGATTCTTGTTTCCTTTCATATAGGGCTATATATACAAATGGAGACCAGTGTTTATAGTGTGCTTGGTCCGGTCTCGATATTATATAGTAGTTTTCATTAAAATCACTGTTGTGATTATATATCCAGTCTTTATTTTCATCCTTGCTGCAATCCCCCCTAATACGTGTAATGATTTCCCAGAAACACATTTTGAGTTTTATGCAAGGAAAAGAAAGTCACCAAAAAAGAGTTTTTTTGACCGTTAGATTTATTCAAACATACTTAAAATATCACTAACAGATTACATGTGTTTGTGTATGTATATATATATATATATATATATATATATATATATATATATATATATATTCTCCTTTGAAATAAGTGTAACAAACTTTTATTGTGATGTAAACGGAACATAATTTTAGTAATGCATACAATAACCAAAGCCCTCTGATTCATTCATGTTTTTTGTTGTTGTAGAAATTAGAAAAGGATGATTGGTTCACTTGTGCTCACGCCAAGCTACAAACTTGTTGTTCTTTTTGTAATAAAACTGACATAATTTGAAACCTGGGTTGTTGTTGTTGTTTTTGTTTTCAAAAATAAAATAAAACACAAAATTCAATGTGTCTTTTTTTGGCTTATTGTTGCATTTCTCCACAAATGGCTCATTGTGACTAGATCAAATCACAATCATGTCACAAAAACAGCACAGAAAATACATATTCCAACACGTTCCCCTGTATTTTCTGTGCGTGATCATTTTTCACTTCCGAGTTGAGTGAAGCAGAAAGAAAAAGTACTTAAATAACAATCTTTGCACCTAACGTAACCTCCGGCGACAGTAGCAACACACACACCCACAATTCCACTTCACTGCAGTTTGTTCACACCTTACTTGTGAAAACTCTGCCTGCTCAGGCTACCAACTGCTCCCTTACTGCAGAACAAGGGCAAATCTGGACCGCCAGACACCACCACTGAGTCATGCTAACACATACAAGCTGCCCAGCATTTCCTTCAGCCCGAACCTATCCCGTTTCCGCACAAGAGAACGTTTTCTCCATTCCGGCAATGCCACGCAGGGAAATTTAACATGCCGTCAGGCTTGAATAACTGGCCTTTGATCACAGGCCTCTTAATCTTTGCACAGACACCATCGTAGTTCGTCATGCATTCCTCCCGAATCAAACCCAAAAGCTGCTTGTTAATTCTTAACCTGTCTAGCGAAATTCGAGCGAAAGTCCCCATCCGATCTGAAATAATTACCCCCTTTATTGAAGAAAAATTAACCCACACCCCTCTGCTGCAGCAGAAAGCACCAGCGGGGCCTCCGAGGTTCCCTTATCTCCACAAGTAATAAACATTCCGGTCCCTCAAGCTTCCAGTGTGAGTGACTGAAAAGCAGACTAAAATGAAATAAATAATTAGAAAATCTCGTGCATGCTCTGAACCCCTTTCAACCAATGTTTTCATTGCAGCTGATAATCAAAAAGAGGTATTACACAGAACAATCAATCATGTGTCTGGGCAGATATTCTACACAAGGCCTTTTTTTTTTGCGACAAGCGCTGGAATTAAGATTATATATATCCTGCACTGTATTTAAAGAAGTTAAATTATTCAAAGTAGGCTCACCTTATGCCTCAGAGCGTCTATTCACACAAACGCATGTTAAATAGAGAAATAGAAAGCTCTTGGCTTTTGTGTGTGGCCTTGCAGATGGATAAGGTTCTGATTGTTTGCAGGGGAAGATGTATTTTTCCTCGCACGCTGCTCCTTTCACACTCTAAATATTGAATCATATAAAACTGAAAAGACCACATTATCCAGAAGATTCAATGCAATTTGCATATTCATTAGAATTAATTAAAATTCTTTGCTGTCTCTATTTTTTTTTCTCTCCTTTATTTTCAGGACTCAAGAGGGGCAAAAGACAAAGAGGAAACAATCGGAATTAACAATTGGAGGGAGAGAGAGATTTGACATCACCAGTGGAGGAGTCTAGCACAGGAAATGTGTTTTCATTCAAAATCAAGCCCGGATCCTTGTAATGAGTTCTATTCAAAATTAAGCAAACATGGTTGCTTTTTTGAAAGCCTGGCCACTTTCTGTGATTTGAAGGAGTTTGCGTGCCTTTTAAGAAGGAAATTTAAATTTCCAATGCCGCCCATGCCCCACGCCAGACGCACAAAGACCCCCGGTGGCTTTTTGTGTGTGAGCCGTGATGTATGAAGCAGTCAATCAGTCGAGCTGAATGCTTACGCACGAGAAACACCTTGATGCATTTACAAGTTTTTAAGTGAGGTATTGAAGAGCGACGGACAGGTATGCGACGAGCTGATGGCAGCTCTGTGTCACACTCGCTCTAATGGACATCAACGGCTCTTTAAATAAAAAGTTAAGAGGAAGTTGATGTAACACCAACAACTCTAGCTTCGGTGTTCTGCATACATGTGAATAAAGGTCGCTGTGTAAATTTTGTGATGGGGCTTTGTGCCATTTCTCAGGTTTTTGTGAAAGTGTGCCACTTAAATGAAGTGGTAAAGTGTCACAGCGACAATGCCGCCCAGTCTCAAGCTGCCTTAAGTGAACTCTGGCACTTGGAGAGCTGCCTGGATCCTTTCTCGTGAATAAATGTGGTGACATTTCATTCATTCTCTTTTTTTCTGCATAAAATAATAGTACTGACAAAACACATAATGTGTGTTAGGGATGAAATGGTTACCATTTCATATTTTAATTATCACTAAAACCGTGTTTGTTTACCATAATTTGAAAAGCTCAGGATAAATAATGTCCCCCTGTGGTGAAAATCAAGCTTGTAATGTTGTTTATATGTCTATGTGGTGTTATTAATATGCTTTAAGACAAACCACACATGTGCAAATTCATGTCAACACCATTGCTGAGTATTTTCTCTTTAAAACTGCAGTGAATCAAACGCGGTTTGAAATCACTGGTATTTCTGACGTCACAAACTACCTTGCAACCAATCACATCAACGTGTGATCTCTGAGCTGGTGCGAGTGAGTGGAGGCGGGCTAATTTGCATATTCATAGAACCCCGTATACTAAATGAGGCAAGGATGTAGTTACATTCAAGATATTTTAGAGCATGAAGAATTTTTTTCAAGAAAAATCATTTATATATGTAATTTTGGTGATCAAAGATGAGTGTTAAGGAATAAAACTGTTGACTACTGGGGGACTTTAAGCAAAGTTAGCAACAGTTGCACACAGGTGGTACATGCAATGTAGGTTTTGTTTAGTGTGAAAACATGATGTAAGGCAGAGAGAGGTTTTACAACTTCAACAACCTTTACAACTAAGTGCTGAGGGAAATTGTGTGATGAATATATGAATGAATGAATTATATATGTATCTCTTTAGGGAACTGACTGCAGAAAAGATTCAATGAAATAAAATTTGTATCTTACCTCTGTGTAATGCCTAATAAAGTCATGTTTTTAAGCGTAAAGCTGCATTGACAAAAAAAACTAAAAAAAAAACAAACATTTTCATTCAGCTAGTCTGCTGTTTTTGTTGCAACCAATGCGAAAATTGGATCAAAGTTTATTCACCTATAGCTGGAAAATAAGCTAAAATTATCCTACCAAAAATAATCATTTGTTTTTGAATCGGACAACATTTGTTGCGCAGTATGTTTTTAATTCAATAAAAAAATAAACGCCTCACTTAAAAGAGTAATTTGTTTAGGAATTATACTAAATTGATTGAGCTGTATGTTTTTGATTCACTAAAACATAGTGATGATTCACTTCGCGCCCATTTCTTAGGTGCCGAAATAACACCACAGACACAATCACCATAGGAAAATCTCAGAGTAAAACTGGGAGTTGTGAAAAATATGATACACCGGTGTTTTGTATAATGTTTTTACTCTTTTAATTTATTTTATAACTGTATCATATTTCTCTTTTAATTTCTTTTATAACTGTTTTAATTTTCCTTGCTTTTATTTTGTGCTTTTTTAAATGCCTTTCTGTAAAGCACTTTGAATTGCCATAGTGTATGAAATGTGCTATATAAATAAACTTGCCTTGCCTAAAAAGAGCCGACTCATTACAGTCATGCAACACTTTAACACTCACTTTAACTGCCAAACTAAATGCTTCTGCCGTACAAAAATAAACCATCGAGTAATTTGTTCTGTAATCGGACTACACTGGTTGCGCTGTATTTGTACTCGCAAGAGTCATATGTTCTAGAATCAGACTTTATTCATTATAAATCACTAAAACAAACCAAATCATAAGAATCATTCGTTCAGCATACACATTAAACTTACAATACTGTAAGTTTACTAAAATGAATCGACTCATGACAGTCATTTGTTTTGGAATTGGACTATACTGTATACTTTTTTATTCAAAATTTAGACTTTACACAGTTTGTGATGATGAAATTGCAATGTAGTGGTAAATGGACAACTAAAACATATTTTTGGGCTTTGAACCAGCCTTGTTTGATGGCTTTAGAGGAATTGTGGGCACTGGGGACAAGAGCATCAGCAGAGTATCTTCACAATAAGGGAGTCAGCAGCCATTATGAATGCATGTAATACCATAGAGTCTTGTGGCGAGGTAAAAGCTGGTCTGAACAGGCTTTAGTGTTTCCGAGAGGTTGTTGCGGCTGAGCCGATCTTTAGCCCTTTAAGTGTTGTCTTCTTTTATTCATGCTTCAGATGTATATTAGCTTTACAGCTTCTGACAAGAACCTCTAGGGAAGAACAGAGAGGGAACAGTAAGGAGAAGAGAGAAAGAAGCAAAAGAACCATCCAGATAAAGAAAAAAAAAAAAGCAAACAGCATATGTGCATTAGGTGAACCCAGATCTCACAACGGACAGTGATGTTCTGGGTATTACAGTCATGAATACTGCGTTGCCTTTCTGTTAATGTGGCGTGCCAGAGACTGTTGTTTTCTCCATTCATTCATGCTCTCTATGGTCAGAGGTGAAACTCGCTGTCTGTCCAGTGGGAAACATGAAATAGTGACTCTCTGCTTCAACAGCACTTGACCTATAAGTCACAGTCTCCCGGTGAAACGTTCTAGACGGCCCACTGGAACCCTGAGAACTAAGTTGAACCAGAGTCATGACATTTGTATGGGTATGAACTGGCAAGGGGTCCCAGTCATTTGATATGAAAAATCACACTAATTTAGGATAGAATTACTTACACCTTGTTTTACAAATGAACTTCATTAGCTATTCAGTCAGTGATGAAGATATCCTATAGGCAATAGAGGTCACCTCGAACTGTGCAAGTGCATACGATTATGATATTTTGCCTCCTTACCCCCTCCATAAAGGTATAGGATATTACAATTGTCATGATTCTGCCCTCTTGTCCTTGATTTTCCCTAGTCGTGAGGCAGGATCATGACAGAATCATGTTTTGTGTACAAGCGCATGGCCAATTGTGTTTTCTAGAGAAAGTTCTGTTCCTGAATCTACCGTTTGTTTTTCGTCAAGTCTTAGTCATAGTTTTGTCTCGCCTAGGCCTGTCTATGTTTTGCCCCCTCGTGGGTTTTTGTTTTCTGTTTGTGTCATCATACACGTTGAGTGTCTGCATTTCATCTGCACCTACGAAACTTACACTCCATGGACCTATATGTACCCCAGGAGAGTTCGATTAACACTGGGGATTTTGCTGTGTATGTAGCCTATAAGTATTTATATATATATATTAGGGCTGTCAGTTAAACGCGTTATTAACGGCGTTAACGCAAACCCATTTTAACGGCGTTAATTTTTTTATCGCGCGATTAACGGTCTTTTTGGCCTAGCAAACTTTGTAGTTTTTTTTCACATGCTTTTGCACCAGGACGCGGCATGCGCGGCGCTGCGCTATGAAACCCATTCATTTCAATGGCTTGCGCCGCGCGAGGACGTTTTGAAAGCGCAAGCGGATCTAGCTAGACCGGAAACAAAACAACAGGCAGGCCGCACACACTTGTTTGGGCTTGCGAGCTGGATGCGCGAGTGCGAATCTCTCTGCTCGAGTCGCGCCTCGTGCGCTCTCAGATACACGCTGCTCTTGTAAGAATTTTCTCTGGGCTCGCTCAGAGAATATGCCTGCACTTAAAACGTGTTCAGTCAGTGCAATCGCGAATCTCTCCTCTTCCCCAGCTAACAATTTTAGGTTATAAGAACGTTTTCATAACGTTCCCATTAAGTTATAAAAACGTTATTTCTGAATGTTATAGGAACGTTCAAAACGTCCAGTTTTGAGTGGATGACGAGCGCGAGACGCCGAAATGGATGCCAATAAGATTCTGAATTGAAAGTTTACTTTTAAAAAGTTGCCAAATGGTTCCATTGACAAGACCAAAGTGATCTGTGTGTTTTGTCGTTGTGAACTGAGCTATCATCATCGCAGCACGTCCAGTCTGAAATACCACTTGATGATGGCCAAGCACACACACACACACACACACACACACACACAGCTGATGCGAATTCTCCGCCCCCTCGTCAATATCAGGACCTCGTCAGTATTTCTTTCACCCTTTTATTGATGGACAGTGTTACATTGTGTGAGAGATTATTTGCTCCAAGTGAGAATGTTTTAGTGTGAAATTGAACAGTATATATGCCAATATTGTTTTCAATAAAAAACATTTGCACAAAGCAAGCCGATCCACTTTTCCATGTTGATAAGAGCATTAAAATGAGAAAAAATAATGGGTCAAAAAGAAATCAAGAGACATTTAGAATAGATAAAAATGTGCGATTAAATGTGATTAATCGCGAGTTAACTATGACATTAATGCGATTAGTCGCGATTAAATATTTTAATCGTTTGACAGCACTAATATATATATTTGAATAATAATATTTTTTAATTATTTTTAATATTATTTTTTAATTATTATTATTGTATAGTCATTTGAATGAAAAAAATAGTTTTTTCCTTTTTTTTTTGTCCTTAGCTGATCACATGCCTGAAACATAACCTATTTTATAATGAAAACAAATGAGTAGGCCTAATTGCAATGTTTTTTGGTTTCATTTCAAAGTTTAATTTTGGTTTGTTTCTTTGATTGAGATGTTTTTAAAACATAGTAAAAATTCCACACAAAAAAAAAAAGTTAGGTTTGTGGCCACTAGTGGTATCAAACAGAATTGCATAAATTATTAATGTTTTCAATGACCACTTTTCCATTGACGGGACAAAGACAGCATGAAACATCATAGCGTTTCTGCAACGTTTTTGAAAAAGCATATTCATTGCATTACAAAAAAAAAAAAAACAACATCTGTTACATTACCTGTATTTTGCTCCTTGAAACTGTTTGGTCACCGCCAAAAACCACAGAGAAAATTCCAGGCTATTCGTCATTCCCAGAGGGCACAGAGAGTTGGCAGGATCCTTAACTTAGCTAGGAGTTAGTGTATGCAGACATGGTCATGTGCACCAACTCCCTTAGTTTTCTGAACGCTTATGTAAAGAAGGTTAACATCTGCAAATCGGTGGAAAAATCAGTTAGTGGGCAACTAGCTTAATTCAGCTCTATTCCAGTGTCGGCACATTAAGGCATGTCTTGGATTCAGGACTTGTACAATGTGCCAGTCACAGAGAAAAAAAAAATTGTAGATATAAACCACAGTAAAATGCAGAATGGAAATTTCCAAAGGAAAAGCTTATAGAGGGTATGAGAAAGAGATACAGAAGCTGTGAAACACCATTCATTTTGCTCAGCTCACATTAGCTGGGCCTGACAATGGATCATGGAGAAGAAATTGAGTCGTGTACTTGAAAAATGTGACACTTTCCTACAAATCCTGGCAAATTCTGCGGTAAGAGCTAGAGCTGTCCTCACATGACACGAAATTAGGACCGCTTCTTCTTTCATTTTCTCTCCGTCCATCATCCTAACACGTCGCCTCCCTCTTTACCCTTTCTCTCATCTTGTTGCCTCCACCCTGGGTTTGCAGGAAAGGGCCAGGCCTAATTTGTGCATGCTCTAGCAGCAAAAAGCAATTGTGAGAGGTCACTGTGAGAGCAGAGCAATATACTGAACTGGGAACAAGAACAACACAGGCCCTCTTGTATCATTATCAAGCCATTCTTTGTGTTGCGAAGTCATCCTAGCTGAAGGCTAATGATAAAACGCTAAAGTGGCAAAATTACAGTAACAAGCTTTTTTCTTCCTACAGTGACAGTAAAAGTGTTGCGTAACAACACAATTACAGTCAGTCAGAGTAGTGAAGATGATAACTTTGCATAAATAAAAAGCATACAACTTAAAGAGCAAGCCTTGTATTGTCAAAATTTCAGTGATGCTTTTTCAAATGGCATCTTTTTTTTATTGTTTTCTTTGTGTAACTTGAGGGATTTGTCTTATTATATCAAATGTTTATCAACTTCGATCAATCTCTCCTATGGGCTCAAATCTGTGTTTGATATTTAACATGCACGAGGAATAGGTGCCATTTTGGTCTGATGAGTTTTCGGTGTAGGCGGTACACAGAAACAAATTAATCGACAAATTACAATCTCAAAATGTTTTTGTTTTCTCTCTCATAAAAGTAGACCTTGGCATTATTATTAGTCATTGCCACGGCTGTTTAAAAGGTGAGAAAAGGATTTCTCCTTGGCAAAGCAGTTTATTTACATAAATCACAAATACTATAAACAAGGCACAGGTAGGACTGATCACTAACTAAAGAAATAAATGAGGACATACTTAGACCACCATTATAAAGTGAATTCAACTTTCATATATTTTTTTATATTTTCTCCAACGGCCTAATGGTGTGTAAAAAAAAAAAAAAAAAAAAAAAAAACAGTGAATAATAAATCCGCTCCACAGTGGATTCCAAGTGATAAGGGTGCAGTAAATATACACAGGAAACTAGAACTCATAACCGGAACAGACAAACGTCTAAATATGAGTCTCTTTTGAAACAAATTCAACAAAACTAGCCCAGACGACTTAAACAAGTCCTCTAGCTATGAAAATGACAAATTGTCTATACTTTAAGAACAATGTTTTTATTTTATTATTTTATTTTGCAAATAAAAAAGGGTTGGGAATTATTAAAATAATAATGTAATATAATACAATAACAATAATGTTTATTTTTAAGATTGTGTCAATATCATCTTAAAATATTTAACTTATCTGATTGTAATTAATAAATTATAACAAAATTATTTTTAATTTTTATTAAACATTGTAACATCAATGATGTTTAAATGATCAATTATTACTTTTTTTCTAAATAATGTGCTCACAATTTTAAAAGCTTCTTACTCTGAATTTTGACTATGAAAGTACTTTTCTATGGATTTTTTTTTATTTTTTTGGAGTTTTAACATTGATAACATCTTTTGCGAAAACAACCATTCTTTTTTTATATATAGTATATATATTATTAATTACTTGATTTTCTTAGACTTTGCAGTAATGTGTATCCACAAAGAACAAATAATAAATAAAATAAAATAATAAAAACAATAAATACATGTAAATGTCAAAAAGGGGGTTTTACCAGATGTATAGGGAACAACGGGTTTTTACATGCTTGACACATTCAAATAAATGTAAAAAGATGTGCAACACAATATATTTGTATAAACTGGTATGTATTGAAATGTGTCATTTTCATTGGATTGTTTTGAATATTGGAAAACAAATTTCATTATTCATTTATTACCAAAAAATTTATTTTTATTTTTTTTACCTTTGTGGAGTTGTTGGACACGGCCAGAACAAAATTAGGTTGTTTGCGTTAGACAAGCTTAAGTTGGAGGATATTAGATTTGTATTGCTTGTCAGTTTGTCACGTCGTTCCAGATTAGGACACCGTTTAATGCTAAAACGCAGCAGATGAGCAACAAAGAATGTGGAATTTTGATGCCCACATGCAAAGCGTGTTATCAAGCCATTCTTTATGTCACGAAGGTATCCTAGCTGAAGGCTAATGATAAAATGCTAAAGTGGCAAAATTACAGAAACAAGTTTTTTTTTTTTTTTTTTTAAATCTGGCAATAAGCCATTCTTAGATGAAGTGAAAATATATTAAGAAACACAAAGAGTTGGTAATAAAGTTGGGACAATTACCATGTGATTCTGACTACAGCACTCCCTTGAGTCACATTATTGGAAAGAGAACTAATTTAATTAAATGATCCTAATTAGATTTCCTTGACTCCATTGCTACTTCAGCGAAGCTTTATTTCATACTCCCGTTTTGCCTTTAAGAAATGAGAAACAAAGAAATATCCCTCATTTCCCACAGCGAGGCGACTCAAATGTGAGGACACTTCCCAGACAATTAGCCAATCAGGATGTAAATTACCCATTTGTCAGTCAGGATCTTCCCGCTCCTCAGCACGCACGCGGTTATTTTCCACTCCTCCTCGGCCCGCTGCGGGGTCACGGTACGAGTGCCAGTACTGTAGCGGTGGGAAGCGATGGAGCGCTCAGTTCACAGGCTGCTTTTTGTTATTCCTTGCTGGTGTGACACAGCATATAAAGGTCACTTCAAAGTGTGTGCATGAGCGAAAAAAGTATTCTGCTACGGTGTCAGTTGCCACGTTTTCCTGCTAGCGTCGATTGCTACAAAGGGTTTTGCTGACTGTTTACAGTCAATGCATTGCACGTCGTTGCCAGCACGATTCCAAGAACTCTTGCACCTGTTTGCTGGAGAGAATCCGAGATGTTACACCTTATTACGTTGGCAGTTTCTTTGATATATTGCTTCTTTCCTGTTAGCTTTTCAGCTTCATCTGGCCAGAGCATTCTGGGATTTCACTGGGGCTTCAGCAGTAGTCAGCAGCCTTGTGCTGTTTAGATGGCAGAGGGTTCATGTTTTTTGGCCAAAGAGGTCATACATATGGCTGACATTACTGTATTTTGACTGGCACAAACAACGCTCATTCAGATAATGCAGAAAACTCCCTCACATCTCATTCGGATGACACTGCATTAGGCGAAAAGCCATGCCAATATGCCATGCACTGAAATCTGGCATCTGTGTGTGTGTGCGTATTCGTGCACGTGTGTGTGTACACACCTGGCAAGCATAAAGCGGTCAGGGTGCAAGGCATGAAAATGAGTGTTCTAGTAAAACAAACACCCTGAAATACCGCAATGACCGAAGGGCACATGGACTGGCACCTTGTGGAAAAACCCTTCGTGCCAGCCTCCATACCAACTCACTGAACTCATCGCAACCACAGGGGAGGAAACCAGGGCTGCTGTTAAAACACTAACTGCCTAAACCTAATAAACCCCATCGTGCACATTCACTGAGAGCTTTCTGATGTCCTTGCAGGGGAATTTGGGGGGAGGATCTTTTTTCCAACTACCTCTTGGTTTTCGCTCACAAACACACACCCACATGGATACAAACACAAACCAAAGACTGTTAACCTTGTGGACCTTTGGTTGATTATCCTGCTGTGACTCGGGAAGGCATACGATGACTGCAGCTCTTCAAAAAAGCCACCGTCTCTTAGCGTCACGCTTACCGCTGAACACAAACTCAGGTCACACCAGCTGAGGCGAACTAAACAGTTGTTGGAAAATTATAGGCACATGTTTTCCAAGCATGAGGGGATTAAAAAATGTCAGGACAGAGAAAAGGCCTTAAAGACCCCATTAAATCGCTCAACGAGTGCAGTTTTTGATTTTGTGTTGAGGGTGTTTCCTGTTGAAACTGGGAAGTTTGGGCGGCGAAGGGCTTGGGTTTTTATCCCTGGGGAAAAAATAAACAAATACACCTGGGAAGCTCAGATGGACATTCTGAATTCAAGTCAGAAAAATTATTTTAAAAAATTTGTTATATTGTTTTTAGATATATTTATTATATTTACATCACTTAATAATGCATGGTATCTAACAAAAAAAAAGTTTTGCTTTAAAAACAAACTGTGGTAAATAATCCACTTATCCTCCATAGTGCCTTAAAGGGTTAGTTCACCCAAAAATGAAAATTATCCCATAATTTACTCACCCTCAAGCCATCTGTTTACAGTGTATATGACTTACCAGTACACAAAATAACTCACACAGATCGCAAACCTGCCATTTTAAATTCATTAGGCCTCTAACAGTGTTATTGTTGTTAACTAAAACTATTTATTTTCGCTAATTAAAATAAAGCTCAAATAAAATAAAATAATTTAAGTTTTTGAGATGTTTAAAGTTAAAAAAAACTTAAACCTAAAAAACAAACAAATTAAAAAAATAAAATAAGTAATAACAGAAATAAAATAAGCTGAAGTTAAAGTGCTAAAATTAAAAGTAAAAATTAGATAAAACAAATTGTAGCTTGTTACATACTGTAACGTCACAAGGTGTAGGATCCAAATCCAGCATTTAATAAAGGGCAATCCAAAGACATAGTCCAATAAACAGGCAAGAGGTTATAAACACATGCAAACAAAACACCATGCAGGAAACTCAGGCAAACAGGGTAATGAAAACAAGCAAATGGGGCAATCCAGAAAACAGGAAACCAGAAGAGCGCTCAGAAATTACAGTGTAACATACAAGACTTCACAAAAAATTACTTAGTAAACCAAGTTTGAATAGACAGAGTTAACAAGGGTAAATGAGACCTGAAAACATAAAAATAAAGGTTAATTCTTAACATCAAAGTGCCCCTATTATGCTACAATAGGTTTATTGTAATAGGTTTACATGCATCCAAGGTAAAAAAACAACATTTTAATATTCTCATAATATCCATTGCACATCACTGTATTTCACAAAAAGCATGAAAACGGATCGTTCGAAGATTTATGCTGTGTCCGAAATCTCCCACTACTCACTATATAGTGGACTATATAGTGAGCTCGCCATTTTGTAGTGCTGTCCGAATGTATAGTGATGATTATTATACCCTATATAGTCCACTCAATGTATCCCAGAATGCATTTTGAAAAGTAGTGTACAACCAATGGTCACTAACCCAAGCCCTACATACCATCATGCATTGCGCTGATTGTAAAAAGACGGACGGGCGACAGTAGTGTCCGAAAGTGGTGTTTCTATTATGCTGGTGAGCTCACTATATAGTACTCTACTCCCTACCCCCTACATAGGAGGTAGGGAGTAGTGGTTTGAGTGGAGATTTCGGACACAGCCTTAGACTCTCTAAACCCCTCCTCTCCAAGTGTCTACTCTGTTCTGATTGGTCAGATGGCCCAGTGTGTTGTTATAGGTCTACCGTCCACTATGTGTGTCGGAAACTAAACGCCTATTGCTATATCTGAATTTCAGCTCCGGAGGCTTCCTCAGCACTTTTATACACAGTAATACGAACAGTAATGATAACATTTTACCGTATCGGTAACACTTTATTTGAAGGGGTGTGCATAAGACTGACATGACACTGTCATAAACATGACATAACACCTGTCATGAACATGAAGGAGTCTTTATGAATGTTTATGACTGTTGTCATTAAGTGTCATTCGGTAAATTATGACACTTTTAATGCAAAGTTGACATTGTTTAAAATGTCTTTGTTATGACAACTTGACATTAACAAAGACAGAAATGTCTTTGTTATGACAACTTGACATTAACCAAGAAATCATAACCTGTCAACCTGTCACAACTTTGGCCGTCATGACACCATTATAACTGTCATGAATATTTTACTTGTCCTCAAGTAAAGTGGAACACATTGTACTAGTTATAAAGATATCATTAAGGGTTATTACACTGTCAAATGCTTTAAGTTTGATAATTAGACCTGTTATGACATATTTGTGACAGGTTGACAGGTTATGATTTCTTGGTTAATGTCAAGTTGTCATAACAAAGACATTTCTGTCTTTGTTAATGTCAAGTTGTCATAATCAAGACATTTTTGTCTTGGGTAATGTCAAGTTGTCATAACAAAGACATTTTAAACAATGTCAACTTTGCATTAAAAGTGTCATAATTTACCGAATGACACTTAATGACAACAGTCATAAACATTCATAAAGACTCCTTCATGTTCATGACAGGTGTTATGTCATGTTTATGACAGTGTCATGTCAGTCTTATGCACACCCCTTCAAATAAAGTGTTACCACCGTATCAATTCTGGCACGAGTCCTCATCCTTTTGAAGCGCATCAAAGTGGATTTACAGCACTACAAACAGCATCTTCTTGACATGTCTACAACATGAACCAAACCCTTGCAGGCCTCAGCTACTACAGTGTTTGAGGGCGGGTCAAAGTAGACGTTGTTCAGGGACAGCCAATGAAGACCATAGGCTGGCATTATGCAAATTTGGTACATTGTTACATCGGTATGTAACAGGAAGTGAGACTGGAATTACTGGCGACTCGTTCAGAATTGTTTCTTATTTTTAGGAGACAGAGACTTTATCTGTCGTGGATTTTGATCTTTAAATCTTTGAAGACCTTTTACATTCACAAACCGCTAGGCATATATGGTAATATTGAGAAAGCATAATAGGGGCACTTTAATAAATACTATAATAGTATACAAACAATACTAAAACAACACTACTATATATCTTAGATAAAACAGTTGATTACCCTGTGTTGATACTGAAAGATATGCTTCGGGAAAAAAAGTTGTGTAACACCACCCACCACAGTAAAGCGTCCTGACATTCAAGCTTGGATGAACACAAGCCACACTCTGCAAGGGGCCGTCGTGTTTCGCAACAAATATGCTGGCCTCGGTACAAACTTATATAAGACACTATGCCAACTGTAGACACTTACTTCACATTTGGAGCGTGGCGAAAAATGGAGGTATACAGTAAAAGAGTCAGCGGGAAATACATGCATAGGTCAGCTGCCACATTTAAAATCATCTTTTTGAGCAAACTTTCTCCATTCATGCGTTGACAGGGCACAGTATTGGTTAAAGAGAGTTAACACAATCCTCCTTGAGGGTTTCAAAGTTCAACCAGTGCTCGAGATATCTGTATGCATTCTGACTTTCACAGCCGCCCTATGTAGGCATATAGACATGCACTATAATAGCCTGGAGTGTTGATGCAAAAAGCATCATTGCATGGAAGCAAATGTATAAACCTCACATCCAGTGGATATGCCCTGCTGAGATCGCTCACTAGCACAGCATGCATATCAAAGTCTTACGCTGCATTAGAGCAACTGTACCAGAGCCCTATAGCCTATAATATGCATTCTGAGATCGAGGCTGAATGCACACCTTCAACACTTTCTGGCTTCCGCACTGCTTTAACCTGCAGGCTACTGAATACTGGCGGACTGGCGCACTGCCAAGACCTTGGCTGAATTTCCGCTGAGACTTTGTGTATTATCCGTGAACGACGCTCCTCATGAAGTCTGACTCCTTCCTCTCATCGGTTTGAACTGGGAGGAAGCAGATTATTTTTACCTGCCAATAATTTATGCACTGCTCAGTGATATGTTTCCTGTTTACTTATTAATTACGTGACAGTTGTCTATCGGGATCAGCATGAAAGAATTAAAGGAACATTTATTACTAACATAGATGTTAAAGGTACACTGTTACTTTTGTTGTTGTTCAAAATTAAAGGTGCCCTATAATGTGAAATTGAATTTATGTTGGCATAGTTAAATAACAAGAGTTCAGTACATGGACATGACATACAGTGAGTTTCAAACACCATTGTTTTCTCCTTCTTATTTAAATCTCGTTTTTAAAAAACACCCCTGAAAAACAGGCGAATCTCCACATAATACCGACTGTGACGCAACAGTCGGGGATCACGCCTCCAAAGATTTGCATATCCCAGCCCTCAATGACAAGCACTGCACAGCCGAGTCATCATCGGAACAAGCGAGTATCAGAGAGAAAATGGCAGATCATGGAATAAATGCTATGTTCCAGGCTGTGCAGGGGATGTGAGGTATTTTCATACCCTTCCCACAGAAAAGAAATGTCAACAGGCGTGGACGCGTGGTTGATGTTTATATTAATCGGATACCGCAACAGTTTAATTCGAAGTTGTTAGTTTGCTCTGCCCATTTCACCACGGACTTATTTTCGAACCTGGGACAATATCAAGCTTCTCTCAGCGTCTCAAACTGAAGAAGGGGGTAATTCCAACTATATTCCCGCAACCGGTAAGTAGTGATTTTATTAAAGATAATTTACACTGTGTTAGATCCAGCGCAAGATCCTAGTACAGTAATAGCAAACTCCAAGTAACGAGCATACATAACTAACGTTAAATAGGCTAATTCTCAGTGAAAAAAGTATACAGAAAGCGGTCAAAGAACAATCCACACAGCGCGAGTTTATCTCTCTTGCCAAACTCGTTATGAAATCAATGACGCTGTTACACTGCACAACGAAGCTCTCATAGAAGTAGGCTATGTCATCGTTTGCATTGGTGAAAGCATTAGAGAGAGAAACTGCGTTGTCTCGCGATCAACAGACTGTCATCTGCTTGCTCAATGCTCATCACAGCAACATTTTATGTGATGGAAATAGATTTAAATACTTTAAAAACATCTCACGATTCGTTAATCTCGATAGCTGTAATAGTTAAAACGTATATAACAGCTGTAATAAAAGTATTCGAGAGAGTTTCACATGTCATATTTCATATGCAAGCATGTCAGCCAATCACAGCAGTGGCCGGTTCTCACAGCAGACACGCCCCTTCAAACAGAGTGTTCAAATCAGAGACTAAAATCAGGCTAGGAAAAATGCCTTTTATTTCTAAATTATGACTATTTTTGATCTAAAAAACATACTAACATTATAAGGGCAACCCAGGAAACATTATAAAATAATAAAAAAAAACATTCTAGGGCACCTTTAACAAAATTTAGAGCGAGTTTTTTAGTTTTTCATAAAGTGTTTTTTTTTTCTTTTTTTCTCAGACTGGTGGAAAGAAAACATCCAGAATACACATTTAGCTATCGTTTAGAGCACTTTATATATTTTCGTCTGTATATTTCAATTACAGTACTATCTTTAAAGGCCGTTTTCTCAAAATGTGTTTTTCCTCCTACATTGAGTCAGAAATCTCCACTTCAGTAGCACTTACATACACCAAACTTTACAGTTGTATTCATATCTATATTCTGAAGGTTTTTACAGAGGTGTTTGTTCATATATAATTTTCCTGATTTTATCTTTTTTTTTTTGGTCATTTTTTGGCTGTTGACAGTATTTTCTGATTTGTGGAGTGATGAACACATCCAAATATCAAAATATCAGTTTTTAACCTGACTTCATCCAATGTTCAGATTTGTGTTCTATTATGCAAATGAGTGCATATTTAATTAGATAACACCTTATTTGCATATTTAAACATAACATTTCAGAAAACGGATACAATTTCGGGGTTTTTTCAATTATTAATGTAATCAATCAATTGGTGAAGTATGGTGATGTCTATTAGTTGTTGTTTTTTTACCCTATTCACCTGGGGTGTCTTGCCTTAAATAATGAGTCAATACATCATCAATCATTCTTTCAAAATGTGTTTTTGTCTTACCCTGATTCCCTTTGGTAAGTGTATTATAAGTGTTTATATTTTAGACTTGGCGGGATGTTTTTTTGCAGGATATTATATACACCACTCGCCCGTGCGTGTCTCGTCATATCTGTAAATGGAGAAAAGTGGCTCTGACTACTTTGACTCGTTAGTTGTCAATACGAGTGAGAAAGGTTGACATGGAGAACACTAAATCTCGAACCTCCGGGGAATCAGCCATTTTAGAAAACACTGAACAGAGGAGAATCTGCTGGCCAAAAGAGTTCGTTGCTACATGAAATCAAACAAAAGGTGGTTTGGTGTGTTTTCAAGTTAAGGATTGATATTGATTTTTGGTCACACAAATCTTTGAGGATTTTCCATCTCGAGAACATTTCTCCACTTCTGTTCAGTGTTTGTATCGAAACAGAGGCCACAATCTCAATGTGCAGGGCAAATGGGGTGGAAAAACATAGATATATTTTGAGCAGACATTTAAAGACAACAAAGAATAGGTGCTGTAAAGCTTGCACGCTGCCGCTGTCACACAGAAGTTATGATGCTCTCGAAGGTGGTGTTCCAAATGGTGTTATTAAGGCGCCACTTCTCATCAACAGAAGCCCCTCAGGTATGACCCGCACATCTCCTTCATTCCAGATCCCCCTTGTGGATTTGACACGTTCCGCTTCCACAAGCTTCCACCCTGAAGGAAAGGAACAGTCTCTGTGGAACGACGCAGATATTCTCATTTCGGACCACGGCGCTCTGAAGCCAATCCGAGCATTTATTAGAGGCGTCAGAGCAATCAGAAGACCTGCGATTGTGGAGAACGAATGAATAACTGATTTCTAGAGGTTGGGGTTAAAAGGCTCAGGAGGGCCCTGTTGTGGGCGCCGGGGCCTTGGTGAGAGATGCTATTGGCATATGGATTCGGAGGTGAATTTCACACTCCACTAGGAGCAGTGTCATTATGATTCTGCTCGCTCGCCCTCTCTCCCTCTCTCTCCTTCTCTGTTTCTCTCTCTCTCCAAAGCTTTTGGAGCTCCAGCCGAGCAGAAAAGCCTCAACCCAAAAGCTTAATTACAAATCTACCCTGAGGAGGAAAGGAAAATATACTCTGTCGCCCTCACACACACACAGTCTTGTGCTCATTCAACTTGGTGGCATGTGGTTGTGGTATTTGAAGCAATCCTCAGAAAAGAAAGAGAGGTACAGTGTTTATGTACTGTGAGGGTGAAACGCCTGGGACTACAAGTGAACATTTTCTTATTCCTAATTCTTGAATTGCATAATTCATTAATAATTTAACAAACAATGAATGCGTATGATTATAATACATTTATTTATAATGAAAAAAAGCATATAGCATATCAATATGAGTGCGAAATTTATTAAAAAATTCTTCAGTCTCAATCTCATTAGTGAAAATGCTTTATTTTGCATTTTTTCTAAATAAAATATACTAAGACAAATGAAACATATATTTACTATTATATACAATATCAGCATAACAATTGGAGTGTCAAGTTGAATTGAAAAAATAATGCATTAAACCCTTAGTGATTCTCTAAAATTATGGATTTAATAATAAAATAAATACATTTATTTATTTAAGATAAATTACATATAAACAACAATTTGAGTGAAAAGTTGAATTGAAAAATGTATTAATGAATTAATGTGAATTAAAATTAAAATTTTGTGAAAATAATAAATAACAAATATATATATTTACATTTATTCATTTAGCTGATATTTATATATTTATATACATATATTATCTTGAAAAGTTCTGCTTATTAGGTTTTAATCAGATCTCCACCTTATAACCCACTATATATAAAACTATTCAAAACCTTTCTTAAAATGTCCTCACTAAAATATTTAATTGAGTTCATTTCCTTTCGCCCAGCCCTGTGCTTTTTCTTCAGACAGTGACAGCAGAACTAGACCTTCACATTAACCTGTGGCGAAATCAGACCGTTTACCGTGGCAAAACTATGAACCTCCCCCGCTAATGTAATGAATGCATCTGCTTCTTTTCTGAGTGAGATTGATCGCGCTGATGAAGGCAACACTCATCATAGCCTGGCCTAATTTTTCATCTTTACGAAAAGTATGACAGAACATCTACACATGTAAAACGCAACTTGATTGGGAACAGCTTGCACATCCCTATCCTGACAGCATGCATGCAAATGTATTCTCTGGGTCATAATGATACTTTCCTTAATGAAATTAATTGCAATCAGAGGCTGCTTTCTCCCTGCACAAGGACGAAGGCAATTAAGGTCACCTAGCAGAGCAACCTCGGTTAAGCAGCTCCTATGCAAATGAGATGCAAACTGAAAACTAGTTAATTTGGCCTCTTGACATAACCAACAGGCTTTTAGGGGGCAACTGTATGCAAATGGCATGCAAATGACCAGACAAGGGAGCACTTCCGGAACCAGTTCTGTCCTCTCGCAATGTCTGAGGTTTGCAGGTGGGGCAGGAATAAAGTTCAGGTGCATGCTTGTGTTGGTGCAACTGGAGCGTTACGTTAACAACAGCTGGCCTGTCACTTCATACAAGAAGGTGCTACCTTCAACAAATGCTACTTATGTTACATTAATATCGCATTAACACCAGATAAAACGGACTGGGTTTGTCACTCTAGGCAGTTAATTACCATGTGTTGTTCCAACGCTACAAACTGGCCACTCACCAGGGCAGCGCTGCATATCTGTGGCATGCCAATTTAAACTGCCGGTCACTGGCTGCTACTTATGCAGGGGGGCAAAAATTACCTCATCCCCGACAGCCGGGGTCAGTGCATGAAAGAGACGAGCCGGTGTGCCAACTGTCAGGGGTTCTCCTTTAAAAACCTTAGTTAATGCTTTTATTGAGCCTATATTCATGTAGAAACTGTTACAGTGTGAATATACCAATAGCTGTTTTCATCTCACCATCAGTTTGAAGCAAGAAGTGCCTCTAATTCATTACTGTAGGAATCCTGATCAAATAAACTCCTACGGACTGAATAATTCAATCCAATAAGAGGTATCGACAGTAGTTCTTCAGACTTAATATAATTTCTCTTGGGAGACGGTTTGTGCCAATAAAGGCATTCAGTGCAAAATTATGATTCCATTTAAAGGAACAGTTCAGACAAAAAAAAAAAAAAAAAACAATAAAAACAAACAGTTGATGGGGACCGTTGACTTCCATAGCATGGAGAACAAAATGATATGGAGGTCAATGGGGTACATCAACTGTTCGGTTACCAACATTCTGCAAAATATTCTTTTGCGTTCAGCAGAAGAAAGAAATTCATACAGGTTTGGTCCAACTTGTGAGTAAATGATGACAGAATTTTCATTTTTAAGTTTATTACCCCTTAAAGGTTGCTTTGTAGTCGCTAAGGTGTTCTGTGTGGTTGCTATGGTTTTCTTAGTGTTGCTATGTGTTTGCTTTCTGATTAAAAGAGTTAACCCTCAAATCTCTGATATTCTAGTCTCTAGATACACTCTAAGGAGCTGTTTACCGTTAGCCTCATAGCATAATTGCATAAAAGTAAATGACTTGTAGCCAATTATGCTATGAGGCTAAAAACTTTGAAAATATCTAACTGCGCATTACGTGTTCAGTCTATTGGCGCGTAGTTTTCTTTACAAAGTGACATCGTCAAACTGGCCTGGCAGCGTAATACAACCGAACGGTTTTAGTCATTTTCGCTGATCCATGTGAACGGGGATAATTTTGACAACGATGTCGTTTCCGTTTTCCGTACATCGTTGTCGTGTAAACGTACCCTTAGAAAAAAGGTTGAATGGGGTTCAATTTAGAACCCTGTAGTGTTCTTGACTAAGTTTTAAAGAACCTTTTATGCCAAAAAGGTTCTATACAAGGAGAAATATCTTAACTGATTGCATGATACTATTATGTTTATTGGGTTGTGACGTGTGATCGTCAACGATTGAATCTCTGAGCTGGTGTGAGTGAGTGGAGGCGGGGCTAATTTGCATATTCATAGAACCACATATACTAAATGAGGCAAGCGTGTAGAGTTACATTCAAGCTATTTTAAAGGCATATTTGTTTGAATATGTCATTTTGGTGATCAAAGATGAGTTTTAATGGATACAATTATTGACTACAGGGGGACTTTTAAGCACCTGACAGAACCTTTTAAGCTTCTATATAGAACCTTATTCTAAGAGTGTATGACTCATGTCCCTCTTTCAATGCAACTCTATGGGATTTTTCTGCCCAATGTATCATCTACCAGGCAACGCTACTTCCTTTACATTTCAACTTTAAGTAACTAATCCTAATACTAAAATGCATGTGCCAAACAGCTTATGGGGTGAATATTGTCATGTATCATGAGTATGTATACATACTAGAGAAAGGAACTGGCTAATATTTAGCCATCAAACATGTGTGATATCTGCTACACAAACAGTACATTCACTTATGAGAATGCCTTTTATTCCCGTCTGGAAACTAAACCATCTGGATCAATCACACACATTTTCACTGACAAAAGACAATTCTATCTGATTAATTAACCATCACTGAAACTGCCTGCATTTTGATTTGTATGATTCTCAGGTATGCAAGTTCAATGAGCAAATAGTGGCAATCTGGGGGAGAGGGATGCATCCTGACATCCGTATCAATCACATTTCTGTATTTCAACTAAACAGCCATAACAAATTATTCGTGAAGTGTGCTTAAATATTTTATTATTAAGTATATTTCTAAAAACTGTACTTGCAAGTAATACAATATTAATTAAATAAAAGGGCACTTAAGTGTACTATAATGCAATTTAATAGCAGTTAACAGGCAATTGTGTGTCAGTTCAGTTCACACTTAATATATTCTTTGAAAATACAGTATATAGCCATGACATAAGGCCTATCTTTGTAAATGGAAATAACTGCAGACACAAATAGGGTTAATTTAGTGTGATTGGGACACTTTTCGCCATTAAGATGACTTGGAAAAAGTGCCCCAATCAACCTGAATTCACCCTATGTCCTATACATTAAACAAAATTTTTTTGGGTAAATAATGCTAAACACATTACTATTAATATTAAACATTAATATTAATATAAACATGGGATAATATTTTGGATGGTCATTTGGTCAGTAGTCTAAAGAGATGGATGTCCGGTTGCTTGTGGTAATTTAGTCCACAAATGAGGCATCTGGGTTTAAATCTTAAACATCTGTGAATGAAGCAAGAGAAAAAGACACATTTCCATCCTTTGATTTTCCTAAGAGACGCAAGGAATTCTGAAAAACATGATTCTGACATTTAAAAGACACAAAAATATATAAACAATATATCTACAGTAACGACAGTCATTCAGTTGCCTTGGTTTCACTATCGGTTACTATGAATTCCATTCAGTTAGTACAACCAGACCTTATGACTGCTTTTCTTATGACTGTGTGCAAATATCTCTTCCTGCAAGAAATAACTAGAAATTTGAATAGCAATAAATCTGGATACGCAAATGTATGTTGTGTTTAATGAGCTCACAGCGATGCATTATAGCCCTGTTGTTTGCATTGCAATACTAATCTATCCTTGTTCATACTGTCCACAGACCTCTGGCCAGTGCTGCAGGATCCAGTTGAGCAGTCAGACTCACTACTGAAACTCTGAAACACAGAGCAGAAGGAATGGAGGGCAGCCTGTTTCTGATTGGCCACGTAGGATGCGGCGAATAGAAGCGTAGCGTAGCCCTCATCCAATCAGCATCCATCAAAACACGGCGTGTGCTTTTATGAATGAGGAGCAGCGTATGCTGTGCATGTGCGCACGTGTAGCGCTTCTACGCTTGCGTGTACGTTTCAGCTTTACTGTAGCACTTACACACGTTCAGTGGAATGAATCATGCTTTAGTAACTGACTAAACTCTATTATTACTCATATAATAATGTTGAAAAAAAATCCGATCATAGCGTGGCAGTTCAACAGGCTGTAGAAACACACGGGCTGAAATAAAGCGTGCTTTGCAACTGTCTGGCTTGAAATTTCCCATTGGAGCCTGTGCGGACAACAACGGCAGCTGAATGAAGCATTAATCAAGGGCACACAAATATCAGTTTTCACATAACCAATGAGAACAGCTGCAGCCATTTGTTTTAACTGCTGGATGCATACTATAATTTGAATAACCGATCAAATCAGTGACTTTCCATGAACCTAGTGTCTGGCAAGCAAAAGTAGGGAATTAGGTTAAGTGTGTCTGGGCCCTCTTTGGTGTCTCAACAGTGCCCCCTACAGGCAAATGAGAGAGGCGCTACTCCAAATAAATTACATCATACATTGCCTGGCCATTCACTGCTGTTTCTCTCAGACAAAGAGCAGACAGCCTCAGAGCCAAGACACATTAGTCGAAGCAAGGCGAGATAAGGGACATCTGTAGGAGAACGTGTCCGGCTGTTCATTCTGATGATACTGTCTGCTCTGATGGTCCTAAAAAAGAACTATGTGAAATTAAACATTTAATCGCCTCCACTGCAGGATTGAAATAAAGCAAAAATGCCTTTAAAGGTTTTGAAATGCTCATAATTTATATCATCTTGCAAGGAAGCACTGAAGAAAACCATATAAAGTAAAAATGCAAGTCTTCCTGAAGAAAACAATTTGCACTTTAGTTTTATAAGAAGCAGTTTAAGATCTACATTAAATGGCATTGCAGTGATTTTCTGAGAAGAACATTGTCAAGATAGTGGTTTGCAGACATTTCTGTCTTTCAAATGAAGAACATGCCATCTAATGGCAAGCAAGAGAAGGACAGTCATTACAAAAGGCATCATGTTGTAGCTTAATACATATACCCGGTTTCATATACATATACTGACAGGGCTTAAGCTAGTCCCAAACGAAAATACATGTTTGAGCTGTTTTAACTGAAAGCAACTTGCACTGACAAATCTTAAAATATGTCAGTGCCAGTTTTGTCTCCAGATGCACACCAGTAATGCTTTTTCCAAGGCACATTTTTAAAGCTACTTAAATTCCATAATTTAACTTAGGCCTAGTCCTGTCTGTGAAACCATGCCAAATTAATTTGAAACCAAATTAAACTCAGAGCAAAACATGTCTAAACATTGTTTACAGCACACTAAGGAAATCCCCCCCACTGACAAATTTCAAATGGACAATTCTGCATCCATCATTACACAATAAGCATTTAAATTCAGCAGTGAGCTCAAAAGATCAGCTTATCCTATATTTATTCTAATATTTTATGAATATTATTTTTAAATTCTCTCCAGTGACTGAACTAACCTTTTATAATGACCACTAGGCTTTTTCTCTGATGGACACTTTTCAGGTGATACCAGACATTTGAAATATGAGTTCAAATGATCAACATTGGGAAAATTAAAAATTTACATTTACTGTAAGTGTTACATCTTATAGGCAAAATCTTGTTCTCTTTTAGTATTTTTTTTAACATTCAGGATCTGAGAAGTTTCTCAGATGAACTACAAAGGTTTTTTTTTGTTGTTGCAACATTCTTCAAAAAAAATTGCATTATGTTCTATAAGCATCTATTCAGAACCAATTATGAATGATCAAAGTCCAGCAGAGTTAGGACAAGCCAAGACCAACAATTCTAAATTGAACAAGTTACATAGTTATATAAACTGATCACATCATTACTTAAAAGGACTTTTACATCATATGTATCAATGATCAACAGGACAGAATGTGCAGCAATTCATAACTTTATTAAAAACAATTTGCAAACAATTAATGCACAGTTTACAGTCCACATATAAAACTTCACATTTCACACATGGCACACAAAACTGCCTCTAATTGTAAAAAAAAAAGAAAATTAAAAATCAAACTGCACTGTAGGAATAGAATACATACTGGCAAAGTGATTAGTCATAATATTTTTCTATGCAATATGGCTGCACACATGACCAACATCCTCATTCCAATGCAGAACCAAGAGAACTAGTGAGCATTAGCACTAATTCAAATTTAATATGTACCATAATTTAACCACAGCAAAAAAACTGCATTAACAAGTTACTTCACATCTGAAGTATTACACAATTGAACTTTACAACTAAAATACAACTAAAGTAACAGAATGTTTATATCTAATTTGCTGGACTGAATGAATTTAGGGGAGGGGGGGGGGGCACTAGCATGGCTATAACAGCAGCCTGTGTACAAGCCCATAATGTGGTTGCGCTAAATTAAAAACCAAATGAACTTAATTTATAGGATTGAACAAAGAAACATGACGGCTGCTACTGAAAAACCTAAAATTCTCTGTGGGACAGTAAATGTTAAATAATCAAGTGGCGAGTTACACCACAGATGTCCATGATGGCTTCATAAGACTCAAGTCTTCAGTGCAATTCAGATACTGAAATACATTCAACATGAAGGGGGACTAGATTAGGGTAATATCCAAAATTCAGTTGCCAATCTAGAGTTTAAAAATTAGCCAAAACTGCACGACTTGCATAATCATTACATTGTTGTTTACACATGAATCACACCAAAAATGGAGTAAAAGACATGTTCATTTCTTTGCACAAATCATTTGGTAACAAAAGTGATAAGACGCTGTAGTTCAGGAAAACCGATTTCATTCTACATTCACCCAGACATCACTAGATCACCACACAAAGCACCCACTCCTTGATCTGTGCCCTGAGATACTGAACACTGGCATATAGCACAATAAGTGATAAAGCACCAAATGCACTTTGGATCATTCAATAAGGGAACAACTCTGATCATCTTTGATTTTGAGCTAACCTACAATGCTGAGATGACGTTCCCCATGAAAGCAAGCAAGAGATTAACTCAATGAGAAGAGAAAAAAAAAATTCTAGAGTAGAGAAATACTCTATTTTTGAGGAAATTGTGAACTTTCTGCATTATTCGCAGGGGCTGCCCATCACAAAAACCAGTACAACATTTACAGACCAATCACACAATTCATGCAACTCACCACACTAAAAATAACTTTAAAATGACATTATCAGGGTACAGAAACCCATCTGTACAGTAAGAGACAAGAGAAACCTTGGATCCTGAGGCAGTAAACCTAAAGATCCATGCGCAAACTGAATGTCAAATGCGACGAGGAAATTCAGTCTGTAGTTCATCCCCAGATTTACGCCCATCAATCTTGTCAATCTAGATTTCATTCAGGAACTAAGCAACCACCGGTCAACTAACTTGTAAAATCAGGTCCGGCTGTCTTCCGGGATCGCTCATATCCTAAGCAGGTCATCCAGTGCTAGCGTGTCCAGGTCACAGGAGTCGAACAGATCACTTATACCCTGCTCATCACCCAAGCTCAGCATGTACTCGTCATTGAGCAGAGCAGGAGACAGCGGCACGAAGGGGATGGACTCCTCTGGCTGTTGGAGAATGGAGGACAAGGAGGAACTGAGTGGTGACATGGGGGCGCTTCCAGCCAAGGACCCAAAACCATTGACGTTACCGTTCATCTTCACACCATCAGCCATTCCATCTGAAGCGGTTTCTGAAATGATATAGAATGGAAAAATATACTTGAAGGAAACTTTTTTTTGGAAGGACCAGGTGTTATTGTTGCTGTAAAAGTTGAGTTCTTGCCTTGGGAGACTTTGAGAAACGCAGGGTGATTTCCATTCACATCAAGGCCGTTGTGCAGCAGACTCCCAGAGTCGCCACCGTCCGTACAGAGGAAAACATCAATGGGACCCTTGGAGCTACTCAGGTGAACCTGTAAACTCTAAACAGACATTGCAAAGAAATGTAAGTATAAAAGGAACAAATATAAATTACTTTAATGTGCTGCCTCTACTAGAACCAGAGTAACTACTATTTCTGAAAATGTATTTTGTGAATAGCCATTTAGTTCATTAGCCTAAAAAAAAAAAAAGTTAAATCATAACATTTATTCAATAACACTGTTTAATTTGCATCAGGAAGATATGGTTTTAAAGCATGGTATTCACAGAATCATAATGAATATACATAACCATTTCAAATTCAAAGTTCAAATGTCTACTTTATACCAGTCATGGGTCATTCACGAAAGGTCTATACATTGCATCTGTCATGTGACAAATGAACGAAAGACTCAATTAAATATTTAAGTTCCCTGTAATTTATCTTTGGTCTGCATTATGATTTCTTAATTAAAAAAATGATCAACATTTTAAACCATTCAAGGCAGACAAGACACAAACTCACTGCTGTCTCTAAGATCTAACATGTCTTTGGAAAATGCTAAATTAAACATCACTGTTTGAGGGTCAAGGATTTCAACCATGCCAAACCATTAAGACCAAGACCAAAAATTGTTTCAGCAAAAAAAAAAAAAAAAAAAAAAATGGTGCATTACTCGGAGTAATTCTCTCACGGAACTTTGTCAAAGTATACCCCATCTAAAAATTTGCTACATTAATAATTTGCTAAATCATATTTACACTCATCAACCCGCCAAATGCATGTTCACATCAACACAAACAACTCACTAGCCAATTAGGTGGGTTATGTTCGTTTTATCACTCTGAATGTCATCACTATGAGCCAATCCCCTATAACACGCTCTGGTATATTGGCAGAGACAAGATGCCACTTTTTCAACTCGTTCTCACTTTTTTACTGCACAGACGTCTAAACACTCCCTTTAGCTTATTTTGCAGTTAAACATTTATTTTGGAGCGAGCTTAATTTGGAGTTAAATAAAAGCTTTTTGTTTTGTCAGAATTTTACAACAGTTAGGATTCAGTTTGTGGCACTAGGCACTTGTTGCTTTTTCACATTCCATCTGCCTCTTGTGACAGAAGAATGAATTAATGAATGGTCTAAACTCTAAAGTCAGAAGATGGTATTTGAAAAGATGTGACTCCAATAATTTAGTTTATTTCTGATATGTTTGTTAAGGCTTGTAGATTATCTAAATGGCTGGTAACTTAATTTAGCAGCCAAATTGGCGAGTGAGTGAAAATTCAAACCCTAATTATTATACGTTCCTATTTGTCACTCTATCACTCTATTAAAGTGAGTGAAATATTTTTTTTTGTCAGATGTGTTGTATTGTCTGGTGAGCTGCAAGACAATAAAGTACATGAATGAACACTGGCTTCCAGTTTTGCTCTCGGAATTCAATTAGCTTTTTGTTCATTTTTACTCCCACATCAGCAATCAACCTTTTTATGTGTTATCCTAAGGAAAGAGAGAAACATACAGCGTGAATCTGACTACCCAGTTTGTGAATAAACGACTACAATGAGATGGTTTTTAATTAATCTGTCAAAGTGACTCTTGAATAAGTTTTACTCATCTGTCATAAATGGCTCACTCGCTCAATGAATCAGTTGGTTGCTGAATTACAATCTGTCATGTGCAAGTCATTAAAGTCATCTCACTCAAAACGACCAACTAAGGCTACCTATATACACTCACCGGCCACTTTATTAGGTACCCCATGCTAGTAACGGGTTGGACCCCCTTTTGCCTTCAGAACTGCCTCAATTCTTCGTGGCATAGATTCAACAAGGTGCTGGAAGCATTCCTCAGGGAGTTTGGTCCATATTGACATGATGGCATCACACAGTTGCCGCAGATTTGTCGGCTGCACATCCATGATGCGAATCTCCCGTTCCACCACATCCCAAAGATGCTCTATTGGATTGAGATCTGGTGACTGTGGAGGCCATTTGAGTACAGCGAACTCATTGTCATGTTCAAAAAAACCAGTCTGAGATGATTCCAGCTTTATGACATGGCGCATTATCCTGCTGAAAGTAGCCATCAGAAGTTGGGTACATTGTGGTCATAAAGGGATGGACATGGTCAGCAACAATACTCAGGTAGGCTGTGGCGTTGCAACGATGCTCAATTGGTACCAAGGGGCCCAAAGAGTGCCAAGAAAATATTCCCCACACCATGACACCACCACCACCAGCCTGAACCGTTGATACAAGGCAGGATGGATCCATGCTTTCATGTTGTAGACGCCAAATTCTGACCCTACCATCCGAATGTCGCAGCAGAAACCGAGACTCATCAGACCAGGCAACGTTTTTCCAATCTTCTATTGTCCAATTTCGATGAGCTTGTGCAAATTGTAGCCTCAGTTTCCTGTTCTTAGCTGAAAGGAGTGGCACCCGGTGTGGTCTTCTGCTGCTGTAGCCCATCTGCCTCAAAGTTCGACGTACTGTGCGTTCAGAGATGCTCTTCTGCCCACCTTGGTTGTAACGGGTGGTTATTTGAGTCACTGTTGCCCTTCTATCAGCTCGAACCAGTCTGGCCATTCTCCTCTGACCTCTGGCATCAACAAGGCATTTCCGCCCACAGAACTGCCGCTCACTGGATGTTTTTTCTTTTTCGGACCATTCTCTGTAAACCCTAGAGATGGTTGTGCGTGAAAATCCCAGTAGATTAGCAGTTTCTGAAATACTCAGACCAGCCCTTCTGGCACCAACAATCATGCCACGTTCAAAGTCACTCAAATCACCTTTCTTCCCCATACTGATGCTCGGTTTGAACTGCAGGAGATTGTCTTGACCATGTCTACATGCCTAAATGCACTGAGTTGCCGCCATGTGATTGGCTGCTTAGAAATTAAGTGTTAAGGAGCAGTTGGACAGGTGTACCTAATAAAGTGGCCGGTGAGTGTATATTCTCAGCAAAGCTCGTATCCTAAGGATTTTATTGATACCGATACTGCTTGATACTACTCTCCATAATTTGGTGCAAATAAAACAAGACAGGACAAAAAGATCTGAAAAGACAGTTATATTACTTTTTTCGCAAAAATGCGCTAAATCTCCCTACGGTTGAAAATTAACGATTCAAACTAGGCTGTGGTAACTTTGGATGCATTTACACCTGGTCACTCCATGCATTCTCTGATCGTGAAAAGACCAAGTGTAAATGCCCACTGAAACGCTTTCGTGACGTGATTTAAAACACTTCAGGAGGGTGTTTTTAGATGCATTCCAGATGAAACTGGACAAGTGTTAATGCATCTGGTTGTTGAAGACAATTTTATTCCTCCAAAAATGGCGGTAAAAAGAAAAAGAAAAAAAAGTGCGTTACACCAGCTCCCGGTAGCCAGGTATGACAGCGCTACTGCAACATGCAATCACCACAGATATAGCCTGACAAAGATTAATAGTTTAGTATCTTTCTTCAGCAAGTACATGCGCAAACTGCGACAAATAATTCACCGTTCGGGGTCACATCCTGAAAGCTCAGTCATTTTCATTCAATGTGGTGAACGCTAAATTGCAGACTTTGATGTCGAAATAAACTAATCAATTACAATTTCTTTTTTTATCTTTCGGTGATGACAAATAAATTGGATAGTTTGTCTGGGGCCGTATTCACAAAACATCTTGAGCCTAAAAGTAGCTCCTAACTTGCCGATTTAGGAGACACTCCTAATGGGTGTGTCAGTCATAATTTTAGGAATAATTTCTGCTCTAAGAGTAATTTACAAATCATTTTAGAGCTAACACCAGCTCCTAAATCTGTGAAAAGTTAAGAGTAGTCAAGAGGACAAACAATCCTAAAGGCTGTTGCTGGCAATCCCAAAGACACTGTACACCGTTTAGGCAATAGGTATAAAGCCTTGGGTGCTGAGCCTTTTCTTCATAAATGCAATAAATATTTTGATTTATAGATTTCATAACAAAGGTTCCTTTATGTATAGGCAATAAGCATTGAACGATGCATGTATAAAACATTGCAGTCAAGTGGTCCTTTCTCTCTCCCACTTCGCTTTCTGTCATAACAAAAAGGCAACAATACATCTTTAATAAATAAATAAAAAAAGAAAAATAAATGTCGGATTACCTGTGGCACAGTTACAAATGATTGGAGAGAGTAAAATAAGCCTATTTGTTGTGCTGTCTGAGGGGATCGGGGGCTCCAAGCTTGGAATCTAACCCAAACCCAGAGTACTCTCCCGTATCCCCGGCTGGGCCGAGAGCGAGGAGTCGTGGTGGCGTAGGGATGCAGAAAACTGTTGAGGTAACTAGGTAAAGTTGGCTGTGTATATACTGTATATAGGCCTCCTCTTGAATTGATTAGATAATGCTCTTCCAGAACTTTGTTTATAAATCAGAATTTGTCACTTGAATTCTGCAATCTCTCGAGATGCAGACCAGTGTTAATTTCGTTGACGAAAATGACGAAAATGATTCATCAACGACTTTTTCACAGACGAAAACGAGACTATAAAAAAAAAAGAAGAGTTTAAATGACGACAACTATGCCGAAAATGTATTGACATTTTCGTCAACGAATAAAAACTAGACAAATGTTAGGGAGGGACGATTGGGGAAGAGATCCATTCAGAACTGATTTGCGTTTGTGGTAGATGCGCACATTTGAATTGTAACTGATCTACCCGGCGGGACAGGAGTTGCATGCGCTTTTGATGCATGTCTCAAATCGTTAAAAAAATGTAAACGTCTGGTAGATAGAGAAGAGCAGATATATCTATAGATCTGAATAACAGTGACGACGCGAAAGAGAACTTTATTCTGTTTTTTTTTTCTGTGCGCATGCACAGAAAAACAGCTAACACAACGCGTGCAGCCCTGCACAGACAGCTATAGCCTACAGAACGCGAGGACTGAGCTCTCTTTCACGTCTGAATGGACAAATACACAACATTATGTCTAAATGTCCGTTTTGGAGAGTATTCACGTAAACGCAGTCAGTCTTTATACAGAACGCACAGTTGTAAGAATATTTGATGTGCATCAGTGCAAATGGATCTGCACACTCAGCCTTAAAGTGACAGTGCGTAATAAACCTAACGCCGTCTGTAGGCTACACTTAATTAACAACAAAATAAAGAGAAAAGCATTCAATGCTCTTTAATAAGGATGAATTATATTTAATTCATACAAATACATGTATCTGCTTGAAAGAATAAAGAATGTATGCAAGTTAAAGACTGCCTAATCATTCATTGAAAAAAAGAAAAAGAAAAGACTTCTACTTTAGAAGTGTTTTTAATTTAATTTTAAGATATTTTATGTCACAGTGCTAAATCGGTGTCTTTATTGCATGTTCAAACTTTAAAAATAATTCATATTAAAAGGTTAATAGATGTTTTCTACGGGAATATATAATGGGTTTGGAAATTATAGAGAAATTCTAAATTAATGCATTACAATTTAACTAAACCCATTCGCCGACTATGACTAGACTAAAACAATTCAGATGACTAAAATATGACTAAAACTAAATGGCATTTTAGTCAAAAGACTGACTAAAACTAAATAAAAATTTGCTGTCAAAATTAACACTGATGCAGACATGTAAGAGGCTGACAATTAGTTAAGCATGCTTGTTTAATTAGTGCCTACTTTATAATCTGGCAACATGATACCTCGTTCTACAATATTTCTATGATTGAATCACTGACAGAGACTCCTCCCCAGTCACCTACTTATTAGTAAGCTTGTTGACATCCATAGCAACGAGGTCAACCCCACCCTTACTCTTAGCTTAAGACTTCTCTATTCCTTAGTAAAAGTTGGTCTCAGTAGCTTTGTGAATAGGTTATGAGAAAGCTCTCACCTAATAACATTTACTGCTATTTAAAAGAACTTTAGTTGTAAGGTAAATTGTTTTGTGAATATGGCCCCTGAACAGTAAAAACGCATTGTAAGTGTGAAGCGTAAACAAGTGTAAAGATGCCCTGTTAAACGAGGGACAGATCCAATATGTTAACACACATTTGATTTTTCATTTGATTTCTTTGGTTGCATTCACTAAAGACATAACCAAGTGTTTACATAAACTAAGACAGGTATTTTGACATACGGTCATGTGTATTTGACCATTGAATCGCAATGAGCCGTGAAAGAACTGAATTCAGGAATGCGTGCCAACTAAGAGGCAGGTCACAGTGTTTGTCAGTCAGTGCGAGATCCGCATTGAGCGCTTAAGTCTTGAACATCACGCACCTCCCAAAGAAACAAACCTGCAGAGACTTTCACATCATGGACCAATGACAGTTTAACAATGGTACTGCTCTCATGAGAAAACTTTCATTTTCCTGTTATCACTGTGAAGCTGCTTTGAAACAATCTGTATTGTATGAAGCGCTATATAAATAAAGGTGACGACTAAAGGTGACTTTGTTTTTCAATTTAGCTTGAATTATTTCCTGGTGCCTTTATGGTGTTGAACTTAAATTTTAAAAGACTTCAAACAGTATACTGACTAGATATTCATATGATATATAGTTAGACATTAAGATTTTATTTTTGTTGTAATAAGCTACATTTAAAAGGTTTTTCAGTAGTTGTCTATAATATAAGCATACCATGTATGGCAGAACAGTTAGATTCCCAACCGTAGTAGTAAACAGTCCTTGTTTCAATAGGTCTTTAAAAACTACATGCATGAAACTAAAACAAAATTGTTTACCTCCTTTGGGTCAGGCACTTCCAGCTTTGTTTCAGATGGTGCTTTGATCGCTATGACGGTTTGGTCTTTTAGGCTTTTTATTCTTCGGATGTCCTGATAGGTCACATAGGCATATGTGAGAAAGGTTAAGGACAAAACAAGAAACTACCAAGTATTTCAACATCATCCGTATGATGTTCATTCATGTTTATTTCCTGCTGTAACTAATAGTAAAGAGCAGAGGTGATCAGTTCACGTGCCACTTGAACTGAGGTGGCTACAGCAATCGGTCATGCCGCATTAAAGAGCGCCAAAACAGCATTGTTTGAATTTTCAAATAAAACCGACAGAACTTGAAAGCTGACAGTTTCAAATGAAAAGTGCACTACAGATAAGTTTTGTTCAACTGACGACAACAGACTAAAAGATCGAATCTTGCGCTTTAAGAATTGATATTGGTTCATCAAAATTAGAATCTATTCAAATCGAGAAGACGATACTTTTAACCCAGCCCTACAACTAATGCCTGCTACAGACGGTGTGATTTCAGCAATCCTATAAGATCATTACAAATCACACTGTACAACATGGATCTAATAAACTTGGGTACGACATGTATGTAGACTATACAATGATGACACCTATTGAACCACAGGCTACGATGCAAGATAGTATAGAAGAATAAAATGTCATCAGCATGCGCTAGTGGAAAACAGAGCGAGATGAATCACACTTTGGCAATTGTGGTTTTTATGTGCGCTGCAAAAAAGGATGAGGAAGCGAATGAGAATATGGACGCGGTTATGGCTGGTGAAAAGAGGCCAACTAGGCATGCCAATTTTGCAAATGGAGCTTGAGCTGAATTAGTTTTAGCACCATTTCACATTGATCAATACGCATTTCATGTTGCATTTTTATTGACTAGTCAGTAGACGTTGGTTGCATCAAACACTGCGAGATGATAATGCTAAATTTCTGAAACTGTCAGAAAATTATCACCACAGGTTATCTTTGGTCTCAAGACCGTGACAAGGGCCGTCTTTGAACTTCTCTAACTCTACAACGTATGACCACCGTTTAGGAGACATGACCACAGAAATCACCACGATTGGTCATCTTTCGTCTGGGACAGCCCAAAATTGTACAATGTGTACCAGGCATAAGGCTTGGATTCCTGCTCTTGCTCTCCTTTTCTGGCTTTCAGTCATCATTAAGGCCGATTTATACTTCTGCGTCGGACCTACGCCGGTGCCTCTACGCTAAAGACTACGCGTTGGTTTTCATTTATACTTCTGCGTCGTTGTCCACGTTTACGCGCAATTACACATGCAGAGGGAACATGTGAAACCTGAGGGAGGGGCTCTATCAGACCAATCACAGCGCTTGCGTCCACGTAGAATTGACGCGCTGTTACATTTTTGGAGAGGTGCACGTCAGGGTACGCCGTAGGTTACACACGCTACGGCGAAGCTACGGCATGAGTTCGACGCAGAAGTATAAATTGGGCTTTACACACTTCAGACAGTACAGCTAACTGCTTGTGAAGGATATTTCTGACTGTGGATCTCCTCGGTCATCTGCTGGACGTTACGTGTGCAGGTCTGAATGAGCTCATCCAGGCGTCTCTCCTCCTGAGTGAGCGCCAGCATCTCTCTGGCCAGGCTGTGACTCTGCATCGCTGGAGACGGAAGACCACCTTCTGACGGGAGACTGGAGCCGCTGCAAACACCAGAGCAGAAGTCAACGCTTATAACACTTCAAATCCAAACAGGCTCAAATTTACTAAACCTTCCAAAATAATCAGCGTTAAAATATGAACCACAATTCTGAGTAACCCACAGCCATTGTATATTGTTCTTAGACTTTTTCTTGATGAGGCGCACTCCCTCCAGCACGTTGGTGATGTCATACAGACGTCTCTTCTGGACGTTGAGCACAATGGCAGCTTTATTGAGATCCAGCACTCCATCGGAGGATTGCGCCAGAAGCTGACAGAACTTTTTAGTCAGAAAGCCCAAGGATGTGTCGTATCGAGTCTTCTCCGGTGGGGTTTTAGGAGCTGAAATGCAAGAGGTCATTCAATCATTCATAACTCTGCGGCAGAAGGAAGCAGGGCTGGTTGGTGATGTAATTAGATGGTATAATTTAATATTGGTGACTCTACACACTTATCGCATGAGCAAAACTGTGGAATGACAGAATGAATTTAATACCTTTGGGGACCTTCAGTTTAAGGGCTCCTTTGCGACTCCGAAAGGTTTTAGCTGGCTCGCTGTATTGGTGGTCTGTGATGTCAAGCTCCAACCTCCTTTTAGCCTGTGTCAAGAAAGTAAAAACATGAACTTTTGGTCATGTGTTTGATTTTGTAAGGGATTTAGACTACATTATTATAGTAGTATAAGACTACTATTATTCCTCAATTTAAATGGCAGCCAAAACTAATGCACAGATACACAAACTTTTACTCCATTCAATGTGCTCAATCATTGATAGAAAAGTACATCAAACCTAACACGCTTGTTTTATTTAGACAAGTTGGTAAAATAATTAGACAACAAATCTCAAAAATGGCCACAAAAAGCTGTCAATATATTGTCTGTGACCATTAAAAGGTACATTTTCAAGACTAACAGCTTGTGCGTCCCTAAAAGAGCATCTTCAGCAGACTGCACAAACACGATTCATCTGAAAAGCAGCAGATATTGTTTTTTCATTTGCCTAGTAATTCCAGTACAAAATTCAACACACAGATAGTAGGGGAGAAATTAAAATGGCTGTCTCCATTACCTAAGCCTTAAACTCAGTGACCACTGAGAAACTTAGAAAGGACAAATGACACTTTAGTTAATTATAGATGCAGTGAATATCTATTTATGCATTTTGCATGTTGCAGAATTACCGCTGTCATCACTACATAATAAACGGGATATATATTTGATGTCATAGGAAGTGCACTTAAGTACTGCATAAATGATTGCACGCATTGCAACTTTAAACAAATAAAACACCCCCCAAAAAAATATCCATTACAATTAATAATTAGTTTCAGCATAATCTGGTTTTGGTTGAATTTAAGGTCTTACATATTTGGTAACATTAACTGACATGCATAACATTAATAGAAATCCTAAGAGTATGTTATTTAGCATCACAATTTAAATTTTATGATTAATAAGTACCATATAATTTGATTTATTCTTGCATGAAATTATTTTGTTAGGTTTTTTCTTGCTATTATGTTGCTTCATTCATCCCAATTTATTTTTCCTTCCCATCTTTGATCACTTATAGGTCACTTCAGGTTTGCATTTGTCGTTTTTTAAATTCAAAATGTAGATTTGCCAAGTTTGAAAAAAGTTGTAATTGTTTTATTGTTCCAGAAATCTATAAAACATTTAAAACAAAAGTTTTATCTCTCAATAAGCCGTTTAGCTTTAGGTAACATGAACACCACCGACCTCACGTATGAAAAGTTACTTTATAAACAAATGCCAGTCAAGAGTTTTTGCAGTAAATCACGATAAAAACAACAGTTAGCAAAGCATTCGGCTTAGCACAGAGTCCGCGAGCTCAGAGATGACTCCATCCCCCATCCTAAGACAACAAACCAGGGCCTAGACTTCACCATTTCAAGCTTTTGCGTGGAAAGTAGACTCTTATGAGACCATATACTCGATATTAAATTGCATATGGTCTATATCCGACAAATATAACGTTAGAGCTATAGTTACAGCAGCAACCCTCGAGCTTTCGAATAAAACTTTAAAAGGCGTGCAACTGGACAACCAATCGAGTTACAAATACTACAGCACTGCTATTTTAAGTTAACGAACACCAATGCATTGCAGTATCTTGTTTAACACGATTATAGTCGCATTGTTTATTACAGTTAGTTATATCGTGACTACATTGCGGAAATGTGCATGTTCGTGGTAACCCATCATCATGCGTCATTACGCATTTATAGGGAACATTCAGTAAAGTTCTTAATTAGTTAAGTATCGGCAACGTGCTGATTAGTTCTGCACAATAAACCTGCACAATAAACCTGCCTACTCCGTATACTGAATGCACATAACGCAGATCCAGCAGTAGCCATGATGACAGCAGAAGTAACGTTAGGCTAAGTGGACTTAGCCTAACGACTTAACATTTGCAGGATTGAATGTGTAACACTTTGACAGAATTAAAGGAGACATTTACCGGTGGTCGTCCTAGTGTGGGTCGCAGTCCTGTCCCATGTGTCGCTTCTTGTAGAGGAGTTGTGTACAAACTGTCAGCAGAAGCCTCGGGCACACAGACATTATTAGTGGACGGCGGTGTGTTTATCTGTATACGGGCTGCTGCATTGGAATAAGCTGCACATCGTCGATCGGAAACCGCACTAAAAACACCGTGTTGTTCGCCTCTGACAACCCCTGTTAACATAATTTGTCCTGGGACCGAGGAACCCCCCTTTCTCATGATCCTCAGAGGCGCAGGTTCCCTTTGTCCCACTTGTGATTAGAGGCTCCTTTTCTATCAAATCCGAGCCAGTGGCTTTAAAATAATCATAAATTATGAAAGCGCACAGTCTTAGGAATGCATAGGTGTAATATGAGTGAGATTGCTAAATCCTAAAACACCCGATGTAAGCGATTAAAATGCGATGCAAACTCCCTCTCGCTAGAGCGAAAAATGGCTCCAGGAAGCGGACAATGAAGTAGGGGATGAGGTTTACGCGCGAAAGGTCCTCCCGCGAAACTCAGATTTCCCGGGAAATATTTGAAACAGATTTGCATATGCGCAGTCATTCGCCAGCTCCGTTCTGTTTTCCGCCCGTAAGTGCTGACGTGTAGGTATAGTGGAGCCAATGAAAACGCACAATGGCGTTTTTTTAATACATCGGTTTGCCCTCTAGAAGGCGCTAGATATGCGACACAGTACAAAAATGGAAAAACACATGGCTAAATGCTAACAGATAGATCTCGATATACATAAACTTTAAACCAGAAGTAGACAAATCCACAGAAGCTCGTAAAAAAGAGCAGCGTTGTTATCTAAATCGAAATATATATATAAAACATTTACGTTAATTCAAATAAAATATATATTAACTGATTTTTTTTAAAGTAAACATTTTATTTCAGTGTGGAATACAGCATAAATTTCAATTTATAATACTCTAACTAAAACTGAAATTAAAAAAAAGAAAGAAAACAAAGTGAAAAAACCACAACAAAATTACTAAAATAGAACATTAAAATAAATACCACTTCAAACGAATAATAAACACTATAAAAGTATATGAATGATACTATGTAACACTGAGAAGGACTTTATTTAAACGATTTTATAATATGGGTTCTGTGCACAGTACAATCTGTGTGTACAGTTTAAGAAAACTAGCCTACAGGAAGATGTATTGCAAATTCTGAAATACAACAGGCAGAAGTTATCACATTTGCCATATTATGAGGTTAACAATTTTGTGTTAGCCAGAAATATACAATACCAATGAGGACTTGGAGATCTTTAAGTGTGCAATTGAAGAAAACAAACTTTTACACAGTTTTATCTGGGAAATAAATGGGATACATCACAGGAAATTCACACTGGCTTTTAACAGCACTTCATTGTAAAGAAACAAAGAACAATTGTGTTTTATCTCTGTTTTAATACAAATTCTCACTAGATATATTAATTAACAGGAAAAATTATAATCAAAACATGAAAGCGTTACATGAACTTTAGCAGACATTTCTTAATCATCATCATCAAATCGGATCTTTTTCCCTTGGAATGCTGTGATTTGTGCCTGCTGTTCTTTTCTTTTCCTGCTAGCCTCCCATGAGGGATGAAGGGACTGCTGGGGTAGATTTGACATGTTTCCAGCTGGACCTCTGTTATTCTGGTTCTGATACCTCTCGAACTGTGACCTTCCCCTCCCTGCCCCTGACAGTCCCGCTTGCCTTTGTCCAGGAACTTTAAAAGTCTGTCTGTTAGGTTTGAAAGGAACCATTTTCCTGTCAGCGCCATGGTCTTCACCTTTATTTTGAGAGGTTTTCATCCTACTCTCAAGACCTTTCCTCTGGTTCTGGAATCGAGGAGGTATTGACCCGTCATTGTGAGACAGAGACCCATACTTTGCTTTCTGAGAGGAGACGGTGGATTTGGACAAAGTTGAGCAAAACACAGACTTTAATTTTTCGAGGTTTGTCTCGTAGGTTTTGCTGGTGGCCTCCTTGTCAGGTATTTGAAGCTCACTCTTTTTCTCCTCGACTTTACCTGGGTTACTTTTCCGTTTCTTGAATTTGCTCACTTTGCCCAGGAAAAAGTCGTCATCCTCACTGTCTTCAGACTGAGACGATTGCTTATGGAAACGTTCTTCTGTGCTGTCATCAAAATATTCCTTCTCTTCCTCCTCCTCATCTGATAAATCGCTCTCTTCATCTGCCTCAAGCCTCTTGGTCTCAGGTAGGTCCTGTTTCTTTTGTGACATTAAGGTGATCTCCATTTCTTTGTCTGCTTTATCAACGTTCTTTGGAGGCGTAGACTTTGTACTGCTTACAGTTGAAGACTTTTCAGGAGAACTTTGGACAATTGGAGCCGTGGGCTCTGCGTTTTGTGATTTAACTTCAACCCCTCTGGAGTTTTCTGAAGGTGTTGTGATGATCTTGGATGGTGTTATTTCAAAAGCATCAGGGTCTTTACTCTCGGTTGGCTCTACAACAACAGACTTATGGATCTCAGTGGAAAAACTCTTACATTTTTCCTCTACTACTGTACTAACGTTCTTCGGCGGCATAGCTTTTGTGCTGCTTACAGTTGAAGACTTTTCAGGAGAAATTTGGACATTTGGAGCCGTGGGCTCTGCGTTTTGTGATTTAACTTCAACCCCTCTGGAGTTTTCTGAAGGTGTTGTGATGATCTTGGATGGTGTTATTTCAAAAGCATCAGGGTCTTTACTCTCGGTTGGCTCTACAACAACAGACTTATGGATCTCAGTGGAAAAACTCTTACATTTTTCCTCTACTACTGTACTAACGTTCTTCGGCGGCGTAGCTTTTGTGCTGCTTACAGTTGAAGACTTTTCAGGAGAAATTTGGACATTTGGAGCAGTGGCTTCTGCATTCTGTGATTTAACTTCAACCCCTCTGGAGTTTTCTGAAGGTGTTGTGATGATCTTGGATGGTGGTAATTCAAAAGCATCAGGGTCTTCACTCTCGGTTGGCTCTGTAACACCAGACTTATTGATCTCAGTGGAAAAACTCTTTGATTTTTCCTCTACTACATCACCATCCTCGATGTCATTGTTGTCCTCATCCTCTGGTTCCTTATCTTTATTTTTGGACTGTAGCATGTCCCGTCTGTCAGTGTTTCTCTGCTCAGCTTTCGCAGCCTTAGCTCTTTCTTCTTCGATGGCTTCTTTGACCTTCTGGAGCTTGTTGACGAAGCGGGAATGTGTGATGATACGTGTGATGGCTCTGTCCAGTGGACTTGCCTGAGGGTCCTGTAAAATCTTCTCAAGCTCAGCGTTCTCCTGAAGTGCCGTCACGGTCACCTGATCTGGTTTAAGACTCCTTAAAGCCTGGATTTCTTTCAGGATTCCGGCTGCTCTCTCTTGGCTTTCCTTCTTCTCGGTTTCCTGACCCTTCTTCTTCTTCAGAGCAGCCACTTGCTCTGCCATTTTACTGATGATCAGCACCCTCGTCCTCTTCACTTCCTTCCTCATCCTGATCACCTCCTTTGGGACAGCCACTGTTTCAGATGAGTCCTGTAAGAGGCAATTTATTTTCAGAATAATCTTCATGTAAAGAGTTCTTTAGAGTAGTGATGTTTACTGCAAGAGTCTAAATTTTGAATAAAAGCATGACGTTCAAAGGAATAGTTTATCTAAAAAGGAATATTCTGTCATTATTTACTCATTTTATAAGCTATTGTTTTTCAGTGGAACACAAAATTGTATTACTGAAGTATGTACATCAGTTTTGAGTTAACGGTTCTTTACAATTTCAGTACAATAGGGAGAATCCGTTCTGAAATTATTTATTTTATAAAGACAGCAGCTGCAAAAATTCATATTGTAAAGGTACACAGTGCAATATAACAAAAAATTTAAGAAGCAACAATGTTGAAACTCTTATTCTCACAGAGAATGCATTAACATTTCAAATGACTGTTTTCCATTAGAATGTATAATATGCTGATTTGCTGTTCAAGAAACATTTCGTATTATTATCAATGTTGAAATCCGTTGTGCTGTTTAATATGTTTGTGTTTCCACAAACATATTATATTATTTTTTATTTACATGATATATTTTTCAGGATTTATTTGATGAATAGAAAGTTCAAAAGAACTGCATTTGAAGTAGAAATATTTTGTTGCATTATAAAAGTCCTTTTTAATTTAATGCATCCTTGCTGAATAAAACTATTTTACTGACCCATAATGTATCTGGACTAAATCATTCTTAACTAGAAAAAGCGAATCTGAACCATTATTTTGAAAGTTTCAATACTTTCAAATACGTTTTAATATAAAATCCCAGGTTTTTCCAAAATTCCTAGATTTCCTGTTTTATTATAAATAAGCAAAAATCTATTTTCAGGTTTACTTTACAATTTCAAACTTTCTGATTATTTTCTGACTATGGGAATGTGGACATGGAAACTGGCCATTGAAACACAAAGGAAGATATTTTGAAGAATGTCACTAACCAAACAGTTATGGACCCCATTGACTTCCATAGTATTATGGAAGTCAATGGGGTCCATCAGCTGTCTGGTTACTGACATTCTTCCAAATATCTTCCATTGTGTTCAGCAGAAGAAATAAATGCATACAGGTTTGGAACAACTTGAGGGTGAGTAAATGCTGATAGAATTTCCATATTTAAGTGAACTGTTCCTTTTAGTAACCTGTAGTTTTTTTTATTGCTTGACCAATTATTTTACCAGTACTCAAATGAAGATGAAGAAACGCCATTTAAAATTACACTAACCTCAACTGTTAATGTTTCTTCCTTCTGGCATGGATTGGTCTGCTCTTTTAATGTCTCCAGACTTGTCTTCTGGCTCTCTTGTGAGGAACCATCAATCTCCTCTTGCTGTTCATCTGTGTTTTTGTCACCCTCCTCCTCTGTCAGTTTCTCATTATCAGCGTTTGATTTCTCTGAACCAACATCCTCATCATCCGCTTGTGGCTGATCTTGCGACGTGACACTCTCTGCATTGTCTTTTCCTTGTTTTTCTGCTTTTCTTGCATTTATTCTCTCATCTTTGAAAGCTTTGATGGCTGTTTTTATGCTCTGTATTCTCTTGCTGAACTGTGGATGTGTGGCGATGCGGGCGATGGCCCGCTCGGATAGGCTGGCCTCTTTATTCCGGCACACTTTCTCAAAGCTGATGTCCTTCTGTAAGGCGGCCTTGGTGACGCTGTCAGGCACAACAACTTTCAACTCATGGATCTCCTCCCGAAGTCTTGCCGCTCGCCTGCGGAACTTCTCCACGTCTGCCTCATTTCCTTTCTTCTTCTCCAGGGCTGAGATCTGACGGGCGAGTTTCCGGATGAGGAGCACCTTCACCCTTTTAACCTCCGGCCTCATCTTGACCACCTCATTACTGAGGTTCAGTACCGCTGGCATCTTTATGTACTTTCTGAAAGCTGGAATGAGACAAGCAACATGTGGTGTAAGCATGCTAATAAAATGTGAATTTTGTTTTTGGTTATGTTTTGATATGGTTTCACATCACGACGTTATGTGATCTCAACATTTAAATTTTAGACTTGGGTCTTTACTTGCTCACAGACATAAGGTCCTGGTGCACAGAAATACTACAGAAGTTTTTTAATGTCTTTGAAAGAAGTCTCTTATGCTCATCAACATCAAGCCTGCATTTATTTGATCAAAAACACAGAAAAAAAAACAATAATATTGTGAAAAATTATTACAATTTAAAATAATGGTTTTCTATTTTAATATAGTTTAAAAAATTATTTATTTCTGTGGTGTAAAGCTGAATTTTCATCAGCCATTACTCCAGTCTTCAGTATCACATGATCATTCAGAAATTAGGCTTGGGCGGTTATATGGTAATATGGTATACCGCGGGATCTAAAAATAGCACCGGTATCAGTTTTAATATCGTCATACCGTCTTAAAAAAATATCCAATTCACTTATATAGGAGACAAGGATTCAATATTAAATATAATTTATTTAATCCCTAAAAATGCTTATGTGTGGTTGTCATCACGTGAGAGTGTGGAGGAGAAAGAGTGGGGGAGCGAGGGGCAAAGATGGCAAGTTGCGCACCGAGTGACCTGGTCTCGAAGAAGAACACGAGTCACGACTTCTGCTGTTTGGCAGGGATGGGCATTTCAAGGAAAAATAATATTTGAAGATCGCCTGGTATTATTCTATTATTATTCGAAAACCGCACCCCTCCACGGCTCCACCACATGCACGCAGACATGCATAGGCAACACACCCACACAGCGGAGCGGTGTGACGCTTAAATATAAGTTTTTAAAAAAAACGTATTTGTTTCATATTTATGTTTAATAATATGTTATTTTTTTATTTCATCTATGTTGATTGTATGAAAAGGGAACTGCATAAGATGAATAAGATCATAAGATGCCCAATATCGGATAACATTTGGAATGGGTCAGACATGATTTTGACCACTTATTACGTTTTGTTTTGTAGAAAGCCTTTCTTTAAAGTGAATTTCGTTTTGTATAAATTGTATCTTTATTTTAATCAATGTTTCAACGAATTGCCTGAATTAATAAATAAGAAGCAAATATAGTAGACAATATAATCAGGACACGGAGGCGCCGGCGCGTGAACTGGAGCGGGTCTCATAAATGAACCGAAACTCGTAGCCTATAAGATACTTGACTTAAATAACTGAGAAGTATATATAGAAAGCTTGAAATGTTTACTTTTAAACAAAACAATTAAAAACGACAAGAAATGGGCTGCTCTCTGCTTATGTAGGCTAATTCTTATGAAGTGTGTATTTCGCTCTATAGGCGCGTTCACTGCGAAGATGCGAGTCAGCATCGTCAACTTTATTTTTTGCAGCCACTGACATAGAAAACACTAGTTTATTAATAAACAATTCAAATTTCCATGCATAATAATTACTTTTGCCGGTTCTTTGTGGCAAGCGTTATGCGTGCGATGAGATGCAGAATAGGCAATATATTACGAAAACGCTCATTATGGTTTAGCATTCTCTCCCATATATATTTAAGTAATTTAATCAATATAAATATGTGATTAGACTAATGGCTTAAATGAACTACTTCTATTCAACTAGAAAAAAACTTTAGTCGTGCACGGGCAGCCCTACTTATTTCACATATTTTCGAACCTGCATGTCACTGCGGGCATTCTGAGCGAGCGGCGCGTGATCTTCAGAAATGCGCTCTCCGCTCTGGAGGAAATATTACCACTCCGCTCACATTCTCTGGTGTGAGGCAAAGTGTATCTTCTCCTGTTGATTGACAGCTTTTAGGCATCGCCACCCTCTGGTTGAACGTGTCACCACCGCATCAGAACGGAAAACATGGGGATTTTTTTATAGACAATCACAACCTATTCCAGATTCTATAATAAAATCAAATAATTGAATATTCGAAAATCGTGACTTATCCCTGCACACACCAACAGTTTGGTGATGCCGTCGAGCCTTATGTCATAATTTTTAATTAGTCACGCGGTAATACCATATACCGCGGTAAAATAGGGAGGAGGTTTGACGGTATCAAAATTTGGATACCGCCCAACTCTATCAGAAATCATTCTAATATGCGGATTTTGATACTCATAAGTTATTATCAATGTTGGAAACAGTAGTGAAAAAAATATGACTGACCCCAAACTTTTAAACGGTAGTGTATTGTTACAAAATATTTCTATTTGAAATAAATGCTGTCCTTTTTTACCTTTTATTCATCAAATAATCCAGAAAAAAGTATCACAGTTTTAAAAAAAATATTAAGCTGCAAAACTCTTTCCAACATTGATAATAGATCAGCATATTAGAATGATATCTGAAGGATCATGTGACACTGAAGACTGGAGTAATGGCTGATGAAAATTTAGCTTTGCCTCAGAAATAAATTATATTTTAAAGTATATTAAAATAGAAAACCATTCTTTTAAATTGTAAAAATATATTTCACAATATTACTGTTTTTTCTGTATTTTTGATTAAACAAATCCAGGCTTGATGAGCATAAGAGACTTCTTTCAAAAACATTAACAAAATTGTGACACTATGTACTATCAAATCAATAAATATGATTGAATTTACTAAATAAAAATGTTGGATTACACAGTGCTAATACTGCATTGATGTTTATGAAGATTATCTAATACATTTTCTAAAAAAAAAAAAGGTCTGTGTGTATGTGTGTTTATATGTATTATTATTATTAAGTCTGTATACTATTTTCTGTATTTATAAGAAAGTAATGCTGAGTACATTATTAAATAAATACAAAATAATCTGGTCTGTGTGTGCGTATGTTATGTTAACTATACAACATTATTTAACGCAAATTCATGTTGACATGATCAGATCCGTCAAACCAACACAACTCTGAGTGACTTACACGCTAAACAAGTAACCAATCTTAATAAACATAGACATAACTTCCACATCACTTCTAATGGCAAAACTTGTATTCAAATAATAATTTATTCTCGCGACATGTCCCAACAAAGTATTGTTTCAAGCATGGCTGAAGGCATGTGTTAAGAGTGATCGAATGTGCTCTACTTATATACACAAAGATTACACAATATGCCCCCACTTTTACTTGAGTAGTATTATGCAAATCTTCAAATACACAGTTTATGTCAATATTAACACTCACCTCTACAAAATAATAATGAAAATCAAGCAGAAGAGTTGACTGCTCAGGACGCCGCCATCTTGACTTGCGAACGTAGCACGACGTCGTTACGTCACGAGGCTTCCAGAATAAAAATGGGAGGGCCTCACGCAGAGTGTTTTTATTTATTTCTTTGTGACTGAAAGAAGGAAAACACTGACATCCTCGCATTGGCGTAGCGATGCGCATCAGTATTAGGACGCTCCCGTAGTTTCCCTCGAGTGTTTGAAGTTACTGGAATCTAAAGGGTGGAGAATGAAGCGGCGCAATGCGGACTGCAGCAAACTCCGTCGCCCGTTGAAACGGAACCGAATCACCGAGGGTATTCACAGCAGGTACGGACAGGGAACCTCACGGCCACTCGACCGCACCGTAATGGCGTCTCTGAACTGAGCTTGGCTGTGTGTGAGCTGTCACAGTCAGATACAGATCACAGTTCAATGTGATCATTCAACTCCGGTCTGACTGCAGCTTAGACCAGGATACCTCTGACTCCTCTCAGTAAAGCATAATATGTGGATGCTGGCTTTTGTGTATCATCCATGGGCTTCAATGGTGCATAATTTTGGAATAATAAGCATTACATTTAGTCCTGGCCATGTTATGAATGTTCTTCAGGTTGTGCAGTTGTCTTTTATAGCCATCTTCACTATGTCTTGCTGGAAGATCCAGCTTGTTTTGTATTATGGTAACTTAGCTGGTGATTTTAAGATTGGTCATTGGCTGGTCAAACAGCTTCTCTGAAAAATAAAGGTTCTTTATTGGAACTGATGGTTACACGAAGAACCTTTAACATCCGTGGAACCTTTTTTTTTTTATATTGTTCAAATGTAAAAAAAAGAAAGTACAAAAAATTGTACTTTTAAGAACTGAAAAGTTACTTAGGGAACCGAAATCTGTCCTTTATGGCGTCACTTTGAAACCCCCCTTTTGGAGTGCCATCTTAAATTTTTTAAAAAAAAAAAGCTTGATCCAAGATAGTCTACCAGAAACCAACTAAGCTGCCAATTGTTTATGCCACTTTTTTGTAACGTTTTTGACACCTACGCTATTATATGTATATTGGTGTCAGGTGAATGTTATGAAGGAATCCTAATGTGAACTAATTGTTGACTGTTTTCCATCTAAAAAGATGTGTAGATTAAACCCTGTGTGCAACTTGATCCTGCAAGTTTTGGTTTGTTCAACTTCCACATGACATTGTGTTGACTGAAACTTTATATCTGTGGTCCATCTGAAATAAGTTTACATAAACAAGATGTAGGCTACTCTGCCAAGATCTCATTTAGGCTGTGTATATTTGAAGAGTTTTAACATGCGGGATTCCCACAGTTCGAAAACCCCCTGAAAATGACCAGAAAAGGTCATGGAAATGTAATATGTAGAAAGTCATGGAAATGTCTATAGTGATGTAAATTTCTGCGGTTATGATCTGCATGGATGATTGCATAAGTCTCTTTTTGCACACAAATAAGTTTAATATTTAAATAAAATGTAATTATTTAATATATAGATATATTTTCTTTATTTTACTACATTTTTACTATTGGTATCATATAAATATGATATTTATCATACTTCCTAGCACTGAATGTATAAAGTAATCATGGAATCTGGATAATTAATTGAAATTCATTTATAGAAAGATTTGCCTAAGACATGGACATTGATATGTTTTTATTTATTTTTTCTTCTCATGAATTTCTCCTAATCTGGCAGTACCTTTCTATACCTGAAGTTCCTGGTCGTTTGGGCGCTAGTTTTGCTGGCTGATTTCGTACTGGAGTTCAGGTTCGAGTATCTGTGGCCTTTCTGGCTCTTCATCAGGAGTGTTTATGATTCCTTTAAATATCAGGGATTGGTGAGTATTTAAATTCCCGGCGTTGTGTAATTGAGCAACTAATGGCTCACTGTCGTCTTGGTCCTTTGTAAACCAGTCTTGATGTCTTTCGAGTGACATGTTCTTCACTGGTTAAATCAATTATCTCTACTCTTTTCTTCTCTTATCCCACAGGCGTTCTCTGTGTTCTTTGTGTGTGTCGCATTCACGTCAGACATCATCTGCCTCCTGTTCATCCCCAAGCAATGGCTTTTCTTCGCTGCCAGCACGTATGTCTGGGTACAGTACGTGTGGCATACAGGTAAGTCAGACCCCGTCAGACTTTCCATGAGTATCTTTTTAGGAGTGAGGGCACTGACACATTGGAGCTGATTGAATGTTAGAGAATGCTGGGAATCTATTGATTGGATGTGGATGGTGCATGGTAAGTGTTTTCGAAAGTGATGCTCCATCATGCAACTGAAAGTTGCAAGCTTTGCCATAGGCATCCATTGACTAATACAAACTGCAGACATGTGGATCCAGTTGTGCTTCCAGAAACCCAATTTATTTACCCAATTCACTTACTATTCAGTGACAGAATTCAGGAGCATTCTGCTAAATATTACGCAACTATTCACTTCCCTGGCAGTTACTAGAGAGGAAGATGTTGAAAGGGCTTTTCTTTTGCAAACAATACCATTTAGATCTCTCTGGACTGCCATTTATCTTGAATATGTTTGATGATTGCATAAAAGAAAACCTTGGGGTTGGTATGATTTTTGTTTTGTTTTTTTTGTTTATTGAAAAAAGTATCATCAGGGCTGCATTCGTTTGAACTAAAATACAGTAAAACTGTAATATCGTAAAATATCTGTACTATTGTACAGTTTAAAATAGTAGCTAAATAATAATAATCTAAATGTTTTCTATTTTAATATATTGTAAAATGTAATTTATTCCTGTGATGGCAAAGCTGAATTTTCAGCATCATTACTCCAGTCTTCAGTGTCACATGATCCTAAATCATTATAATATGCTGCTCAAGAAACATTTTTTATTATTATTATTATTATTAATGTTGAAACTAGGGCTGGGCAACGATTAATCGCATCCAAAATAAAAGTTTGTTTACACATAACATATGTGTGTGTAGCGTGTATAATTATTTTGTATATAAAAATTCACACACATGCACATGTGTATATATTTAAGAAAAATATTTTATTCATATATAAAATATTAATATTTATATATAATATAAATTATGTATAAATATATATACATGCAAATATTTCTTAAATATATACATGCATATATGTGTGTATTTATATATACAAAATAATTATACACATATGTGTAAACAAACTTTTATTTTGGATGCGATTCATCGCGATTAATCGTTGCCCAGCCCTAGTTGAAACATTATACTTTTTTCAGGATACTTTGACGAATCGAAAGTTCCAAAGAACAGCATTTATTAGAAATATACGTTTTGTAACCTTATATATGTCTTTATTATCACTTTTGATTAATTTAATGCATCCTTGCTGAATATATGCTTCCATGTAGAGATTTACTTTGCTCTTGAATTTAAACTCTGAGTTCAAACAGCAGAGATCTTTGATTGATATTTGAATGGTCCTGTCATTCTATGTCCTTTTCTTGGGTCGATTCAGTGATACCTCAGGAGAGAGGAGGAAAAGAATTGCTGACACTGAGTGATTGTTCCTTGAAAACCGTTTCAATATGCCTTGAGCTGTGACTGTGATTGCTCCTGCTGACACATGACTTGCAGCGTGTTTCAACAAGAGAGGGGGCTTTCAGCAAGCTGGGGTTTTGTTTCCAGCCTAGAGCTTGTTTTGTGAAACCTGTGACGTTATTGATCTGCCACACAATCAGTTGCCTTTTATTTAACCTCACTGATGACCCTAAAGGTCACTAATGGGCTAGAAGTCATTATATTTTGAATAATCATGCATTCCTATACATGCCGTAAGAATGTCATAACTATTAACGGCAAGCTAGAGATCAATTGTCAACTGTTATACATAGTTTTTCTATTTTCTTCCTTTACAGAGCGAGGTGTTTGTCTACCCACTGTCTCTCTCTGGATTCTTTTCGTCTACATCGAAGCAGCCGTCCGATTCAAGGATTTGAAGCATTTTCATGTAGACCTTTGCCGTCCATTTGCAGCTCACTGGTAAGATTTGTCCTCATGTCGTTCCTAACCAATATGACTTCCTTTCAGTTATGGAACATAAGAGGAGAAATTATGAAGTATGTTGCATGCTGCTCTTTCCAAAACAACAAACACAAAACATCATGAACTTTCTTCACAACATATGTTTTTAATGAAGTCATAAAGGTTTATATCATTTTAAAGTCCTGTTATGTTTTTTTTTTTTACATTTTCAACTTCCTTTAGTGTGTAATGTTGCTTTTTGAGCATGAAAAAGGTCTGCGAAGTTAAAAAGCACAAAGCCCACTCCAAAGTAAGCACTTTTTTGGAGTTCCCTGAAATTCATCAATTGTAGTCTTGTGTTCTTCCAGGAATGTACACATCAAAATATTCCTCATTTAAATAATTCCAGCTCAAGGCATATGCAAAAAAATCGTCTGTTGAAACTGGCAGTCATTAATTGGCGTGACATTTCCAAACGCGATCAAAGTTGTTGACCAATCACAACACACTGATCCGGCCAATCGGAGCACACTGCACTTTTCAGCTTCATTGAGATGGGAATGATGGGAGCGTTGCCACTATTTGAAGGCTTCTGATGTTGAGTAATCACTAGTTGTATTATTATTGTATTATTAATAATAATATTATTATTATTATTATTATTATTATTATTAACCCTTTCGTTACAGCATTGGCTATCCAGTGGTGACGCTGGGCTTCGGCTTCAAGAGTTACGTGAGCTATAAGATGCGTCTGCGGAAGCAAAAGGAGGTGCAGAAGGAAAATGAGTTCTACATGCAGCTCCTACAGCAAGCCCTGCCTCCAGAACAACAGATGCTTCAGAGACAAGAAAGAGAGACAGAGGAGGGTAAGATTACCGTTTGGTTATTATAATACAATATTAACTGACACAAAGACAAAAAATGGGTCAGTCAAAAATCATCAAGGCATTGACTTCACAACCATGATCTAATTACCATATGATTGATGAATGTTCACATTCAAAAGTTCGAGGTCAGTTAGACATTTAAAAAAAAAAAATTATGTATTCAGAAACAAGTGTCCCTTGGTCTTTTGACACATAAAGGTCCCAATATACTCACGGCGAAGTTCTTTTCCGTTCTTCGTTTAGGGGTAAAATGAAGTTTGAAATACTTGATCAGCGATATATTGTATCGAACAGTATGCCACCCACACTGCTGAAAACAGCGTTTATATGAAGATGTAAATATGTGCTGTAGGGCTGCACGATATATCGGATGACATTGTTATGCGCATCTTGTCAGTAAAGCCGGTTCCTTGATTAGTAGTAAATCGCCATCACCTGCTATCAGATGGAGTGACATTTACTACACAGAGCCGTAGTTCACTGACAAGCTGAGCCATATCGCATTAATTATCACAGGCGATATGGCTCAGCTTAGAAATGAAGACTGAAGTAATGCTGCTGAAAATTCAGCTTTGCCATCACAGGAATAAATTACATTTTATGTAATTACATATTATTTTAAAGGTGGGGTATGTGATTCTCTTTTTTGTCAATTTTTTTCAAAATCACTTGAAATCCTATTCATAACCCACTTACAGCCACTGAGTTAGAAGCACTGAAATGAAAATTAAGCAATTTAATCATCTGTGGAACGGGCAGGACTCGAAAAACTCCAGCCAATCATTTCCAAGACCACCTAGAATCATTGGACAGTAAGTCCGTCAATCAAACGGTTGTACCGTACCCCCCTCCCCCCATCCCCCTCACGCGAATCAGGGCCAGCGTTGGAGGAAAGAAAGTAGGACCATTTGAGTTGTGTATTTGCAAAATCTGCCGGCCGTTTTGCAAATCACATACCCCACCTTTAATATATTCGAATAGAAAACAGTTATTTTGAATTGTAGTAATTTTTCACAATATTACACATTTTTGATCAAATAAATGCAGTCTTGGGGAGCATAGGAGACTTTTTTTAAAAAACATATCTTAATGACCCAAAACTTTTGAACAATAGTGTTTTTTTGTATTTAATATACACTATTTACTACTTTTTAACTATTATATGAAACCGTACAATAAACTTTAAATGATTTACATTCGTTTTACTACACTGACTTTTGTTGCTTGAAGTTGAAACCAGTTATCGTAAAAAAAATTATTTTGCATTTTTATTACACAATGTTTGTAATGTTTGGTAACTATCAAAAATATGTTCAAAGTCCTAGCTGATATCACACTGGGAATCAAAGGGTTCAAGTTTAGTGTACTCCACGCTGTGTGCTTTGGATGTATACCACACATTTTGCCTAATGTTCCATGCTTGCAGCAGATTTTCATACTGCGCACATTATACATTGTGCAAAAATAAAATCAGTCATATAGTACTACAAAACTATTCATTTGCATGATGCTTTCCATGCATTTTTATTTGTATTTTTCATTTGAAGTCATAGCAGTCAGACAGCATTGCTTTGTATCCTTAAAATCTCTCTTTAATTCATTTGGCAGCCACTTCAAAAGGCATGTCTGAAGCAGACTCCGTGTTAGTGGCTCAGAACGGCTCTGCTAATACCAAGAAACTGCCCATCTCTCTGCCTGAACTGGAGTACAAGGAGAAGGGCAAAGATGGCGGGAAAGACAAAAAACAGCAGCAGCACAGCATAGGAATAAACAACAACATCTTACAGACTGTGGATGCTAAACTACAGGACATTGAGTATATGGAGAACCACCTAAACAGTAAGAGACTCAACAATGAGCTCGGCGGCAGCGCAGAGAACCTGTTCCTAAAAGAGGAGGTTGGCTGTGGAGGAGGAGGCTCTGCCCCCTCTAAACATTACAAAAACTCCTCCCCCCGTAGCCACAACTCCACCAATGGCAGCGTACCATCCTCCTCATCCAGCAGGAGTGAAAAGAAACAGAAGTGTGCAGGGAAGAACCTTGCACCTCACAGAGATCTGATGGAGAACTGTATTCCTAACAACCAGCTCAGTAAGCCAGATGCATTAGTGCGGTAAGACTCCTACTGTGGTCCGATTGAGCCGTTGGAGCGTGTTTGTTCTGGTCATTCACTTTATCTCTGTTTTTCAGGCTTGAGCAGGACATAAAGAAGTTGAAGGCTGACCTGCAGGCGAGCAGACAGGTGGAGCAAGACCTGCGCAGTCAGATCAGCTCTCTGAGCAGTGCCGAGAGAAGCATGCGCTCTGAGCTGGGGCAGCTCCGCCAGGAAAACGAGTTACTGCAAAACAAGTGAGAAATCAGCAACAATTAGTTACTAATATATGCCAATACAAATTTTCTAAGACCCTGACTCAAAATGGTACCCTAAATGCTCTCGGTCTTCCTATGAGTCTGCAAGTTTGCTGCGTAACGCTCGTTTGACTGTCAGGTGGAAGTCAGCTCAGGCTCAGCAAAAGTGCCTATCATGGCTGCATATCGACCGCAAAGCACGCAAGCACACTTCTGAAACCTAAAATAACAAATGGGATTAGACCGTAAGTGCATATGAAGTGTACCATTTGGGACAGGGCCAAACTTTGATTACCTGGACCAGTAGTCTATGGTCTGTTTTTCACTTAGGATGAATTGTGTCAATTAAAGTCACAATTAAATCAAAATGGTCAATCACAGCAAACCACAACAATCCAATCAATTCCCGATAGACAAAATCAAGTTTTACTCAGATATATGGTACAATATGGAAGAAAAGATTATCGCAACTTCATTTTCATGGCGACTGTAAATATGTAAGATTAAAAATTAATCATTGATATGACAAATCGTTGTTAGGGGTCAGTCCTTATCAGCGCTGACAAATGTAACAGGTTGAAGGAAGGGACAATAATTTACACCTGCATAAAGACCATTAGACAAGTGAGTGTCAGTGTAGAAAATAATAAATGATGAGTTTCCGGTAATCAAATTAAAGCTGAAATGTATACATTTGTGAATATAAAAATAAAACTAGTGAAAATAGAATTTTCATGAAGTATTTCATTTCAACTGATAAGTTGAAGTTCTAAAATGACTATTTATTTCAGTTGTAGTTTTAAAGCTAAATAGAATTATTAAAAAAAAAGCTTAAACAATCACAAAAGCACAATACAATTACATTTTTACAATTAAATTCAAATTAAATGCATTTAAATGAAAAATAAAAATAAAAGGCTCATTCAAAATTAATTAATTAAATTAATTTAGTAAAATCCCATCTTTTTTTATATATTAATAATAATTGTATTAGTATAGCTCCTTTTGTACTTAATCTCAAATTTTAAAAAAGCTTTTAAGAAAAGTGTAATTAAAAAAAAAAGTTTGGCCCGCTTTTTTTTTTTTTTTTTTTTTTTTTTGGTAACACCTGCATTTGTATCCTTAGATGCACATTTCCATCTCTCTACTTGCAGTTGTTTGTGCCAGTGTTGATTATGTGCTTCTCTGTCTTAGGCTTCATAACGCTGTGCAGGCCAAGCAAAAGGACAAGCAAATGATTGTGCAGCTTGAGAAGCGGCTCAAGGCAGAGCAGGAAGCGCGAGCCGCAGTGGAAAAGCAGCTTGTAGAAGAGAAGAAAAGAAAGAAGATGGAAGAGGCTACAGCCGCACGTGCTGTCGCTCTGGCAGCTGCCTCCAGGTGAGGCAGAATAACTTGCCCAAAAATATTGTTCCATCCCCATATACTTTTACTATTTTCTGTGGAAAATACCCTTTAAATGATTATATGGTACATTTATGTGTCTTTTGTTATATCTTTGTACTGGTGGGCTTCACTTTCGCTTCCCATTCACAGAGGGGAATGCACAGACTCGCTGAGGAGTCGCATACGTGAGCTGGAGTCAGAGTGCAAGAAGCTCATGCACGACATGAAGCTAAAGGAGGAACTAATCAGAGAGCTAGAGCTCAAAGCGCAAGTAAGCCAAAAGCCCTGCTGACGTGGTGCTTTACCAAGAGCAATAGTATATATATTTTTTTAGTTAACGTGTGATTGTCCAAGAAAGTTCTATACGTTTAGACCTTGGACTTTGTTACTTTTTTTTACTGATTTTACTGTAAATGTTTTAAGTAAATTGATATTTGGTCTGATTCCTGGGACAAAATGTTTGGTTTGATTTGGCCTGATTCCTGGGACAAAACGTTTGGCCTCATTTCCGGGACAAAATGTTTGATCTGATTTTCCCTGATTCATGGGATAAAATGTTTGCTCTGATTTCCCCTAATTCCTGGGACAAAATGTTTGGTCTGATTTGGCCTGATTCCTGGGGAAAAAAGTTTGGCCTAATTTCTGGGACAAAACGTTTGAGCTGATTTGACCTGATTCCTGGGACAAAACGTTATGATTTGGCCTGATTCCTGGGACAAAATTTTGGGTCGAATCTGGCCTGATTCCTGGGACAAAACGTTTGGTCTGATTTGACCTGATTCCTGGGACAAAATGTTAATCCTCTACACAATATGCTGCAAACTCTTATTCTAGTCTGGAAACCGCATCATACCAGGTGAAAAAAAAAAATCTCACCCTGCAGTTTTTCCCTACAATGTTTCACGCAGCAATTACATAAAATTATGGACGTTAAATAAGATGTAAATGTTGTTTCATATTGACAATTTCAAATCTTTTCTACAGCTAAAAAGTACCTTCATGTGCGTCCTCGCACTTTTTTTTTTTTCTGTGCAGGAGCTGCGTAAATATAAGGAGAACGAAAAGGACACAGAGGTTCTGATGTCAGCACTGTCGGCCATGCAGGACAAGACCCAGCACTTGGAGAACAGTCTGAGTGCTGAGACCAGAATTAAACTGGACCTCTTCTCAGCACTCGGAGATGCCAAGCGACAGCTAGAGATTGCTCAAGGTCTGCCCTTTTCCTCTATATCGACTATATTTCTGCTTTCGCTCTCACTAACCTATAGTCTTTTTGCCCTGCTCGCAGGTCAGATTTTGCAGAAGGATCAGGAGATAAAAGAGTTGAAGCAGAAGATTGCAGAGGTCATGGCGGTCATGCCCAGCATCACCTACTCGGCAGAGACCAACAACATGACCCCTGTGACCCCACATTACTCCTCCAAGTTCATGGATACCAGTCCTTCCAGCTTGGACCCCAATGCCTCCGTCTACCAGCCGCTCAAGAAGTGAATGTTCACACACGTCGTCCACTTCGCTCTTTGATCCGTCTAAAAGTTCAGTATGCAAACCAGTGGGATGGGGTTGTATTTTTGTTTGATTTACCCCTTTGTTAGTATAACTTTTCTTAGTTATTGCTAATATAAGTGGAGGATTAGAAGGGAAAAAATGGATGTCACATTAACAAGAACTGCCCTCCTGGTGTTTAAGGTTATTTTTGAAGCTCTTACACCCAAGTTCTTTTCTTGGTAACTGCACTTCAGCCTGTTGTGGTCCTTTTGTCATCCTATATCCGTCTTGTGAGGTCTTAATGAAGACCTTTCATGATTTTATTAGTACCACCTCATCTTTGTGTTGAATCTGAACCGTTTTATGTGCCAGGAATGGTGGCATGACTTCTTTTACTTCCCTGGTGTAAGCATACATATTTAAGTTCATTGAATGTAAAAAGAAAAGGGAAAAATGTATTGAGATGAGGCACAAGTATTAGTGATGGAAAACATATTGTGATGGAGTGCAATGGAGTGATTAAGAATGCATTTAAGTTTAATTATGACCATAGTATTGTACATCTGTTTTCGGGGAGGTCAAATTTATTTAATTACATATGTTGAATCTGAATTGTAATTTTTTTTTTCATTTTTTTTTTTCATTCCTCCTAATGCTGTTTTCCAAGATGTCGAAGACACGAAAAAAAACCCACGTGTTTAAAAAGGGACTGATCCTCACATTGTATTTGTGGACAAAAATGCTGCATAAATATTTGGGAATGGTGTTGTATTTTTCGGTCAATGCGAGTTCTTTTTGTTACCAGACAAAATTGAAATAGAATTTAGTTGAAATCAGTTGAAAAACTGAACATATGATGTCTTGTTTGCCAGTTGTTATGTTACACAGTGCCTTGAAATATCTTGTTTAATATATTCTCACACACTTCCCATGCCATGTTCAGCCACTCCCAGAATCCATCTGATTGGTCAGCATACCACATGACCTGTTATTCCCAAGTGTGGCATTTAAAATCATCTGCCCTCTTGTTGCCATGTGTTTTGTCAGGGGGGGGGGAAACACAGATAACAGCAAGCCCACTTTAATCCACTAGTTATCAATTTTCCATTATTTCTGCTGTCTCTAATTTGAATTAACATGTTCATTGCATTTTATAATATTTGCTGAATGGTTTGATTTTGGTCAAATGTGCCTTTTTTTTTTCTCCCCTCCACCATTTAATGTCATTGAAGATAATGCAAATTATACATGCATCATTTTGTAGAGCTCTCATTGCAGATAACGTCTAAAATCAATCCATTAATGCTTCATTACAAAGTTCTACTTCACATTTCTTCTTCATTGGTTTAAGGATTGTGTCAAGATCCAGGCAGAATATGCCTGTTTGGTTTAGTCCTTGTTTTACAACAGGGGTTTCTTTTTTATTTGTCTACCTTGGGAAAGTATTACTGTGGATTGCATTTGGTGTTTTTATGGTAAACTTTGTGGAGAGTAAAGAACATGCCTTTGTTTCTCATTGTTTGGATTTTTTAAAGAACTAAGCTAAAGTGCGTGTGTGTGCGCATGCATGCTCGTGTAGGGAGTAAAATACCTTATCACTGTACTTGCTTTGAGGAATTTGCACTTTATTCAAGTATAAAATTCTATATATCATTTTAATGCTAGATTTAAGAAGGTCGTTCGTCCTTGTGAAAGAACCATACAAAGTATTTTTTTCATTAACTGAAATAAACGTAAATACGTTTTGTTAAACGTATTGTTCTTCAGCTAGTTGCCATGGCAGCATTTCTTATTTTTGTTTATTAAGGTACTAAAAATTTAGTCAAATCTATATAGACATTAAAAAAATAACAAAATTACTAAAACTTTGAAATTAAAATGAGAACAGAATATATATATATATATATATATATATATATATATTTTTTAATTCAAAATATGAACAAAAACTACAGCAGTGATTCTCAAACGGGGCCCGGGACGAAACATTCTGGGGACCGCAGGATGATTTAAAATTATTCAAATAAATACTTTATTATTAATTCAATTAATGTTAATAACATTATTATAAAAAATAATTACCTATAAATGTTAAAAAAACATTTTTTTTAAAAAAAGTAAAAAAAACAATTAAAAAAAAACATTTATTTCCCCCCCCTCGTAAATAGGTAACTTGGGCTATTCGTTTTTTTTTTTTTTTAGCTTTGTCATAAATACCAGAAATACTGAGGGATATATTTTATGAACGGCCTTCGAATTGTGTTGGACAGTGGTGGACATTCAAGCAAAAATGCTCAAACGTGGAATATTTGATTTAAAACAGCGTTTTATTACCATAGTGGAAGATAATAACGTACTTGACCGAGTCTCAATAGAGGACGACTTCTCCTATATCCACACGAGGGCGACAGAGATGAAATCAATAGCTCTCTATGTTCGTGTCACTTGTTTTTCATGTCTGTCTTGTTATTCTGTGAGACACAGAACCTTATGAATGTTGACTTATCATCAAGCATTATATGGAGGTATGAAGACATTAAGCCGCATAATATACAAGGTTCCTTCATAAAAGACACTGTCTGATTGTCGGACCCAGCCATTTAAAAAGCACACACACCAAAGGCTTCAAATGCATTGTTTAATGTCGTTTCTATGGAAACAGAATCTGGGCGCCGCGTAATTCGAACGTCATTTTGATTGACGGATGAAACACCGCCCAGGAGAGTCGAGGACTCAAGTATTCCCACAGATGTCGGCATCGATACGGCAACAACAAAGTTGAGAGTGAGAAGACGTTCATGGCCAACAGTAGCACCTGAAGACCCTTCTCCGCTTGAAAACCTCGTCATGGATGTGCTGAAATCTGCCAGAAGGGCTTTTATTCGGAGTCCCAGCCTGACCAAACAGTCCTGGAGCTCAGGCAAACACCAAAGTGAGTAGCACTATTCGTGTCAAAACAGCGAGACTTTAGTTTGGGGTGTTTTCACGCGGCGCTTGTGTTGTCCATCCGTTAGCATCTGAACTTGATTTGTCAATAGTGTTTAATCATGTTTAGTAATACAATCAAAAGATGCAGTTTGCTTAGTAGTTGTGAATCTGTATTAGTTAGTTTGTGGGTAAAATGTGTGTGTGTTTTTTTTTATTTAATTTTTTTTATTGGATCTTCAATATGTCTAAATATGATGTGCAAAATTAGTTTAATGAGCGACACAGACACATTTTTACAGCTGTCAGATTCACAGTCTTAATTCGAAACTAGAAGTTGTGGGGTTTGTTAGTGGTTGACCTTGTCTTAAAACCTGTTGAGCTAACTTACCTAAACTTCTATACAGCTGTAATGCCAAAATACGCTGTCTAGATTTTGAGACCTGGCTTTTGCTGGATCATATCACCAATACGATTAGCATGTTTTTCATTAACTTAGCTCTCAGAAACCCATACTTTTATTTTAGCAAGCCACCTTTGAAGCATTATCTTGTTTTGTTGTGAATATTTTCGGGGTTGCGTAATATCACCACTGTAAAACCAAAAATGTTTTGTTTAACCAAATTTTTTTTATTTTGTCCTCATTTACTCACATTCATGTTGTTCCGAACCTGGATGCGTTTCCTTCTTCTGTTGAACACAAAAGAAGATATTTTAAAGGTGGGGTATGTGATTCTCTTTTTTTGTCTATTTTTTCAAAATCACTTGAAATCCTATTCATAACCCACTTACAGCCACTGAGTTAGAAGCACTGAAATGAAAATTAAGCAATTTAATCATCTGTGGAACGGGCAGGACTCGAAAAACTCCAGCCAATCATTTCCAAGACCACCTAGAATCATTGGACAGTAAGTCCGTCAATCAAACGGTTGTACCGTACCCCCTCCCCCCATCCCCCTTGCGCGAATCAGGGCCAGCGTTGGAGGAGAGAAGGTAGGACCCTTTGAGTTATGTATTTTCAAAATCTGCCGGCCGTTTTGCAAATCACATACCCCACCTTTAATATATATATTTTTCCTACTATGGGAGTCAATGGGTGCCTGTCTGGTTATTCTTTAAATATCTTATTTTGTGTTCAACAGAATAATAAAACTAATACATGTTTGGAACAACTTGAGAGTGATTAAATAAATGATGACAATTTTCATTTGGGTGAACTTTCCCTTGATAAATCACTATGCAAGTACATGCTCTCTTAGACCAGGAGGCTGGAATGTGGATGTTAATCTCAGAGCAGCTTTCTGACACTTTGTAAAGATCCTGAGATTGTTCCACACTTCACTGACCTCCTGTAATACATAGGCCTAATGAAAAAGCACATGCAGGGGCCCACATTGCAGTTGCTTTGACCTTTATAAATCTTCCAGCCAAAAAAACTGAAATTTCACTATGTTCTAAACTACTTATGTCATCCAAGTTTAATTAGGATACATTGAAAATCATTTGTAATATTAATCTGTGTGGCTTCATTGTGTGAATTAAACATTAATGTAGGCTATTTGGTCCAGAAACACTTTTTGTTATGCTGGTTGAAAATCTCTTCACATCCTTATAGCAATCACTAAGTTAAGTGATATATATATATATATATATATATATATATATATATATATATATATATATATATATATATATATATATATATATATATATATATATATATATATATATATATATATATATATATATATATATATACACACATACACACACACACACACACACACACACACACACACACACACACACACACACACACACACACACACACACACACACACACACACACACATATAAGTCTGTGGAAGCATCGGACCATAAAATCTATTCGATTAAAATGGAAATCTTTTGTAACATTAAAATGTCTTTAGTGTCACTATTGCATCCTTGCTAAATAAAAGTATTACTGACCCAAACTTTTGAATTGTGTATTTAGGTTGATATGTTTGAGACATATAATCACTTATCAATCACTGAACATGTTTTTAAGGGGTAAAAAATAAGGTCATATACTTAAATTTGCTAAATATGATCCAAAACACTGAGCAATGGTGTGAGTAAACAGTGACTTAGTTGTGACTTCATAAAGCTGTGGCACTCAAAATGGCCATTTGTTTGTTGCTGTGATAGTCAGAATTGTTCCTGCAGTTAGGGAAAAATAACTAAGTAATTTAATTGATTTAAACAGGTGTTGCAGTTTTTACAGTGGGTTTTTGAGGGTTAGTTAACAAGGGACCTTTTATGAGAAGTTGCCAACAATGGTTTTGTGAAATAAACAATGCAAAGCCAGCAGTGTGATGGCATCTTTTTTTCATTTTTTTTTTTGTCATCTGAAATCATTTTCTTTCTCTTTGGCTTTCATCCTGGACTACAAGTAGGTACTTGTTTGCTGGTATATCCCAAGACATTCTAAAGCGTGTGTTTTAACAAAGTAAGACTTCTTCAAAGTTGCTGTGGACAAGCTCAGAACTAAGCTTTGAAAGCAGGTGAAGTGGGCTGGCTTGGTCTTAACAAGTGCAACTTGTTGTTTTTTCCCTTTAGTGGGATTAGAAAGTTTGCTGTGCATTTTCGTTTCCCCTTTAATTCTGTCTTGACTCCACAAAAGCGGCTCTGTTTGTTGGCTGAGAGCTGCTTATCTTCATGACCTGGAATGCAAGAAGTCTGCAAGTGCATGGTTATGATTGTGTTTGGTCACAGTGAAAAGGCTCAGGCTTTTGCCAGAATGGTAAAAGTTTCCAACATCAGCAAGTTACCAGTGTTTATAGGTTGTTCTCTCAATGGCTGAGTGATGGAGAATAAGACGCATTTGTGTGTTTAACATTCTTTTGTTGATTTACTGACCTACTTTTAGCTCCAATACAGACTTCACCTCATTTCCCTCCTTTTTGTTGGAATCCAAACAAAGATCTATTTTGTTTTTATTTGACTTTGTTGCGCTTGTACATTTTGCTAGTTGGTTTGTGTGTGTTCTTCTTTAAACAAGTGGTTTTAATCCTGTGGGCCACAGATGGGGTTGAGGTTAGAAGTGAAAAAACAGTGGGTCAATGACAAAGAGTGTTTGTGCTAAAGAAAAGGAAAAATATAGTTTAAAGCACGTGCCAGTTTTTAGAACTGAAATCTTTGTGTTCATGTTGATTCTTTAATTGTTTAATGCTATCAATATTTAACACAAACATGGTAATCAAAGAAGGGGTGTATAAAATTCATTGTATGTGTGAATTGCATCTTAATGAATTAAAAAAATTTGATAGTCAGACATGTAATGCCAATTCTAAATGCAGATGATCAAATGAAAGTAGCCATATAATTATATGACCAGTTAACTTAGGACAGCAAAATGAATGGGCTTCTCAACTTTTAAAGGGGAGATTTGAGAACGATTCACCTTGTTATAGTTTATAATTACTTTCCTTCCTCTTTAACTTCTCCTATGATCATTTCTCATCAGAGTGATCAAAAATGTCCTTCTTGCTGTTCCAAAGTCATGTGCCTCAACAGAGAAAGTGCATAGCTTGCAGCAAACATCGCTGCATTGTAATGAAGAGAGTTTTTATGGTGTTTTATAGTGGGGAGATTTATCGCCCCGTGCCTCTGGATCTTTGGTGTTTGTCGTTGCCCTGCACATACTAAAAAGGGAGGCAATATGACGCAAAGCGTGAGGGAGACGTCCAGCAGCTGTTGAGGCTTTTCCAGGCAGTCCATTTGATAAAAGCATTAGATATTAACCTTTCATGTTTCATGAGGAGTCATGTGGAAGTAGAAGCATGAATTCAGACTTATTAGGGAGCCTTAAATTTTTTTTTTTAAAGGGGTCATGACATGAGAAACCAAATTTGCCTTGATCTTTTGGTATATAAGAGATCTATGTACTATTCAAACTTCCTGCAAGTTTCATAGCTTAAGACGTCCTCCCCATTATAAACGAAGCATTTATTTAATCAAGCTCTAAATACAGCTCGTTCTAGATCCTTTGAACTTAGTGACGTCACGGTACGAAGTGATGTACCAGTCGTTTGCATATGACCGCCTCCAGCGCAGGACAACTACGCCTCATTTTGCATCATCGCATCATTGTCGTGCGGCTCGCGCCCATAGGTGTTCAGTCGACGTGCAGCGAGTGGGTCTGTTTACAAGAAGACTGCGATGCCACGCAGATGTGCTGTTCCTGTTTGAGTGTTTGAATACGCTGCCGAACGATCCAGACGTCAGGGAAAGCAGTCGGATGCAGTTTATTTGCAGCATATGCAGCCCGCCAAAGCTTTATTTGAACGGTGAGTGATCAGGTGAGTGTGACAGGGCGTGTTACTGAAGAACGAGCAGAGAGAGAGAGAGCCCTGTTCAAACTCTCTCTCGCTCGCATATGAATCAAAATCAATTGAGAATTGACACAATGGTAAAAGATTGGAAGACCGAAGTTTCACGTGGTGGAGCATTGTGTAGCCTACATGTGATACAAAATGATTAACGTTAATAATTTATCCATAAGCAGCACTGACGTTAGCCAATTATAACAGTGGGCGTTAACACTGAACTCTTAAAGGGGAAACACCTCAAAAACAGACTGTTTGAATCAGAGGTGAGAAACGGGGTGGGAAAAGGTCATAAATCGCTACATTTTTTTAAGTTTTTTTTTTGTACAAAAAACTATAGTAATACTATAATTGCACCTAAGGGAACATAATAAAACAAAACAAAAAACCATGTCATGACCCCTTTAAATGTGCTTCTTTTTTTTTAATAGTTTTCACAACGCCATCATTATCCCATCGAAGTTTGATATGGTCAGTTTAGTTGTTTGCAATTCACACTAGAAGAATAAATATGATGAATCTGTCATCTCAATGTTCTCATTACCATGGCATGTTCCTATCACTTTGGTCATCTACTTTTATCTGCATTTGTCTCTTTAAGCAAGAATGACTTCCTGTTTCTTAAGAGTGATGTTTAGTTTTCCATTTAAAAAAAAAAAAAAAAAAGGACATTCTTTCCGCTCTATTTGACTGACATTTAAATAACTCCCAACCTTACCATGACTTCAAGTCACACACGCAGTTTTGCAACGTAATCATATCTGTTCAGTTTTTGGAGCTTGGAGACAGCCAGTGGTTTGGGTCACTCCACCCTTGGATGTTTCTTCAGGGACATGGTTAAGACAAAGCAGTCCTTCCCTCCTGTGATTAAGGGCCCTTGGGTGTGTCACTAATCAGTATGTCACTAGGGCTGTATTATTACGCCCTTTTCCATTTCTCCATGTCTATGAATTACCCTGGTTTTATGCTGGGGTTGTAAGGCATCATCAATAATTTCAGCATGATATGTTATTTCAGGAGCTGTGGGCAAAGTAATGATATAGATAGTTTCTGTTGTGTCTTTAAATCATTTGTCAGCCTTTTCCGTTTCTTTGTAATGGTTCGATGATCCTTGGTGTGGCTGGTTCTGTTTACCCTTGTCATGACATTCTTCAGTCATCTTGGTTTTCTGTTGGCTGTACACAAGAATTAACAATAACTTTCTGAGACTATGATTCACTGTTCCTGTGATCGTGATTCCTGTAAATGTATGTACGATTCGTTGAATTGGTCATACGGTTGCTTAATGGTTAAGTGTTCAGGAGGTCTAGCAGACCAGTGGCTTGTTCAGATCAAAGTAAATGAGATACAGGAATTGCCTTTTCCTTACTTCAATATAAATACAATGTTTTTTAATACGTTTTATGTATAACATATGGGTGGGTTATACAATTTATTAGGACAAAAATAACACAATAATGTGAACTTTGTGGGACTTGAATACCTGTGTTGAACAAATCTGACTAAATGAAAAATGTCTAGTCTGCTTTGGCTTGGTGCCTTTGTGTTGTAATTCCTATAATTTATCTATGGGGATTTTCTGAATTTTAAATGTTATAGCTCCACTGCCAAAAGCGATCAGGTGAGCCTGTAGTGTTACTAGAGCCAAACACGTGAGTTCTCTCAACAGAAATAATGAGCGTTTATTTGTGTGCATCTGCGTTAATGGATATCTGAAACCGCTTAATGTGTGTTGTAATCATATTGGGAATTTATGCAGATTGTGATTGTGAAGGCAGGAGTGTTGGAGTTTCACTGGTGCTGTAATCACATTTATATTTTATATATTAGCATTTTGTTTTCTTGGCATCAACTAACTGAGTATACAAAACACACGCTTGAAAGCAAAGAATTTATTGTCTGAAAATACCACTACTAAACTAATACAATACATATGCATTTATATTAGTCAACCTAACTATTTTTATTTATTTTTATTCCAGAAGTGTTCAGTATGGGTTCAAGCCGTGCTTTGTGCAGACCTTGTTAAGTTCTTCCACATAGTTTTTAGTGAAGATGAGCTGAGAAAAGACACTTTTCCAAAAACACCGGTTCACGTTTTATTTCTTAAACTTTTCATCTCTTCACAGCTGCTCCAGATCTTTGATTGTCTTTGTCTGTTTTTAGTCAGCCCTGGGAATAAAGCTGTACAGAGACATCCAAAATGTTTTTTTGGGGCCTGGAATATTTGAGCCTCTTGCGCAAAGGTTGATTCCAACAAATATTTACTCATGCACTGTTTTTTCTTTCTTTAATATTTCATAACTGTTCATGACCTCTGCAGCCCAAGTCTCTTGTGTGCACTTTGGTTGAAGTTGTTTACTGTTTATCTGTGCTGACTTGGTTTATCCCACATGTGTAAATATTTTTGTTGCTATTTAGCGTTGCCTGATAAACTCTTCACTCTGTTCGTATATTTTTTCTTCTTCACGCAGAGCTCCCTGAGAATTGGACTGACACAAGAGAGACTCTTCTCGAGGGAATGACCTTTAACCTTCGTCATCTGGGGATGACTCTGGTGGACCAACCCAAAGGTGAGGAGCTGTCAGCTGCTGCTGTCAAGAGGATTGTTGCTACGGTGAGTTAATTTGTCATAGCTTGGATATGAAGATATATCTAAATAAAACTAATGTCTAAAGACCATAATATCATTGTGACAGCCTAGCAACCACATTGCAACACCCTGGCATACCCTAGCAACTGCATAACAACAAGCTAAAACACTTATAACATCTTAGCAACCCCATAGTAATCATACAGAACCGCCTAGAATCAAGTTCTGCATGGACAAATCAATTGCGTAGTCCACTGAAAAGCAGCAATATAATTTTTTTTTAACATATTTATTCATTTGTTAGGCCAAAGCCAGCGGGAAGAAACTGCCTAAAGTGGCCCTGAAAGTGTCTCCTCAGGGAATCATCTTGTGCGATAGTGTGTCTAACCAGCTGATAGAGAACATTTCCATATACAGGTGAACTCTTCACACCTCAGCTCAACTACTTCTCTCACTTTCAACCGCCTGTAAAACATTCACTTGTTGTGCCACTGAACCACAGAGTATGAAAGAAGTGGTCTCTGCACGCTTCCTCTTCTCAGAAGTGAGTGACCTACAGTGGAGATAATTTATCCTGCCATCCAGTGTTTCACCATACAGACAGACACTAACACACACACACACACCTCAGAGTTTCTCAATAGAGACATGTGAAATACCCATAGTCCCCATAAATATCATCTTCGCAGTTCAATGTGCTTTTGCTGAGCCTACTTAATCAACAATGTTTTCAGCATTGATGATAATAAGAAATGTTTCTTGAGCACCAAATCAGCATATTAGAATGATTTATTAAGAATCATGTGACACTGAAGACTTGAGTAATGATGCTGAAAAATCAGCTTCGCCATTACATTATACATTACATAATTACAAAATAAAAATGTTCAAATTTGAATAAATTGTTTTAAATGACTAATGTTTCATTTTATTATTGTTTTGACTATTTTTCATCAAATATTAGACAAAAAAAAAAACAGTCCTTAAAGTTCCAACGCAGTCTGTCTGCTCCATATTCATATCCCTGCAACTCATCATCATTTTGTATTTACTCAAACCTGACTGCAAGTCCTTAACGCTGGTCTGTTCTGTGACCCTTTCTCCCAGGATATCATACTGCACAGCTGACAAGATGCATGACAAAGTGTTTGCTTTCATCTCCCAGAACCAACAGAATGAGACACTGGAGTGCCACGCGTTCCTCTGTGCCAAACGGAAAGTGGTGAGTGTTTGATTTCCTTATGAAAGCTGTGACTCTTTCCATCAACACAAAGACTTCTGACTGGAACAAAAGGAGTCAAACTAAGCATGAAGAAGGACAGTTTTTCAGAATAGCTGACTAGATCACTTTCTCTCTGTTGAAGGACATGCTGTTCTTCTCAGCATAGCACAATAATCCAAAAACATGTTAACATGTCTGTTGAGGCTAGATGATGAGGTTTAGAAGGCTGTTCTGAAAGCTGGGAGATTTTAGAGATGCATTGATTGTTTTTATTCTTCAGAGAAAGTGTTCTTCCAGAATGCACTGCGACACGTTTGATAAAACGGTCTTCTGAGACTTCATACAATTTGGGAAAAGTGATAACTATAAATCTTTCATTCAATACTGAAAAGTATTAATTAAAAAAAAAAACTATTTATTGACCATTTTACCCAATATTTGTTTGTACGATGTACTGTATTTGTATTCCAACAAAATAAAAGCTTGATGATTTGAATGATCTTCCTCAGCATCCCATAATATTCCCACCAGACGTAGGTAATTATTTTTAATTGGAAACATTTAATCTGATTCCCTAGAGTCTTCCCAGGCCTACTGACCTTGACTAAAGAATAAGGCATTATTCACAAGTTGTTTCTCGCAGCATTTGCAGATTATAACATGAAACATTAGAGAGAGAGAGACAAAAAAGAGATTTAAGGGGCAATATATATATATATATATATATATATATACATACACACACTCACCGGCCACTTTATTAGGTACCCCATGCTAGTAACGGGTTGGACCCCCTTTTGCCTTCAGAACTGCCTCAATTCTTCGTGGCATAGATTCAACAAGGTGCTGGAAGCATTCCTCAGGGAGTTTGGTCCATATTGACATGATGGCATCACACAGTTGCCGCAGATTTGTCGGCTGCACATCCATGATGCGAATCTCCCGTTCCACCACATCCCAAAGATGCTCTATTGGATTGAGATCTGGTGACTGTGGAGGCCATTTGAGTACAGCGAACTCATTGTCATGTTCAAGAAACCAGTCTGAGATGATTCCAGCTTTATGACATGGCGCATTATCCTGCTGAAAGTAGCCATCAGAAGTTGGGTACATTGTGGTCATAAAGGGATGGACATGGTCAGCAACAATACTCAGGTAGGCTGTGGCGTTGCAACGATGCTCAATTGGTACCAAGGGGCCCAAAGAGTGCCAAGAAAATATTCCCCACACCATGACACCACCACCACCAGCCTGAACCGTTGATACAAGGCAGGATGGATCCATGCTTTCATGTTGTAGACGCCAAATTCTGACCCTACCATCCGAATGTCGCAGCAGAAATCGAGACTCATCAGACCAGGCAACGTTTTTCCAATCTTCTATTGTCCAATTTCGATGAGCTTGTGCAAATTGTAGCCTCAGTTTCCTGTTCTTAGCTGAAAGGAGTGGCACCCGGTGTGGTCTTCTGCTGCTGTAGCCCATCTGCCTCAAAGTTCGACGTACTGTGCGTTCAGAGATGCTCTTCTGCCCACCTTGGTTGTAACGGGTGGTTATTTGAGTCACCGTTGCCCTTCTATCAGCTCGAACCAGTCTGGCCATTCTCCTCTGACCTCTGGCATCAACAAGGCATTTCCGCCCACAGAACTGCCGCTCACTGGATGTTTTTTCTTTTTCGGACCATTCTCTGTAAACCCTAGAGATGGTTGTGCGTGAAAATCCCAGTAGATTAGCAGTTTCTGAAATACTCAGACCAGCCCTTCTGGCACCAACAATCATGCCACGTTCAAAGTCACTCAAATCACCTTTCTTCCCCATACTGATGCTCGGTTTGAACTGCAGGAGATTGTCTTGACCATGTCTACATGCCTAAATGCACTGAGTTGCCGCCATGTGATTGGCTGCTTAGAAATTAAGTGTTAACGAGCAGTTGGACAGGTGTACCTAATAAAGTGGCCGGTGAGTGTATATATTAGTCTTCTAGCAAGAGTGTGATGGAAGAAGGGGTCCTGTCCTCTGAAATATTGCAATTAAGTGCCTCAGATGACTTACAACATCTCCATACTTAAAATCTATCCCTCGCATGCATCTCATAAACTCTGTTGGGCAGCGACCGGCTTGAAACCTTCAGTTCGCCCAAAATGTATCTTTCCTGATTTAAAAGTTATGTAAGAAAATCACTAAATGAATCCTGTGTAAGTGGTGGTATTGTTTGAATACACATAGGAAAATAATATTCTCTTACGTTGATCTAAAAACCCCCTTTAGTTTGCAAACCACTGATCACTGACATTGAGACACCTTGTTTGTGTGTTTGATCTGTCCATTGTTCTCTCCAATGTATATATTATGTCTTTCTGATTGAGTCACTGTTGTGTTCCCTCAGGCCCAGGCAGTCACGCTCACGGTGGCTCAAGCCTTCAGAGTGGCCTTTGAGTTCTGGGAGGTTGCCAAAGAAGGTACAGAGTTTCATATCTCTCCTCAAAACAATATGGAGGTCATCCATAACTGCAGAGAATCATATGCCACAAGTGGAAAATAATTTGTCACTTCATGTTTTGAAGGATTTGGAGATTTGCACTCTTGATGGGGTCTTCAAGGGCATTAATGCTGTTGTGATTGATAGTGGCAGTCAGAACATTGCTCTGTCGCCTTTTCTTGTTGTAGAGAAGATGAATGCACACAAAATTGTTTTTTTTTTGGAAAACAGGAGCCAGTTAATGCATCATTTTCCAAAAAGAATCTTTGCATATTTTGTACTTGTCACACAATTTTAGAAACTTTGTTTTGTAAGAATGCAAAGAACTTATTTGCAAATTGAAAAGTAATTTATGTGTTTAAATTTATATGAACTTGTTTTGTTTAAAGCAGTATTATTCATGATGTACTGTTGCTCTTCTTTCAGAGAGAGATCATGTGAGATGGGATTCAGCTGGAGAAACGTCCAACGGTTCACAGTCGGAGGGATCGGTCAGCCTGAAAGGAGGAGGTACTTACTCCTTAAACTCTCTTTGCCTCCTTTTCTAATCTTCTTTTTTTGTGTGTGAGAGAAACTATCCCTTTCACACTTCAATAATGGGCTGTTTTGTTTGTTTTTAGCTGTAGCTGCAGAGAACCTGTTGGACATCGAGGTTTACTCCTCTGCTGTGGAAAATGTGGACAACCCCTCCGAACCCAACAACAACACCACCACACAATGGGTAAGATCTTGTCCACTTATAAACGCATTCGGTGATAAGGTCACCTCTCAATAGTGACTGCCGACCGTTATCTTAATGAACATATCCTAAACTGATCCTTATCTCAAAATCCGAATATCATTTTTCTCCTCTTTTTAGGAGACTGATGATGGTCTGGAAGAGGCCTTTTCAAGGTATGAGGCACCCAGAGCTGTTCTTATCTCCTCTTTCAAGCTTCTGTTTCGTCTGAGTCTCTTTTCTATCTCTCTTCAGTGAGGGACAGGAAGGACAAATCCTTGAGAAGGGAGCTGCATGTAAAAAGCATGCTGATAACCTCTCGCACATCAAAACGATCTCCAACTACAATCGTTCTGCGTTTGTTCTTAAAGATTGTTGGAAGCATTTGAAATTTTCCTTTCGTTTGCTCCGCATAACTACTTGGGCTTTGATTACTCATCCAGAGCAATTGAGCAAAGGCATTTTTCCCATGCTGAGGTCTCATGAGACGGATTGTCTCATTTTATTTGTTTATCCTCCACGGAACCAAGCTATACCAGTAGTTTGGCAGGGTATAATTGACCCTGCAAATGTAGAGTTGGCCTTCAATAATTTATTTCTGATGGCATATAGATGACACACCTGACCTGAATATTTGTGTCAGACTTGCATTGGTAGCAATGCATAATTAAGACTTTATTTCAAAAAGAAAATACATTAATGTACTGTATATAATACAAATAATAATAATAAATGATGTTTGTAGAACTGATCACATTAATTAGAATAAAATAAATGTGTATATAATGCATGTAAATAACATAAATAATAATGATGATGATGATACTAGTATTACTAATAATAATAATTGGGACTATGCTTAATGTATTTAATACATCTGTGTGTATAGTAATAATAATGTATTATGTAAATACAATAAATGTATATGTGTGTACTAATAATAATAATATACATATGTATTATTATTTTATACGCATGTATTGTATTTACATATTCCCTATTATGTTTGTACATATGGGCACATACATTTTAATTAGAAAAAAGGAACTGTAAATTTATATAATAATGTATATAATAAATGTGCATATAATAATAATAATAATAATGTATTATTAATATACATTAATATGTATTGTTATTATTATATACACATGTATTATGTACATTTATTGTATTTACCTATTCCCTATTATGTTTGTACATATGGCCACATACATTTTAATTAGAAAAAAGGAACTGGAAATAAAGTAAATTTATATAATAATGTATATAATAAATGTGCATATAATAATAATAATAATAATAATAATTTATTATTATTAGTAGCAGTAGTAGTGACTTATTTACTTAATTGGTCATTTATTACTTAGTATTTCTTTAAATCTTGCATCAGAGGAAGTTGTGTCTGAGGGATATTTATCAGTTTAGTTGAAGATGTGAGCTTCTATATTGAGTAGCATCATGTTCAGGGTTGAAGCAGCTAATACTGTATATTTAGCCTCTAGTGTCTTTTAAAAAATGAATGTCGAGATTTATAAAATTCAGCTAAATTGGCTGATTAATGCATTGTCACCTTCATCAGAATAGAGTTAGGAATGGAGAAACATCCTGTAGCCCTCAAGCCCTTGATTGTCCTGCTCTCTCTTTGTTCCTAGCTGCAGTTTGGATAGCTATGAGTACTCTCCAGGTAACAAGTCCTGTACCAAACGACCACCCAAGCCATATCTGTCAGTCTGTAACATCATTCCCCTCCCCTGTTGTCTTCCAGAACCCTGTCAACTTTCACTGATCAACTCAACTAAATTAGCATCTGTCCTGGCCTGGTTCTGACCTAACAGACTGATCTAATTCACCGATTGTGAATTTGACAGGAGGGTTCTGCAATGATCCATATTTAAATGCAATTTGCAGATTATAACATGAAACATTAGAGAGAGAATTTTTTTTTTCTTTTTTTTTTCTTCAATATCCCATCATCCTCAGCCTAGCCGTCTTGTATGTTATTTGTATCAGTTTGTCTTTTTCATCCTGTTTGTTTTTATCCCTGAACATTACATTGATGTATTGCACGGCTTTTAACCTTACAAATGAGACCACACCAGTTGTTAGAATAGTAAATAACATAGTAATCAACCAACCGTGGCTTTTAATGAAACCTTTATGCACATGTGGGCAATTTCAGCATTATGGATGTGACTAAATCGGGTTTTATTCATTTATTTTCCATGGTAAGGTTGACATTTTGCATGGAATTGCCCATATGTTAATCAAACCTGCTTGATATACTGTACATTTGCATCACTGTGGTTTCAGTTTTGCATTCTTCTGTCTCTTTCCACATAGACTCGCTGAGTCTCGTACTAACCCCCAGGTCCTGGACATTGGGGTGATGCCTCAGGACTGGAATTCTGAGACTGAATGGGACAAGACCAATGGAAACACACCAAACGCCGATGAGCTCTCCAGCCTCTGAGCACAGATAGGTATGTGGGAGAAAGAAGGTCCAGGAAACTCATGCAGGAATCTGCGTTCAGTTGAAATGGTGGCGCACTGGTCCTTCTCATCCCGATCAACTGGTACATCACACCAAAGCAATAGCAGACGAGTCTATTTTCGCAACAAAAAAAGCGATATCTTGCCTGAGTTTACATGCTTTATTTTTATCAATCGAATTGTATACAGAGTAATGTATGTAGATACCAGAGTCAGTATTGTTTCCATGTATGAAAAGAAATGTGTATCATATAACATCATGCCTATTCAGGTGCACTGTAGAGTTACTTTAAAGTCTAACTCTGTAGTTTGCTGCTTTGAAATGAATTCATCACCATAATGCTCTTCATCAATGATGAAACAGAAATCCACGTTAAATTCACAGTACAGCATGTCATTAACGTCTTTTGAGTCACATTTCCGTATTTACATGTGTATATTTTCTATTTAATCAGGATTGTATAATTGTTATAACACCCCAAGGGGACATTTAATATTTCTCTAAAACGTCTAATAAAAGTGTTAATATTATGTTGTAATTTATGGCGTTGTAATAATTTCATTATTATTGTATTATAATTAATATTATGATTACTTATTAATCTGATTATCTATAATTACTAAATTATATTTGGTACTAATAAAATGTATATTATTTATTTATTTACCGTTTTTAGTCACCAGAAGAGGGCAGCATTGCCTTCTAAATTTCACTGGCTTTTCATCTCCTTTTTCTTTTTTTTTCTTTTTTTTTTATGCATTAGGTGGATTTTTCACTTTTTCTATATTTGTCCCAGATGGCACAAAATGCACTTGACACATGTGGAGCACTCGCAGCAGTGTGTTTGAAATGCCTCCGGAGAGATGTGCCATCTTTACTTTACCGAAACACAATCAGCATGAGAAATCCCTGTACTCCTCATGCATGACAGTTATTATGGCCTAAATGGCAATATATTGGAACGAGGTTTTACAAAAACCTCAGACCTGGAAATCATATCCCAAGAAAGTCTTACTGAGAGCTCACTGGATATCAATTCAGCCTATAATATTGTCAATTTCTGTAACCCATAAGAACGCTTTTCATAAGTAGGCCTACGTGTGATTTTGTTTGTCATCATGGATAGTTTGACCTATAAAAATGGCAAGATATGGGTTTTCCTGTACTATTTTTGCTTCAGCTTATAGAATCAAACCCAACCGGTTTACTTGCATATGGTTGTGTGTATTTGATGCATACATGTGTGAAGTCAAGTGTGCATGTGGGTTGAAGTGTGTGTGACGCAAAGTGCTCCAGAGAACCCTTGATGCACATACACACACTCCAACAAAAACGTGTCTAAAAAAACTCAGAGCTTCAAAAAGCCGGCTCGCCTCTAGTTTTTCTCCCCGCACGCATGCTGTAGTCTCTCCCCTGAGGACTTTCCCTCAAACTTCACTTGCATTCAAAATTTCATGATGTGAAATTTTCATATATGATGCAATTCTCTCTTCTTCTATCTCTTGATATAGGTGAATTGTGGGTGAAATGCCATCGATTTTGCCATGGTCTCTAGTTCAGAACAGATGAAGTTCACACTTTACAGCCAGTAAAAATAGATTAAACCAAAAGGGCAGAAAGTGTGGAGCGCACAGGCATCTGTATTCACAGTCTGTGAACGGCTGATGGGATTTTGCTTACACTAAAACACACCAAGGTTGAACAAGATGGATGGGTTTGATCAGAGTGAGTCAGTTGAGAATGTGCGGCCCATTACTTTTTACTTTATTTTTTACCTTAGAAGCCATCTTTTATAATTCACTTCTCAGTTCCTCTGTAATTCCGATCTAACTGCTATCCTTTGTGTACATTTGACCCTGATGAACTGCTCTCATCTGAATGGTTCCTGCTTAAGGTCTTTAATTCACACTGTGGATATTGCTTTCTATTTAGCTATAGTTTTCTGTTGCGCTGTATTAGCTGGGCTGCATAGTGAATTTGTTTCAATTACCATATTTTTTTTTTTTAACAGTTAACTGTTATTACTTTATTAGTCAGTGATGTCTTAAATACAGCCTGTCATCGGAAGAAACAGTTTGGAGGAAGTCTATAATTAAACAATCAAGATTTGATTGTTAATTTGGGGATAATACAGTGGATACACTTTAAAATGAAGGCAAAAACGTCTTTGGGCACTTTGAACATATTACACATATCAACGTTTCAATCACAAAGTTAATGTGATGAACTACATCCGACAACTTGAGGAGAACTGACTTCATACATCGGCTGCATCCGAAATTGTATACTTCCTTACTATATAGTAGGCAAAAACAGTATGTGACATAAATCGCTTATGTCTGAATTCACAGTACTCATTTGTGAGTCCCAATTTGCCTATACTACTTTGTTTTGTGAAGGAAAAAGTACTTTTGAGTGTGCACCATAATAGAGTAGACAAGCTTTAGGACATACTATCATGTTTTAATGAATGCTCTGTCGCATAGTTATGTGCATCCCGTCACTGTAAACTGTCCTGTCACTCATCTTTTGTTACAGTTAGTGTGTGTGTGTGTGTGTGTGTGTGTGTGTGTGTGTGTTTTCAACTTAATTGAAATTTATAAAATAAAAACAGGAAAAACAACTATTTTTGGCAAATATAAAAATACATTGGTCAAAAATTAAAACTTAAATTCATTTGAAAAAATTAAGTTCATTTTAAAGAAAAGAATTTGGTAAAGATTTTTTATTTATTTTTTATACATTTATTTAAAAACTATTTTTCTTGGTAATATAAACACTGTTAAAAAAAGTTTGATAATGGGGAAAAAAAACTTATTTTTCAGCATAGAGGAGACCAACTATTTACTGAAATTATGACAATAAATTGCAAAGAGCAGTGAGAGTTGCAAAATATGCAGAAATTGGTCTCTAAAGATGAAAAAAAAAAAAACGGACACTTATTTGAAAATACATGATCCTTTATTTTTTGTGGTTGTACATAATTAGACATTTATCTATTTTATGCCCATATAAATTGTATAATTCTGTGTAGATCAGCAGAAACATGCTAGCCCTCATGAAGCATTGTTCAAGAACAACAGTTAACAGACTCGATGGATTACATGAAACATTCCTTCTGTTTTGAAATCCATGCGTTATAGTAAATATGTGGAGCGAATGATATCGTCACGTTCATTATGCACCACTTTAACTCCAGCTGCCACGTCTACTGACTTCATCTTGCTCATTTTGGGTTCTTTAAGGCATGGGATCTCGCTGCTTTGCCTTCAGTAGACCTCCAGGATGCTTTACTGGAAACGCTACGTTGCCACAACACAGAACTATGTACAAGAAATGCTAATTCGAAACACTCTTAATGTGGCATAATCTTAACCTCGACACCTTATGTTAACCGTTATCATATGCTGTGGACTGAGTGAAGTGATGAAATCTGAGCATGATTTCACATAGACTGTCAATACACATGTCCATACACCGGCCAATGCATTGATTTACAAAAGCTTAACATAAGCATAAACATACCGTATCACTTGTACCCGAGGCTGTTTGTTCCTCATCATGACAGGCTGATAGAAATAGTAACTAACGTGGGGCCTATTTTTGTTACTGATTTTAAACAGGGACTGAACTTTTTATGATGAATTATTTATTTTTAGTCTTCAAAGACGCTTGTGATGCTTCAAATGTAAATTAGATATTGTTCACCCAAAAATTCTGAAAAAATGATGGCTTTCATTCTTATGCGAAACACAAGTATTTGAATAAGCTAAATATTATAGATGTCTTATTTCTTTATTTAGATTTTGAGGTAAAATATGACTCTGGCATGTTCTTGAATATAGGTTTTATTAGATATGACGGTTATTAGGGAGAAAGTCCCCAAAATATATTGTCTGTGTTCTGCAGAAAAAAGAAAGCCATTTGAGAAAATTGACACAAGTTTCATTTTGGGGGTGAAATTTCCCTTGAAGACATTTGCTACAACTTTTGCTCCCTTGAGTTTGTGAATCGAATGGATGATTTTAATAAACTTGTAAACTTCAAAAATTATACTTTATCATACCTGTCAGGATTTACTATCTGACATGTATAAATTATCTTAAACTTTCTACTCCACAATGAGAGAAAAATATTAAGCTATTTTTAGCATAGACTATGCCAGCTATGCGATTATTGAAAATATTTGGTTCTTAAAGGGATAGTTCACCCAAAAATGAAAATTCTTTCATTAATTAACACTCTCATGCTGTTTCAAACCCATATGACATTCTTTCTTATGGAGAAAAACAACAACAACAAAAATAAAGAAAAGAGAAATCTAGCAGAATATCCAAGCTGCTCGTTTCCATACAATCTTTGGTCCCCATCCACTTTAATTGTATTGAAAATGCAGTTTGGACATTCTGATAAATATTTATTTTTGTGTTCAACGAATATGGGTTTGGAACTAAATAAGGGTGAGTAAATGATGGCATGATTTGAACTATCCCCTTGAAAGTATTTGTGACTCTGTTTGTTTTAGTCGACGTCATGAGACGAGCATCAGAAGCCCGTCCAGCTTTTCTAACTGATGACACAAGCACAGGAGCACAAAATGTGATTACATTTCCTAAATCTCTCCAACTGTGCAGCCTGCATAAGCTCTCCCGAGTGTCACTAACTGGAGAATTATTCTCTTCAAAAGTAGCAAATGAGCTGCCTCTCTTAAATCCAGACGTTTGCTCTCTTTCAATGGAGATTTCTCTTTGAAAGGACTTTGGAGGTAAAGAATAGGATAAGCTTGGATTGCGGGAGGGGAATACATTGCTCGTTTGAAATGTGGATCCTGATCATATGACACTCTGTCATAAGAGTCGACTGCTGGCTTTCATAAGCTGATTTGTACGATTATGGCTGTGTTCAGAAGAGCATACTACCATGCTGATTTTCTGTTCGCATTTGATTCTAGTCAAAAGATGCCCAGGTCATAATTCACCCCAAAATCATTTGAATCAATACATATGAAATAAGAAATGAATTTTTCATGACCATTTAAGCTTTCCTTCCCTCCTCAAAATTCTGATCCCAATTGCTTCCGGATGTGTTACGATAAACTTTTAATTTAATATAGGAATAATTCATTAATAATTAAAGGCCGTATAAAAAAAAAATACTACCATTATGCACACTACCATTCAAAGGTTTAGGTTGGTAAGATTTTTAAAAGTCAGTTAAAAGTGTATAGACAAAAATACAGTTAAACTGTAATATTGTCAAATATTACAAATTAAATTTTTTTTTGTAGTATTTGAATTTATTTTAAAAATGTAATATTCTTGTGATGACCACTGCATTTTTCTCCAGGCTTCAGTGTCACATGATCCTTCAGAAATCATTCAGTGCTGATTTGCTTCTAAAAAAAAACATTTCTTATATTATCAATTTTGAGAACAGTTGTGCTGCTTAATATTTTTGTAGAATCCAAAATTCTTTGAATAGAAAGTTTAAAAAACAGCATTTATTTGAAGATGAAATATCTTTTAACATTTATAAATGTATTTTTTTTTTGCTGTCCTTGTGTAATCAATTACAAAGTCACTTTTGTAATCAAAAAAATAAAATGCTGTTGTTTTTAAATCTTCCTAACACTTAGTATTGAACGGTAGCATACAATTTTATTTTAATTCATTCATTTTATTCACACTTGGGGGTGTGCTTAATTTGAAGGAAACCGTTTTAAAAATAGGTTAAATATTAAGATAGAGAGTATACATTTCTTATTTCATTCTTTAAGGTTTCGGGGTAAAATACATCCCAGACATGTTCAACACAGTGTAAACACTGCAAGAAATAAATAATTGATCTTACATTTCCAGTGTGATAAATGAACCAGCAGTGATTTTTAACATCTCATTCTTCACTATTTGAAACGGACATATTTTCCATAAATTGGAAAGCAAACAGTAAGCAGTGCACTAGAATTCCCCTCCAAACAAAGCCCACATCTGTTCATTGTCGCGCTTGTCTATTTCACATGAAATTCTCATTATAATCTGAATGAAAGTGCTGCCAGTTCATACAGGACACAAAACCTCAGTACGGAAAACAGAAAACACGTTGCCGGTCCTCTCTGGTTTAAGCCAGTCTTCACACCCAACCTTCTGTTATTCTGCGTAAGCCGCTCAGACAGAATATTGATATGAGCCATTTTTCACCCAGCAGTCTGCCTGAGCTCTCTTCCCCATGGCCAAGGTTAATTAGCAGTCATTAAAGAAGAAATATACGCTTTCCTCCTCTGGCGGGAATGAAAAACGAAGGTGCGGATGCCTCGTAGACGGCTGCGGAGTGAGAGGACAGTCCATTAGGCTGTCGCCATGGTGACAGAGATGAGGAGGTAATGGTCACCAATGCAGAATTGTTTAATTGTTCTGAGATACCTTCAGGTGGCTTTCAACACGCTTGATTAATTATTGGTGCAGTCCATCCCAACATCGAGAGCTTCTGAATATAAGTGGCGAGCCAACCAGGCTCTTGTCCTCAGAGTAATTAAGTCTTAACTTTGCTTTTACATTCTTCTATGCGTTTGAAAAATGAGATGGGTCTCTTTCAATACCACTGCTCATTGTGTACCCATATAGGTTGGTTTTAAGAATAATGGGAGGTTTTGTTCTTCAGATCAGATACTAACAGTCTAATTCACGTCCTTGAAAAATGCGTACCGTCTGTAACCTCATTAAAGTCGAACCGTTGCAGTGTCATTGTATTGAACTCAGATCATGTAGAGTCTCAAATGACCGATGGCTGAGGGAATCGATGTTTTCTAGACCTCTGACCTCCATTCCCACTCTTCATTCCTGACACTCTAGGACTTATTCAGTTTGCCCGGGAGACTGGTCGATAAGGACAATATAGACCATCAGACAGATCTGGTCTTGCGTATAGTTTGCTTAAACTGTCAAAAAGAACATTTCTTATAATTCTAAATTAGAAGGAATTTAAAGTCAACATGAAACGGGACCATGTTACTTTTTTTAATGTGACCACTATCTTTTCAATCAAATTACTGAAGAAAATCTTTGTTACAAATAGTTTTTTTATTATTATTTTCATCTACTATAGTGAAGAAGTGATAAAATGTGCATTTGTGTTGATAATTAAAATTATTAATTTTTAACTGCCAATGAAAATGACAAGAAAAATGCTGCAGAATATTACCAATGGACTAATAATGATTTTGAAGATGACAAATCTTAGACTGAAAGTTGGTTGGTGAGGCAATCATCTATGGAAGCTTGTTTCTGCCGTGGAATAAAAAGATAATTGCAACTTTTTATCTCACAATTCTGACTTTTTTTGCAGAATTGCGAGATATAAACTCACAATTGCGAGTTATAGTCAGAATTGTTGGATTTAAACTTGCACTTGCGAGTTATAAAGTCAGAATTGCGGGATATACAGATAAACTCGCAATTGCAAGTGAAAAAAAAGTTAGAATTGTGATAAAATAGATAAAATAATTGTGATAAAAACCTTTTTTATTTTTTATTCAGTGGTGATATTGGATCTTATGATCATATATGAAAAGTTTGTATATTTGGTTAAAATTTGCAATTCTTTTTGCATTCTAAAATGTAATTTATTTGGAAATTACAAGCCATTTTAAATACATCTGAATTTTGAATGGTCTTTTAATCAAAAGACAAAAACCCTGACCAACAAAACATATAATTTTAATTTATAACTTGTACTGTTATAAATACAGTTACTGTTTACTTGCAGTGTACTGCATATTACGTGGAAGAAGAAAATATATATTGTAGTGATGAATTAAGAACTAATTTCCACAAAATATATTAATTTGTGGCCATGTTTTACTAATTTGTTCCCTTGTCTTCATTTAAAGCTGCAGTCTGTAGCTTTTCCTCTTTGTCGCCATCACTGTTCGAAATCTGCAATTGCAGTTATTCGCAGAATTATCAACTTCACGTGGGTTGTGCCTCGGCACAGCACAGTGCGGATAAATCCAATGTTTTGAGGATAATATGCTGTCACTTATCATATCACGTCAAACCGTGAATTATACTTTGTTCTCAAATTGTTAATGTTAGCAACATAGCCTACTAGCCGAGACACCTTCTTTATGTGTACAGATGTAATGACGCAAAGACATGCTTGAATTTCCCGGAAATCCACCAGTACCACGGGAATTAAAAACATTATTACAAGCTTACCGTTTTGAATCTAGCTACGGCAAGCAGATAGTTTTGAACACTGTCTAGTTATGTACTTGCTCAAATATATTTTTGATCATTTTTTACCCAAAAAAGTTACAGACTGCAGCTTTAATTAAACTGTGAACATGATTGAACTAAAACGAGGAAACTAATTAATATATTTGTGGAAACAAATCTTTTTTTGTTCCCCCTATAATGTGCGGTGCTGCATAAAAATGTACATTTGAAGGCGACATGTTAAAGACGTTATTGAGCCAGGGGGAAAAAATTAAGGATGGGACAATCAATTGAGAACTGATTAAGTTGCAAAAACAATGGCCTCAATTTATTAAAAACAAAAAAATTCTTTCCCGTTTGAATAACAGAGGAATCATTCATGATAAAACACAAGAAAGATGTTGTATAAAAGTAAATAGGGTCAATTTTGATTTCATGTTGACTTTAAGACTGAACTTTTTAAAGGGACAGTAATCCAGAAAGCCTGTGGTAAAAAGGCACCCAACTCTATATCTTAGCAGCACATAAAAGCGTTAAATAGCCATACTCATGCCGAATATGCTAATGTAATATGAAGACCAAAATAGCCATCGCTGTACAGTAATGTGCTCATTAGAGACGACAAGCTGTTGATTTACTTGAGACAAACAAGCGATTAAATAGGTTTTCTATCACTATTATAATATGGAGCTCTTCATCAGTCTCTGATGTGCAGTTCGGTCTGAACAGAGTGATTGAGCTGCAGGTGGGTGAATCTGATCTGGTCCATCATCTTCCAATGGATGTTTTCCTGAATGCCCTGAGAGCAAGAGTGCTGAGAAGAAAGATCCTACCGCACCAATGACACCACATCAAATTACCTAGACGGTGTGTGATTGGCTGCTGGAGGGCGGATAATGGAGTAACGCAAACAAAACAAATCTAGAGGTGTGAAAAGAAAGAACCAAATACAAGAGATAGTGAAGTGAAATATCATAATGTCACCCCTGTCAGAGACCTGATCCTGATTCAGAGCTGATAATGACGGTGAGCTCTGAAAAATGCTCTTCCTTCTTTTTCACAACACAGCTTCCTGGTTTATTTAAGGTTTATGCGGGGCGGCAGGTTTCTCCTTATCTCTGTGAGCCTACACAGGAGCCAAAGACACTCCTGGTGACACAACGTCTCTGGTCTTCCAGCTCACAGCAGGGTTTGAGTCCTTCAGCTGAGACGGCTGTAGATCGAAACTCAACAACTCGCTTCAAACGGCTGAAACTTCCAGCATTGCAGTTCTGGAACCATCCTGTCCATTTCATCCTCAAGTTTGTCTCAATGTCCCAAACAGACAAGCACCAAAGAGTTCATGTTGGTCGATGGGAATACTTAAAGGTAGTTTGATTGAGGATGAGAGGTGGGCTTCACAACTTTGTGATTTGATGGCTTACTTGTTTTGTCTCGGAGCACTTTTGGGAAGACAAAACAAAATGAGAGTTAAAAGACCAAAAGATTTACATTTCCTTAAGGAATTACAACTAGTGCTTGCAAGGCAGCAAAAGAACAATGTTCAAGCTTTAGGCTAGCTTATTCTCTTATTGTCAGTCGGCTACACACAGGAATCAATACATGCACTCTGTTCCAAAATCTAGTAAACTGCCTACATAGCCATCATTTTAAGGCACTGTACACTTAAAAATAAAGGTTCCAAAAGGTGATTTTCGCAGTGATGGCATTTCTGGTGAAACCAATTTTGTTGTTTTGTGAAGAACGTTTTAATAATCTGAAGAACTACTACTTGTGGAAATGAAAGGTTTAATGGATGTTAAAGGTTCTTCATGGAACCATTGATGTTGGTCTACTACTTAATAACGCAAATACAGTTCTAAAAGATATAGGCAACATAATTATAATAGCATTGCATGTATCCTTTGAAAAGAAGGCGATCCCAGAATGCATTGTGACTGATGAGCAATCCTACAAATCCAAGATGGCAGACAAAGTTAAAGTAATGTCAATTATAAACATTTATTTAATTCTTAAAAGATAGCTATAAACTATTTAATTTGTAATTTTGTGTTATGTATATTTATTCTTATTAGATTATAATGCCATTAACTTAGCAACAGGCTAACGTCAAATTCTACTGAATTCAATTGTGATTCTGCATCCTACTTCGCCCTAGAAGAATGTACTCTCTTTAGCGTCCTTGTCAGCGCGCATGCCTCCCTCATCTGCCATGTTTGTAGTTTTTTAACATATTATATACGTGTTTGTAGTTCTGAACTGAATCCTCCTCCAAAGCACAATGGGTTGTGGGCAATATTAGCCATTAGAGTGTGCATGGATCCACACTTCGAAAATCTACCAGAAATAGTAGACCATCTGGAAAATATTGGGACGCTCTTTTCAACATACTCTGCTGGTTCTCAAACCTGTCCTGGGGACCCGCACCACTTCACCATTTGTATGTCTCCCTCATCAGACACACCCAAATCAAGTCTTGCAGTCTATACTAATGAGCTGATAAGTTGAATCAGGTTTGTTAGGTGAGGGAGACATGCATAATGTGCAGTGGTGAGGGGTCCCCAGGACAGGTTTGAGAACCACTGCTTATTTTAGTCTCACATACTATTTAGGATGTATGCACATTGTGACGCAGGGATAGTCGAGTCTCTCGTGTGTGTCACATAAGGAGTGCTATTTCTATTACTTACAGATTTGCTGTCTATGAAGAGCCGTCACTTATTAGGTTGCATTTCAGTTAGCATGCTGCCATAGAAGGCAGTGGCAGCAAGGAAGCTAACTAGCATTTGGAACAGAGCCACTTTGGTAAAATAATTAAATGCTGTATATGCCCGTAAGATGAAATCATACAAAAAATGCAATTCTTTATGCTAATAGATGTGAGGAAGTTGACCACTTGCAGTTAGGTATGCAAATATTGATGACATCATTGCTGTTGGTTACATTTTCAATGGGAGTTTTTCAAACTTTAATTCTAAACTAAAAAATCTACAATATAATTTATTATATATTAATTATAGTAAATGTATGCATACACTACCATTTTAGTCAATTATTTTGACAGAAGTCTCTTATGCTCACCAAAGCTGCATTTTATTTTATTTGTTTATTTATTTATTATATAAGTAAAAATGGTTTATGGTAAAAACAGTAATATTTGAAATATTATACCATTTTAAAATAAATGCGTTCTATTTGATTATATTTTAAAGTTTCTTCCTGTGGCTTTCAGCATCATTACTCCAGTTTTCAGTGTCACGTGACCCTTCAGAAATCATTCCAATATGCTGATTTGGTGCGCAAGAAACATTTCCTATTATTATCTGTTGAATGTCCTCTCACTTTCTAATAAAATTAGAAAAAAAGTATAACATTTACAAAAACAAAAAAAAAAGGATAGCACACATGAGACTGAATGTAAATTAAAGCAACACCATTGAACTTTTCCTCTTCGGTCGCCCTACTGGTTGGAAACGAAATTGTCCATTACCGCTGTCGTAAATAATTTAGCTTTAGAATGAACGATGTCCACAGACAAGGTAGAGTATGTTACATGATTTCATGAAAGTATGATGTATTGCGACATCAGAAACGAAGAAAAACGAAGTAGCTAATGACTATTGTAACGCTTGACGTTGGCCAAACCAAGTCAAATTTGTAGTTTTCTTATGTCTCATTCGGACTACAGAAACGCGACCCGATCTGGCAAATTGCATAGTGTGTGGTTATAGCAGATATAGGACCGCAAAGCGAATCCAGAAGTGCCGTTCACCCTGTTACGACTTGATGAACCACTGATAAGATTTTGGAAACATTATTTTAAGGTAAAACATTTTCAATAGTGTTGCTTTAAGCTGTGTTTGGTTTAGTGGATTGTACAAACCTGAACTAGAATCGGGAATGTCAATACAGCGCTGCCTTGCAAGTACTTCACATGATTTTCCCATGTTGTTAACCATGTGAACCCAACATGGTTTGTATTAGAAAAGCAAACAACGAAACATATCTTAAATAGCCTACTACGAAACAACAAAAGACCAAACTTAATGCGATATGTTACAATTTCGATTAAGTCAAGCACACAATCAACCAACATACCTGTCCTGAGGCTAAAGCCCATTATTGCCGACAGGGGAAGGCTGAATTAGACCTTGCTGCGCAGTAGTCCCCCCGTAGGGTGCTCTGGGGTACTGCACTCTGAAGAGTTCTTGGCTTTGTCCTTGTTATTGTTGGGCTCGTTGTCTTTGATGATGTCATACTGGCGGCAGAACAGAGCTATCACACCTGTGCACAAATGAAAGAGGATTTGGAGAGTTGAAGACGGGATGGAAGAGTGGAGGTGATGGATGAGAAAATGTCGAAAGAGGGAAAGGAAAAAATGCAATGATGGATTGCGGCATGATTCTGCCCCAAATAATAACATACAAATTATAGCCGGACTAGAACAGGATGATGAACTGTACTGCTTGAGTTAAGTTGTGCTGGTACTGTCCTGTCTGATGATTTATTCCCTCGTCTTCTAAAAGACATGACGTGGATTATAAAAAGATAAGGAAAGTCTCTATAAGACCCAATCATAACTTTAGATACACTCTTGTCTTTTCTCTAGCATGGACCACATTTATGACCACAGACTAGAGATCTTAAACATTTAATGACAATTTTATCAAAACCCATTATTTGCAAATGTCATGAAACTAAATTTAAATGTTTTATGTGAATTGACTACTGTATACATACACACACTCACACACACACTATTCAAAAGTTATTCAACTTTATTCTAAAAATATATAGTTACAAACTTGTATTCATATATGAATTTTTATGATATGTTAAGCATTATGTAATCATAATGACTTTAACATTAATGACTTCTTCATAAAAGTAATTATAAGTGTTACTGTGATTTAAATCAAATGGGAATCACAAAAACATTCCTCACTTTGAGCAACAACAAAAAATAGCAGCGAGAACTTAAAAAAACATACAGTAAAAATATATTTTCTGATGTGGAAATGGTCATATTTGTAGTTTTTATACATTTTAATAAGAAAATTATTCATTTTAGAATATTTGTTAGAATAATATTAGATTTTATTACAAATATCTAATTATATATAATAAAGCTTTCTAAAAGCATGGAATATATATATATGCAGTGATGCTTGGAAATTTGTGAACCCCTTCTAGAAAATGTGAATAATTTTAACAAAATAAGAGGGATCATACAAAATGCATGTTATATTTTATTTAGTTCTGTCCTGAATAATTTGTCTTCCGGGAAACATTCCAGTTCTGTAGCTTCCGAAGGGCCGTGAAAAAATAAGAAACAAAATAAGAAAAATTTTGACATCTTATCCTGTTTTTATATAAACAAAACTTTTTATAAATTCAGCTATTTTTTGTCTTGTGGACTTTATGTAAAAATCTTTTATGTAAAATATTGTATTCAGGACAGTACTAAATAAAAAATAAGCCTGCATTTTGCATGATCCCTCTTATTTTGTTCAAATTATTTTCCCAGATTCTGCAAGGGGTTCAAAAACTTTCAAGCATCACTATATATATATATATATATGATCAAATGTCGACTGGAGAAATTCACATTGGCTATTTCCACATTTGAAATATATATATATATTGCTGTGTGAATGTAGCCAATGTGAATTTATCTAGTCAACATTTGATCATTGGTCAAACTGTTTGATCATTGGTCACATTCTGACCTGCCCACATGACGAGAACCACCACAATGATAATGAGCTCTCCAGCCCTGAGCTGGGCGGCCTGGCCAACCTCCTCCATGGTCACTTCATCTGTGTGGATTCAAACAAACACAGGTCATTCACTCATACAGTCCGAAAACAAGCACACTTCTGCAGTTATCAAAGCACAGGCACTGTGACAACACGCAAAAACCACAGTAGAATTATTTAAGGAATTAAAACCATTTTCGAGGGTTCTTTAATTAGCCTCAAGAGGATATAAATCGGAGCCTAAAGCAAACCATCTTCTCTGCCTCAGATATATATATATTATTTAGCAGTTTCATATACAGTGCAGAAAATAAGTATTTGAACACCCTGCTATTTTGCAAGTTCTCCCACTTCGAAATCATGGAGGGGTCTGAAATTGTCATCGTAGGTGCATGTCCACTGTGAGAGACATAATCAAAAAAAAAAAATCCAGAAATCACAATGTATGATTTTTTTAACTATTTATTTGTAAGATATAGCTGCAAATAAGTATTTGAACACCTGTCTATCAGCTAGAATTCTGACCCTCAAAGACCTGTTAGTCTGCCTTTAAAATGTCCACTTCCACTCCATTTATTATCCTAAATTAGATGCACCTGTTTGAGGTTGTTGGCTGCATAAAGACCCCTGTCCACCCCATACAATCAGTAAGAATCCAACTACTAACATGGCCAAGACCAAAGAGCTGTCCAAAGACACTAGAGACAAAATTGTACACCTCCACAAGGCTGGAAAGGGCTACGGGGAAATTGCCAAGCAGCTTGGTGAAAAAAGGTCCACTGTTGGAGCAATCATTAGAAAATAGAAGAAGCTAAACATGACTGTCAATCTCCCTCGGACTGGGGCTCCATGCAAGATCTCACCTCGTGGGGTCTCAATGATCCTAAGAAAGGTGAGAAATCAGCCCAGAACTACACGGGAGGAGCTGGTCAATGACCTGAAATGAGCTGGGACCACCGTTTCCAAGGTTATTGTTGGTAATACACTAAGACGTCATGGTTTGAAATCATGCATGGCACGGAAGGTTCCCCTGCTTAAACCAGCACATGTCAAGGCCCGTCTTAAGTTTGCCAATGACCATTTGGATGATCCAGAGGAGTCATGGGAGAAAGTCATGTGGTCAGATGAGACCAAAATAGAACTTTTTGGTCATAATTCCACTAACCGTGTTTGGAGGAAGGAGATTGATGAGTACCATCCCAAGAACACCATCCCTACAGTGAAGCATGGGGGTGGTAGCATCATGCTTTGGGGGTGTTTTTCTGCACATGGGACAGGGCGACTGCACTGTATTAAGGAGAGGATGACCGGGGCCATGTATTGCGAGATTTTGGGGAACAACCTCCATCCCTCATTTAGAGCATTGAAGATGGGTCGAGGCTGGGTCTTCCAACATGACAATGACCCGAAGCACACAGCCAGGATAACCAAGGAGTGGCTCTGTAAGAAGCATATCAAGGTTCTGGCGTGGCCTAGCCAGTCTCCAGACCTAGACCCAATAGAGATTCTTTGGAGGGAGCTCAAACTCCGTGTTTCTCAGCGACAGCCCAGAAACCTGACTGATCTAGAGAAGATCTGTGTGGAGGAGTGGGCCAAAATCCCTCCTGCAGTGTGTGCAAACCTAAAACTACAGGAAACGTTTGACCTCTGTAATTGCAAACAAAGGCTACAGTACCAAATATTAACATTGATTTTCTCAGGTGTTCAAATACTTATTTGCAGCTGTATCTGACAAATAAATAGTTAAAAAATCATACATTGTGATTTCTGGATTTTTTTTTTTAGATTATGTCTCTCGCAGTGGACATGCACCTACGATGACAATTTCAGACCCCTCCATGATTTCTAAGTGGGAGAACTTGCAAAATAGCAGGGTGTTCAAATACTTATTTTCTTCACTGTAGTTTGATGTCAAAAAATCACAATTCAATTCATAAAACCCAAGTCGAAGCGGATGAGTGTGAGGATCATCACTTCAAGGTTGAGCTCTCCTCTCACTGGGAGAAGACCTCAGGGGTCACTTTCACTTTCTTGGCTGAAGATTTAAAGTGTCTTCTAATTAAAGGCTTGTTATTTAAAAGAAACTGTACGTAGCGCTCTGATCTGTGTTCACTGATTAACCGCAGAGGGAAAAGCCAAGTTCTTCAATGTCCTGCTTATCTGAAGGAGCAGAAGAGTTGTGCTCCATAATGACTGCAGGGAGAAGTTATACACTCGTCTCTTTGTGCGCCTCTTCTTTCTTTGAAGAAAAACTCGATGCCCTTTAGGTGAAACTGAAATGTTATTGGCGTTCGAGTGCAGGGGAAAAGTTGAGGCATTTTTCAGCTCACCATCAACATCAATACATGTCACGAGTCCAGTAAAAAAAAAAAAAAAAACGGGGAAAAAAACCACAAAGCCACCCAGAAGCGATGGAGAGGGGAGGCCAGCGGAGAGAAAGCTTAACTGTCTGTGTTTATTAGCTACTCTGATATTTAGTGAGGTGTGATGGCGATCACTTAATTAGAGTGTAACATGAGCACTAATGCCTGATGATTGAACTGTTTTTTTTTTTTTTTTGTAAACGCTCCTATCTAACTGACACATGCGTCAGCTAAAAATTAGCCATCTGTAAACTCTCTCCTGCGCCTAAGCACATTTCTACCCCTGATCCATCACACATGGCATTAGTGCAGAGTTAACAGATTTAAGATAGATCCTGAAAAAGATAACTTTATACCTTAATGAATATGACACTAGACTGTCCTTTAAATACAAGTTTAATACAGCCCAGTTTGTCATTTTTTATTTTTACAGCGAGTCCCAAAAGTCAGAGATCACTTGTGAAAAATATTATCAAAAGAAATTTGTATTAAAAAAAATAATAATAATTATTTCATTTTTAAAAAAAAATAAATAATTATCAGCATAACAATTATATTTTTTAACAGATTTAATTTTTTTATTTTTTGAATTTTGGTCAAATTAAATGGAAGAAAGACCATCTGACCTAGAAATAGTTCAGAATATAAAATATTTCGGTAACACTCTACAATAAGGTTTCATTTGTTAACATTAACATGAACTAACTATGAGCAATACATTTGTAACTGTATTTGTGCATCTTTGTTAACATTAGTAAATAAAAATACAGCTGTTCATTGTTTCTTCACAGTGCATTAACTAATTAACAAATGCAACTTTTTAATTTTAGGAATGTATTAATACATTTTGATTTACTAATGTACTAATGAACTAATGTAGTTAAATAAGGTTAACTAATGAAACCTTATTGTGAAGTGTTACCAATTTCAAATTCATTTTATAATATAACTTTTCTTTGTTTTAAATTGGTTAATTAAATAGTAAAATGTTATTCATTTTTAATTACATTTTCAATTATTCAGGTTTAAATTAGATATTTGTTTGACCCCACTGTATTTTATACTGTATAATGTTTAACAGTATTTTAATATTGTACTATTTTGAGTGACATAAATCTATGAAATGTTGTTTAGTTGTCAAAATGCAGGGCACAAATACAAAATATATTAGTATCTTTTCTTTCTTTTTTTTCTCTACTGCTCAAAAGTTTGGGGTCAGAGTGATTTTTTTTGTGTTTTTTTTGAAGAAGAAGAATAAAAAGAAGAAGAAGAATTTAATACTTTTATTCTGCAAGGATAAGAAGTTAAGAAAATTACAACATTTATAATGTTACAAAAGATTCCTATTTCTAATAAATGCTGCTCTTTTGAATGCTCCAAACATCAAAGAATCCTGGAAAAAAGTATCACGGTTTTCACGCAACACATGTATAATAATGAGAAATGTTTCTTGAGGAGAAAATCAGCATATTAGAAGGATTTCTGAAGGATCATGTGACATATATATAAGACTTAATAAATGATGCTGAAAATATTTAATCACAAGAATAAATTACATTTTAAAACACATTAAAATGGACAACAGTCATTTTAAATTGTAAAAAATATTTCACAGTATTACTGTTTTTACTGTATTTTGCCTTATTGAGAATGAGACTTTTCAAAAACATAAAAAAATCTGACCCCAAAAATTTGAACAGTAGTGTACATATAATGATAGCAAATGAGATAAATGTATCACTTATTTTTCACACTTTTTATGAGAGACATTCTTTAATGAAACTAAATCATAGTTGTTTTTATTTTTTCAAAAACAAAGATGTAAGATGAAGAGGTATCGTTTGACATTTTACTAATGTCTGAGGTTCCACCTCAGTGAACACTCCTGCCCTGACTCTAACCTGCACAACTGATGGTTTGACACTATGTCATCAACACAGTCCTGTGCCAAGGACTGACACTCACCCATAATGGCAAGTGTTTCAGGAACACAATCCTCCCCGGCAGATGTTTGTCCGAGTAAGTAGGTCATCGAAATGGATTACACAACATGAAAATTGGCTGTATTGTGTGTTGCTCAAGATAAGACAAGCTCCTTAACAGAAAATGCATTGGTAAAACGCACAAAAGTGAGCACTTCATGCCCTGAATTATGACACAACACCATTTTTAGAGCGGTTGAATAACCACCTCCCTGCTGTGGCTTTTTTTTCCCTCTAGTCTACGGAAATGATTTGACCGTTTAGTCATCTTTCAAATGAATCTATTTTTTCAACTGTACAAAGATATATCAGTATTGTATCTCTGTGTATAATAATTTATATAAGCTAATGACTAAGCTTTAAGCTAAATATTCTGTCATCATTTATCACGTTGTTCTTCTGAATGTGCGTGGCTTTCTTTCTTTCTTTCTTGAAACATTAACGAGACATTTTTTTTAATATACTAGTCAGTTTTTAATACAATTGCAATAAATGTATACTGGAGATTTCAAGCTTCAAAAATCACCAGAAAAATGTTACAAATGTGGTTCATACATTCATAAAGTTCGAATCATTCAGATGAGTTTTGTGAACTGGATCAATCTATTCTCTGAAAGATCTTACCTAAAAGGAAAGATCTGTTCGTGAATCAGACTTTGCAATTTCTCCACTCAACACAACACAAAGAACTACAGCTGACGTCAAAATGTTCAGTCTATAATGAAGTGAATATCATCTCTATTCTAGTTTTCTCTAGTATTATCAGTACTCCTCTGAACAATTTTAAACTTTGTATTTCAGCATTTCACATGTTACTGCCTCCTTAGTGTGAATCGCTTTGTTTTATTCCTTATTTGTAAGTCACTTTGGATAAAAGCATCAGCTTAATGAGTATCAATGGCTTCTTGGAATATAGTGCATAAAGTGTAATATACTTGTAGGATATTTTGGAGCTGTACATAACAGTCCTTATTCACTTTTATTATATTCACCAGCATATTCTTCCAAAAAGAAAAAAGAAAAACTTTAGTTTTTCCACAGAATCAGTCATAGAGATTTGTAACCACATGAGGGTGAATAAATTATGACATAATTAATGGTCCTGCAAGACATATTGTTGAAATTACATTGTGAATATGCTAAATAAATTTGCAGTTTTAAGATGTTAACTCTTTACGATGCTTTTACTTTAGTACTTTAAGATGCAATTTCCAAAATAATCCTCTGAAGTGCTCCAAAAAATATTAATGTACTATTATGTTATTATGGATTATTTTGGACAAAATAAAATTGCGTTTGGTAGTTACCTGGGCTTTTTGAGGCCAGTTTCTCTGACTCTTTGGGAGTGCGGAACAGAACAGGTTCACTCAGGGGGCTGGTGCCGCTCATGCTAATGGACTGCACATGCACAATGTACTCGGTGTCTTCCTCCAAGTCCCATAATGCACATGAACGAGTGGTGGTGTTCACTTCCTGGATGAATCGCAGCATACGAACATCCTTCTTCTATAAACATCAAAATTAGAAAGAAATAATAAGATTGAGAGGCTTATGCTAATAATCCAAGGCTAAATGTGGTTGATGCCACACACATGTAAGTCAACATTAAATCAAAATTCATCCTATTAACTTTTTCAAATTTTCATTTTCCTGGTCTAATTGTGAATAATTCATCAGTGTATGTTATTCCAGAGATAAAAAAAAAAAAAAACATTGTAATATATAATCAGTATGTAATATTTTGCTCTGTCTACAACAACTTTCCTCTTTGGTTGACGTCACCAAGTCCTCTTATTTTCACCACTCCGTCCAGGTGTCATGGGGAGAGTGGCTTTAACAAAGCGCACGACGATGGAGAGTTCACAATAGTCCTTTTATTAAACAAAATCCAAGAGAAACACGCAGGAGAATAACTAGGAAATAACTTAAAACCACAACGCAACACAAACGCATAACGCAACACATAAACACAAACAAGACCGAACACTGAACAGAAAGAACTCAGGGCTTAAATACATGGGGAGAGGTAATCAGCAAAACAGAACACAGGCAAATGGGAACAGGGAAAATAACGACAAAACCCAAGAAATTGAACATAACCCTGACATTACACCCCCGCTCCGGAAAGGCGTATACTCACGACGTAACTATAATTAATAGTCCAACTCAGGAGGACGTGGATCAGGCGAAGTGAAAGATTCTTGAAGAGAGGACGGTGCGAGAGACCAAGGCGGTGATGACGGTGGGAGGAGCCAGGAGCAGGAGAAGCCTGGCGGGGACCCAGACCACAGCCAGTACCCAAGGCCCATGGCGTGTCGATAGAGGGAGGGGTCATGGAGGAAACTTCGCAAGTTTAACCAGGTGGATGACAGGCGGAGACGGAGTCAACGGAGGTGGAGACCCAGGTGGAGCCAAAGAGCCGATGGGACAAAGTAACACCGATGGCTCTGAAGACCTAGGTGGAGCCACAACGATGAGCTTCCGAGGTGGAGCCAGGGTACCAGAGGACTGAGGTGGAGCCGGAGGGAAAGCGGAGCCATGGGGTGGAGGGACAAAGTGCAGCCGAAGGCCAAGAAGTCCGTGGCACAGGCAGAGTGCCGACTGACCAAGGTGGAGCCTGAGGGATAAGGGAGCCCGGTGGAGCCGCAAGGATGACGGTCCTAGGTGGAGCAGAGGGAGGGAGAAGCCAAGGCAGAGCCAACTGGTCGACGAGCCGAGGTGGAGTGACGGGCTCTGTGGCTGAAGGCAGAGCTAGGGAATCCTCTTGGTTGGTGGAGTTGGTGACCGGAAGATCTGGTGACGTCCTCCTTGGGGCAGATGGTGCAAGCCACCAGGCTTGTTCTCCTGCACCCACTCCACAAACGTGGCGAAATCCTCTCAAGGAAAACCAACACCAGGTAGGCATGCCTTACACCGCACATTTAAGCTTGCTCGAAAAAATACACACAGGCATGGCATGGTCCTCGGGATTATTATTACTTTGCTTTGAACAGAGAAGGCAAACGGTCTTCTGTCATTGGGTTTGTGGCCGTATAAGCACACAATGATGTAGAGTTCACAATAGTCCTTTTATTCAACAAAATCCAAGCGAAACATGCAGGAAAATAACTAGGAAATAACTTACAACCACAACACATAAAACACTGATCAAACAACACCAAACACTGAACAGAAAGAACTCAGAGCTTAAATACATGGGGAGAGGTAATCAGCAAAACAGAAATAGATGTGTGTGTAACTAATTAACAAACAAGGAAACTAACTAGGAAAACAGAACACCGGCAAACAAGAACAGGGAGAATAAAAACAAAACACAAGAAATTAAATATAACCCTGACACCAAGCTATCTTTCTTACTTTTTGAAAGATAAAATTATTGTAGCCATGTAACATTCAATTTGAAAGCCATTATTTTTCACATTTAGTGGGAAAAAATCAGGTTTTGCTTAGTTTAATTTATTCCAGAACATATTCACTTTTGTGTTCTATTCATTTAATAACTTTAAATTAAATACATAAATTAGTGTATTAAATTGTCAGAACAGATTTATAGTGTGCACTAATAAACAGTGCTATCACTGCAATTCTTAGTGAAATGATCCCATAGTTGTGATAAGTGGCATGAGAAATTCATGAGGAGATAAAATTAACACACACACATACACACACACACACACACACACTGCAGAAACTCTGTCTTGCTCAGTTTGGTGACAAGCTGAAATGGCTTTGTACTCCAGCAGATGGTCACTGCAGTCCTTATTACTGAGGTCTCCACAGTGACTGCTTTCCTCAAATCTGCGCACACACACACACACACACACACACACTAATGCATGCACACATAAAACATTTACAGACAGCTCAAAGCCACCTAAAATATCAACAGCATGTGCCCTCGAAGAGAAAGCAGACCAGTCTACATATAACCAACCTGCTTACTCAAGCATTCCTCCAAGATATTGATATTGCCTCATTAAACTTAAGTTATGAGGTGATTTCCCCCTGTTTTGCACATGTAAGGACTCGAAATGAATAAACTGGTTCAGTACCTGCTGGGTGATGGCAAATCCAATGACTGGGTCTCCCTCCAGAATCTCCCATGTCACTATCGCTGAGTTCCCCTCCAGTGCTTTGATGGTCACATTGAGCGGAGCAGATAAACTGTCTGAGGAGACACACAAAAAAAGACATAAAGGGATAAAAGGTACTGTGATGTACTGCAAGACCTTTCTCATTTTATAGTCCCTCATTTATGCACAAGAACATTAAGACTGCAGAAAATGTGAGTGTTTGCCGAACTACAATGTGCTAGGGTGTAATGATGTGTGTAAGATCATTCTTGCACATTTTTTCCTAATGAAACTTAAAAGGATGTATAAAAAAAAAAAGAGAGATTGTCGAAAAGATAATGATTATTTAGTTTCAACTCCTCACTGTGTATTATGACAATAATAACTGAATTGGACCAGTCACAGTCATTTGCGATAATAACTGATCATATATATATATATTGATCCAACACCTGTGATGAGACGACTAAACGCCTGTGGAGAGACGACTCGACGCCTGTGAAGGGACGACTCAACGCCGGCGATATGTTATGCCCTAAATTAATACATGATGAACTAACTGTATTTTCTATGTACATTTTTAATGCACTTTCTGTAAAGCTGCTTTGAAACAATGTGTATTGTGAAAAGCGCTATACAAATAAATTTTAATTGAATTGAATTGAATATATTACTGCAGGCACAAGCTGACTGGCCTCTGCTGGTTCTGCAGCCAATGAGATTGCTTGCTCAACATTTAAATATTCTGGCTCAATGTTTCAGTAAGCTGGTCATGCAGCATCCCATCAGAGTTTTTTTTAAACCCTCTACCTCCCCCAGCTCCACCTGCCTAGATCTGATACAGGATTTTTGAACGCCAATTCATAAAACGGTAGCGCATGTTACATGCTCACAGCAGCGTGTCTAGATACCGTAAAACTTCAAATAATAGCCTGGCCTTTTATTTTCCTAATTCGCCAAACTGCAGCGGCTTGTATTTGAGACAGGCGTCTGTATGAGACAGGCCTTTAATTTAGTGTTGAGATGTTGTTTATTGAGTGTAAGCCTAGAGATAACGATACAAATAGCATAGGCTGATAGACGGAAAGCATGACAGTAGGAGGTTACCACATTATATTACGTTTTATTAATAATTCGAATGTGTTTAACAAATCAGTTAATGTAAGAATTAGCCAACTATATTACCGTATATAAAGGGGTCGCACACCGGACGAGAAGCGCAGCGTTCTCGCGCTTCTTGTCCGGTGTGCGACAGCAATGGGCTGAACAATACAAGTTACCGGTAATATCCATCGAGCCTATTAACTTGTTGCCTGAAACACATCAACAAGAAAGAACGAAAAGGCTACCCTGTAAAACAACTGCAATCATGTGATACAAAATGAACCTATTCATCACTATCATCATCACCGCGATCCTCAACGACAAGTTCATTGGCGAATTCCTCCTCCCCGTCGCTCTCCTCCACTTCTCCCTCTCCGGCCTCTGCTAACTCTGCCTGCCTTGCTTGTGCTAACAGCTTCCGCCCAGATTCTACATTAGCTCTATTTGAGACCGGCCTTTATTTATCCAAACCTGTCGCCACACCAGGCGTGTAAAAGAGACAGACGTCTATTTGGGACTCGGCTATTATTTGAAGTTTTACCGTAGTCCATACTTGCTCTGCAGCAACAGCAGCAGTGTGCATTGCAGATCTAGTCTGCCATGCATATAGTTATGCCGAAATTGCTTGCTTTTTTTTTTTGTACACGAAACAACAACTCTTATGCAATATTACCCTTACAACATCACAGAAAATGCATGTCTGCAGCAAGACCTATCTTGGTTGTCTTGGGCGGTTATGAAGATGTTCGTATGAAATTATTTATTAAACAAATGATTCATTCTGTCTCAATTAATGTCTTTGTTAAGTCATTCTCTAGCTATTTTGTCTAATACTGAAATGAAAAGTGCGGTTTGGCTAATGGAAAGGCACTGATGCTCAGCTCCGTGTTTGCTCTAGATCAATATTTCCACTGCTCTTTACTTTTATTTACTGTGTGGGAGCTCTTAGATTGCTATCTGAACCAGACTCTTTGTCTTTGATGGTCATCAAAGAAAGAAAATGGCCTGGCACAGCCTAGAGTAAAAGTCAACCGCTGTTTGGCCATTGGGTATTTTTAAACTGAAATGTTTTGCAGCGAAGATGTCAGAAGTTGTGTTGTGTGTCATCACTTGTCAGAATCATAATATGCTGTTGCTTAAATCGGTGCATGAAGTTCTAATCATCAGTAATGTTTGTTGACTACAGAGTGAAATGGTTGTCTGGTTAACGTCATCCTTCACAATGTAACAAATTCACACCCTGCAGATGGGAAATTGTGTATTTAAAGGGAATGACAGACAGAGAAAGCCAGTCATCCCTGAGGACACAATATGTTTCCCACTGGGCAGGATGTGTTTGGAACAGTCATACATTACACTTTAAATAGGCGAGAAATATAACATGCATTCAGAAACATAATTTTGGATGAATTCCCGGAATTCATGGTTCAAGAAATCTTGTTGTGCAAAAGGTTAGGTTTTATTTAAACATGAAAATATAAAAATAAAAAGATTGTTTAAAATATGAATAAATTATATAATAGTATATAAATAATACTAAAATATCACAGGTATTTTGAAGTCAGAAAATATCTTAGTGTAAGGAACTGACCAATATTTAAATCACTTACAGTGACGTTTGAATATGCTCAAGTTTCACAATTTTCAGTGAATGACAACTTCTCTTTCTCACATAAAACTATCAGAAGACTCTAATATAGTGTATAAAGTTGTATTAACCACTTTTATTTACTTTAATTGGGTCTTATTTTAAGCTCCTGGTGAATATGTTTTTATGGAAAAGAACAGCATGAACATTCTGCTAAACTTCTCCTTCTGGTTTCCATGGAAGAAAGGCATTAGAGTAATGACATGAGGGTTACATTTCATATTTGGGTAACTATTCCTTTAAAAAGTGTTTCAATGCTTCCAGTTCGAAATTCTCAGAAAATATAATCAAGCCTTTTGTAGGTTGACCTAGAGAGTATTTGTGAAAAACAATTGGTAAAAATCATTATTATTCTATTCAGTATCGCTCAAGTTACACACTTCACCTTTAACGAATTGATGTGTTTTATAAATAGCCTTTTATTTTTACACCAACGCTTCACCTAATTAAGCCTTTCAACTTAAATTACCTTCTCAAAAATGAGGGTCAAGCTGCCTTGAATATATTTGTTACCACCACTGAAGTGTTGAGGTTTCATATATGATGTTAACATACAGTGCATTAATGTTACCTCAGGACAGGCAGAAGACGTTCATTCAGTCTTTCTGGATCCCATTGGTTGGTAATGGGCTTCATGTGAATGTTCTATAGGTCCTTGGCTTGCAGCCAGACACCAAACCTAAAGTGTATTAGCCTGTCTCCGGAGACAAACGTGTTTTGAATGTATAGACTTTAAAGGCATTCTCTCAACCAGCAATCTTGCAATGAGCACTGCTTAGGAATACTGGCCCTTTGGAAAAGTTAATTTGATTCATTTTTCAACATGTCACATTGAACTCATACATGTTTGCTAGTCGCTCTTGTAAGAGGCAAGAGTTTTTCGTTCTGGTTATCTGGTGTCAGAGGATTGTGCAGTCAGGTGGGCAACAGCATCACCTAGACCTGCAGCCATGATTTAGGGAGCCAAGGCTATGAGGTTAATCTCTTGGCTTGGCTTGACTGCGTCCTCTGTCCCTGGACACGCCAGTCCTCGTAAATATTTAGCCTGGCACTGCTGTCCCACAGGAAGCCTTCGAGCGATATTTATCGGGGTAAGTTTGGGTCAGAAGCTGGAGCTCTGTCACAATGTAAATAGTAGCATGAAGCTAATTTGATGGAGAGGTTGCCATTTAGTTTCAGAGTAGGCTAAATGCAAAGATGTTTTGTTTGTTTATATAAGGACATCAGGTACTGTAGCTTTTTAAAATCAGATCATGAGTCTGGAAAAAATGGGAACTAGCAGCTTAAACCAAATGTTTCATCATTTCATTGACCTGTGAAAATATTTCTTACTATAGGCTACAGTAATTTAGCAAAGCTCACTTATGGAGAGTAAAAACTGAGCCTCTGATAAACAATTCAGAGATGACAGGAGGCAGTTTTGCCTGAAGTCTATAAGTGGTTTCACAGCTCAGGCTGACCTCCAGACTGAGAATATTAAACCCTTGAGATTAAAACCCCAGTCTCTGATCCACACACCAATGGCCTGTCTTGAACTCAGAGGAAGCGATGCAAACTTCTCCCCTCCAGCATCTAATAACATCTTAGCTTGGAGTCTGCACTCCACCTGACCGCCTCTTATTTTCAGATATTCTTGACAATACTCTTGTGTGAGAGTAATATCATGCAGTGAGAATCCACCATGCAAATTTTATACGTAACGTGTTTGTACCATGCCTCAGATACAACATTATTTTGTCAAGAGTCTAACATAGCATAATCAGAAAGAGCTTAATTTTTAGTAACTGTTATACAGCATTTTCTCCAACATAAAATATATTTTGAAATTGCATGCCATTTAGCAACACAAGTCATCCAGCTTTTAATGATGTTATAATATCGATCTACCTTACTGCTATGTGCAACAAATGTCTTACCAGCCACCAAGCGAACACAGTGTAACATTATAACATAACATTCAACACACTTAAATGTATTTTAGTATGATTGTTTTGACCAAGTAAAACAGTGCTGCGATAGCCCACAACTTTAATTCATCAAATAAAGTGACCAGTGTGAGTAATAATTCAGTACTTCCACAGTTGCATTATTTCATTAGAACTAGATAAAATAATATGAATTTAAGTGGTCGAACAACTAACAAAGTTTAAGTTCAGGGACGAAGGAGGCCGACATTAAATGTAACTTTTATCGTAAAATGAACATGTAAGGAGTGGCATGTCAGGATCCATGTTCAATGTTTCTATGTTTGTCTTGTGCTTGAGCACATGGCTTTGACTTTGTTTGTGTTGGCCATGTGCTCCTCTTGTACGGCCTTCTTCTTTCCCTTTAGGATGCCCCCTTGTTTAGTTCTTGTCTGGTCCTTGTTTCACTAATTGTGCTCACCTGATCCTCATGTGCTCTGGTCCCTTTATATTGTGCTCCTTTCCCTCATGTCTCTGCTGGTTTGTTGCATGTGTATGTAGTGGATGAGAGTCTTGCTTGCCCACTGATCTTGTAGACAGTGTTTCCTGCCAGTTCTAGTGTTTGCATTTTATTCAGCTGAATTTGCTTTAGATTACTTCCAGTCTTTTTCTCTAGGTTTCTCAAGCCTTATTTTTTGGTTTCTCTTTTAATTTGGCATTTCTCTGTTTGTAGCTTCTGTTATTTATTCCTAGTATTTCTTTATCACTTTTGTTTTCTATTTTCGGATAAATTAGTTTTATTTTTATTTTATTTTTTGTTGTCTTGTTTATTCCTGTCCTCTATCCTGGCTGCTGCTTTCAAGACCAGGCAGTGTGACTGATATAGCTTTGGTTGCAGCTCAAAGTTTCCAGCCTCTGGTTCCTCAAGCTACGGCCTGATCTCCGGTCATTATCTGGTGCTTCTCCATCTCCTCGATTCTCCAGCATCTCCTCTGGCTTCCCTTTCTCCTGTTGACTGCCCTGACCTATTGTTTGGATCATCCTCACTCTAACCATCCCTATTGTGCCTTGTCAATCAAATTCAATCCCTTGGTCATTCTGCATCTGGGTCGTCTTTCTCCATAAGACTGCTGTGACAAAACCTGACACGGCAGTGGCCGACTGCGGCATGTACGCATAATAAAAACAGCATTATGAACAACAAAACAGTTGTTCATTTACCTTTCTATTCATCAAATCAAAGAATCCTGGAACAAATGTATCAAAACCTGTTATAAACATTGATGACTATTAATAATAATAGAGCACCAATAATAACTGATATTTTTTGAGCACCAAATCAGCATATTAGAACGATTAGTTATGAGTACGGTAGTTATTTTACATTGTAATACTATTTTGCAATATTTCTCATATGAATGCAGCATTACAAAAACATTAAGAAGTCTTAATTATTCCAGTTTTTTTCTTTGCAATTATGGTGTATGGAATGCAGATTGATATGTAACTAAAAAAAAGAAGTAATTTAAAGCAGTTTAGCATAAGGCTGCAACATAAACATAATTTCACAATATAAACAGCTTTGAGTCTGACCTGAGCACCATAGCTAAACGTATTAATATCCTATGCACTACTGCATTACAGCTCTAAACCAATGAGCAATTCAGGCTTCATGTGGCTCACCAAAATACACTTAAGACAAATAACAAACAACATATTGAATTCTATTGCCTGCCTATATTTGGGGGCTTTTGTCAATTCATTATTAAGTTATGTGATTGTGATTAATTCATACATTTTATGCAATTTAAATCTTTCATTGACTGACACCCCTAGTCTTAAAGCATCAAACACAGAATCTCAGAGTGATAAAATGATAGATTTGCTCTAATATGCAATGCACAGGGGCGATTGCCCCCACTAAACAACATCAGACTCATAACATATTCGCAATGTCCTCCCGTAGCTTTGATGAGATGCCTGACACTGTCAGATGAAACAAACATGCGAGAGAGCGAGGAACTCCGCGTTGCACATTGCGTGGGCACTTCTGCCTTTCATCACAAGCGTCATAACAAAATACAACAGGCCAAGACTAAACCGTCATGCAGCCTTAAAGTTGATCAGTTATTCTCCGACATGTTTGTTTCACCTGCTTCCTCTTGCTTCTCTGTATTAGAAAGGGTGTTTGAAACCGTGTTCTTTTCATAATGGTGTGGAAATGTCACTGGCTCTCTTCATTAATATTCCTCCATCCTGCATCACTGCCAATGCCTCAGTATAAAGATGTATGGACAGAGGCTTTGTTGCTTCTCTAGACAACATAAAAGAGAAAAGCAGAGTGAAAATGGTTCGGTGTGCTTTATTAGTGTCTGTTTGTTTGTGTTGTGTGTGAGCTGTGGATGTCTATTACAGTTAATCTACATAATGTCACACATTAGCAGCTCAGAACAGCACCGTAATCATGTAGCACACGCTGCGCTCTTATTTCAACAAGATATATGGATTGGCCATATCACTTCACAGCATCTTTTTTTGATAAAAGAGCCTTTATTGTGTATTTCTACACTATTGTAATTTTCAGATTGTCAAAATAGGTGCTACTGATGTGAAATAGTAGACTGTTCTAGCAGACTGCCCTCCTTTACCAAACAACTGTTTTAGAATAAACTCACAGGTGACTTCCTCTAGAAAACCATGCATTTCAACTCAAGTCACCATGAAATCAAAATTATTATTTTTTTTTTTTTATGGAATATTGGAATGTTTATTATAAATGCTTTATCCGTGCACATCGTTATTTATTTTTTTAATGTTCCCTCGTAACTTTTAATCAAAATAATTTCCCCTGCCTCTTGCAGCGACATCTCTTCTCCTCTCTAAGGATGTGTTCACTGGCGCAAGGGCACCAGAAATCACAGCAATAGCAAACCACAATGATCCAATCAGTTCCCGGAGCACAAAATCAAGTCCCGCCCATAGACAGTATAAGAAGTGGACAGAGCCATCTCATTGGAACTCAGTTGAGACAGTTGAAGCCCATTTTTAGCGATTTTTTAGCACTTCCGTTCCTGACGCGCAGACTCAAACCGACTCAAACTAAGCTTGATGACGTGAGCACCCTGTCTGACAGATGTAAATATTCTAGTAGCTGTGCGTGAAAACTGCCAACGTTGATCTTGCAGAGACGGCGAGCTTGAGCAAAGAGTTCTTTGGCGTGAGTGAGCAGGAGTAAGTAATTTGTATAGTATTTATTTTAAAATGTAACGCCAGTACGCCATATTAAGTTAATGCATTGATTGCCTGCGAGCTTCTCCTCCTGTCTGTACGGTAATTTCTCTACTGTGCGACAGAGCGTCGAGTGGTTATGACGCAATCGTTAACCTATTTTTACAAAATCTGTTTCTACAGGGCCATAATGTAACATAGAAGGTAATGGAGCCCTTTATACATTGTCGTGTGTCTTTAGAAATAAATAATGGACAAATAGAGTCTTTAAACGCCTCAGATGTAAAGTTATTCGCTGTCAAAGTGACGCCAAAATGAATGGGATTTAATGGGAATGCTAACGCAAGTGAAGTTCTGCTACAAGATGGCGGCACGCGGCCGGCTTCAACTTCCGGTCGATGGATTACCCCCTTGGTCCCGCCCTACATTTTTCTTGTTCGAAAAGCCATTTCCCTTGGATATACGTCACAATAGGGAATAAACTTCCATTTCATGCCGACTTCAATGGTGCGTTCCATTTGTCCTCCGAGGTGGGAAAGTCCTAGACTTTTGAGTGGACCGCCTCCTCAAGTCAGAGTTGTGACTGGGAAACTCTGGGAAGCGCAACAACCTCGACTTCAGTATCCAATATCCTGCTCAGCGCATTAACCGCAGTGAAAAAGTAGTATTGCTTATTAGCACTTCTGTTTGTCTGTGTCTCAATAAATTCAGTGCTATCCAACCTCTAGTTGTAGACATGATACTTCGGTATTATCTGTGCAAAATACTGCTTTTTTATGTGTTTGTATTCCAATAGAGCAAGCACAACATAAGCTTGCCTGGACACATCCATCTTAGATTTTTTACCTGTTTACTGGAACGTGGTCAACATTGAGTTTGACGTCATTCCCAGTTACGACATCCTGGTAACACTTTAGTTTAGGGTCCAATTCTCACTATTAAGTTGCTTATTAGCATGCATATTACTACGATATTGGCTGTTTATTAGTACTTAAAGCACATTTGACTGCCTTATTCAACTTCACCATATAAATCCACTTAACAACTACCTTACTAACCATTAATAAGCAGTAATTAGGCAAAAGTCGTAGATAATAGTTAGTTAATAGTGAGAAGTGGACTCTAATCTAAAACGTGACCGACAACCCTCCATTGAAATGGAACGCATGCAGTCCTATACAGTAGGTTTATTGATGGCTATTATTACTGATACACCGATTTATCATCAGATTAATGTCATTTTGTTTTGATCATTTAAAAAACAGCTAATGATCAGAGCCTATTATGTCTTGGTAAGAAAAAAAGGGTGGAATGGGGTGTTTGGTGAACAGTTCCAAACTTGCACAGTGTATAAATGTCTCTGGCTTGGGTAAAAATGACAGCAGAATTATTTTTTTTTTTTAATCTAATATTATTTACAGAATCCAAGCAACACAACATTCAATGCCCTCATCCATTAAATCGTCAACAAATCTATATCTACATTGTACGATAATCACAATAATAATGCACATTTGGTGTTGCATAAAGAAAGCAAGCAGCATGACAATCATTTCAAATTAATGCCGATACTTTTCACTTTTATCATTTTTAGGTATCAGGTGATCCACTCATTTTCATGCAACCACAAAAAAACAGAAGTAAAAATTAAAACACACACGCCATGTGAATCAAACTGCTTAAAACATACTCATTAAGACTAGTTATTGTTATGAATATTTAAATGTGCATTTGCCTAAAAAGCTTTTTATTTCAGTGTTTCTGCAATCTGACACTTATTTGAATATAAAAAGATGAATGTGCATTAATTGTGGTAGCCATTGGTTTACATTTGTCATACTAAAGTATTGGCACTTCATATCTCAGGTTTCATACTGAGAAACTGAGTTATACAGCACTTTTAAAAAGGTATACTAAATTATCATTGTAAATCCTTTCCAAGCTGTTTAACAAACAGTATCTTAAAACAAGTTAACAGCAGAACCATCCAACACATGGATATCGCAGACAATCTGATGTTGTTATCTGCACATACATTTTTATAAGTGAAACCAGCTATTGTTTTATAGGTTTGAAAAAAAATTTAAATAAAAAAACTGAATATCATGAGTCTTAGAGAAAAAAAGCATACTACTACAAAACATTGATATGCTTTCCAATTCTATACTGCCTAGAAAGGTTAAATTAATGGAGAAAGATAAATGTATACAATTGAAGGGGTGAATTTGTGACCTTGACAAAGTAATCATTATTCTCCTGTAGTTATTTAGCTGTACTAGTTATCAGATCATTAGCCATTTTAACAAATGAATTCAGTAGCCTAATCTATAATGTGTCTGCATGCATCCAGACAAATGCCCTAAATCCCAGAGCTCTCAAATGTGATCTATTGTGCGTTCAAACTGTAATCTATGTCTACCGACCAGGTTTCTACTGTCTCTGTGAACAGAATCAATTAGGATCACATGAATTGTTCACAGCATTTACATGCAGTCTGAATGAACAGTGGAAACCCACGAGCTTCCCAATGAAGGGCTGAACAGGTAGTAGCGCATCATTTATTCATCTCATACCCGCAACCTGTCTGTTCTCTGCCAATGTGAACATATCAGAATGCTTTTTACTATGCATATTGTTTGTAATATTAAGATAAAACAGTTGGCATTCTGTTTATTCATGCAAAAATAGTGTAACAGGGTTTCGTGTCTTTTTCTATGTCTAGCGCAAAAGCCCAATAATAACCATATATAAAAATAACATTCCAGTCTAAATGAATACAGTCACGCAAACTTACCGGCGTTAACCGAGGAAATGGAGATATAAGCCAAAAACAACAATAACAGCGCAGCGCACGAGCCTTCAATTCCCCACATCCTTCAAGGAATTCTTTACATTCTGTTCGGAAGACGTTGAATCCCATTTACTCACACGATTATTAAACTTATAAGTCGGCGTCTATGTCTTTAACGTTGACGACTGGTGGCCGTCTTTATTCCCGCATCAGTCCAGAACAGCACTGGATCTAAACTCCGTACTTGCCGCAGAAAGTCGACATGAGAAGACTGTCTGAGCTCATTGGACGGCATTTGTCACTATTAACAATGGGACATAATGTTTTGTTCCTCCAGGGGGCGCTCGGTGGCTCACATAGCCTAATTTCTCTATTAAACAGCCTTTACATTTTTGTTCATTAAGAACATTTCCAAGCTATTTTATTTAAATCTATAAATTCTAAATATTCTATAAATATTCTAAATCTGTCATATAATGGAGGTCAGTAACAGCAACCGCTGTAAAGAGGCAAAAAAAAAAAAAACTTAATCTGTAATCACAAACGATTGTGATTGGCCCGTCCTAATATTGCTGAGAAAAGTAACAGGCTCCACGTGACAACGCTGTCCAAGGTCCAGCGGTGATCTGGATGATAATTTACACCCGGATAAAGACACTTGACGATCTTCAAAGTAGAAAAAGAATTGAAATTTTAAGAATAAGAATTTTTTAGGGGGTCTAAATAATACTCTCAAACTGAGGCTTGACCCAAATCCTTAAGGTTGAGAGGCTTTGAATCAAAATGAACTATTCTTATTTTTCTTTATGTAGCCTAATAGGTAGGCTATAACAGTATTTAGCTATTAGCCTATAAATAAATGTATCTGTACACATCATTATGTGTTTTAATCTTTAATCAAAATAGATTCCTTTCCCTCTTGCACCAGCAGCATCTCTTCTCCTCTCTGATGACGAGGGCGGGACAACCTGTCAATCACATGAGATCACAGCAATAGCAAACATCAACAATCCAATCAGTTCCCACCTTACCTTTTTTTTTATTTAGTTTGAGAAGCTATTTATTCACTTTCGATAGGCCTGGAATAAAACTTCCCTTTGAGGCTTACTGTAGTTACATACAGGCCTAATAAACCGGTTTGAGCTAGCATACGTTTCAACAAGCCTTTTAATAATATTTCAGTAACCATGAACATATTACAAGTTACTCGGACACATAGAAAACCTCACATAGCACAACCCAAATACTCACATACCTAGCAAAATAAAGATTATTCCCCGGTTTCACAGACGGCTTAAGCCTAGTCCAGACTACAATGCATGTTTGAGCTGTTTTAAAAGCAACTTGAGCTGTTTTAAAAGCAACTTGAACTGATATATACGTCAGTGACTTCTTTTTTTTTTCTAAGCACGTTTATAAAAGATACTTAAATGCCCTAATAGAACTAAGGCCTAATCCACGGCTTAGTCCAAGCCCTGTCAATGAATCCGGGCCTTAGTTTCTGTTAGGATAAATGATAATCTGGGATAATCCGGACAAACCTCAACCGATTGCTAATTTTCCCATAGATGTTCCTTTGTAAACCCCCTCAAAGTTATTTTAGGCTATACAAGTTGCAAACTGATTGTAGAGAGAGAAATAATGTCTGGGCTGTCAAGATCCGCCTGTTTTAGGACTCCCTTTGTCATGGTAATTTCCATTCTACCCGTGTATTCCATTTCTATGGTGTAGCCAGTACCTGGGACAGCGTTGAGCGTTGCATGACAACCCCGGCTTTATTACGCATTGACGGTTTTCGGTGTACGACATAAACAACTCAAAACAGCTCAAGATGCGATGACTAAGGCTAAATTGATGGTCCAGTGACTGCTGATCTTGTCATCCTTTGCAGCCCATTCAGTCTCCAAATGAAATTCAGAGTGAAAAGTGCTGGCAGTGTCTTCATCGCTCCCTCTCACTTGTTCTTGCCAGAATGCTTACTGAGGGAAACCACTCTTCCTAAATTTGTGGAGGTCTTTCCAGCTCTTGAACTCTCGTGCCAAGTTCTGAGAAATACCCTCTACAATGTCAAAAGGAGTTGCCACAGTTGCACTTTTCATTCACAACGCCTGAAACGTTTTCATTATTCTAATGTACAGTAGTGTTTGTCAGTATGCCAAACACAAATATCGACATCTACGTGTAAACATTAAGATATGCTGACTTGTACAGTTGCAATGCAGATTTTAACAAGTGTAACACTTGGCTTATTTACACTTAGTCACTTCTTGACTCATATACTCATGTAGATTTGGGACTGGTGACGTTTACATGTGGGCTAAACAGCCAACTGTCTTACATGCATCGAAACCACCTCCTTTGGGGAAAAATGCTATTCATCTTAAATGCATCTTGAAGGGTATTTAAACTTGTTTTTTTCTCTCGACTGGACAGCTATTCTTTTAGTAAAAACATGAAGTGACCAAATGTAAATACCAGTGTTGTTATTTTTAACGAAAACTAAAACTATTATGTATTATGTTTTATATGTTTATGGCTTTCAGTAATTAAAATACAATTGGAACGTAACATAAATATAAATAAAACATTTAACTTAAAAACGCTTAGAATTAAACTTAGAAAAAATAGAAAGGTTGAAATGTTGAAATTACAAAATAATGAAATAAATGATAAAGGCACACAACAAAATTCCTAAAACTTAAAAAAAAAAATTGAATAAAAAATGAAAGAAATAAAAGCTAATTCAAAATATTATTAAATAGCTTACTGTAATAGTATACAACAGTATACAAATAATATTGAAATAACACTGAAATACCCTCACTATCTGTGATGGATGTATCAGCGTTTAGTACAGTAAAGAGTGCTTACCCTGCAAACTGTCTGACCTTTCACTAAAGAACAAGTTCAACTCATTCTGCTTTTAATGACTGAATGAGACATTAAAAGAGCAGAACATTTAGAGACAGCATGTCCCCATAAATTCTGCCATCTGTGTGGGAACTTTTTGTCCATTTTCTCTTATTCCTGCCCTTGAGACAAGTACAACTCGGGTACAATACGTGGGACATTGGTCTATCTTTTTGGCAGATGCTGTATGAGTGGCTTTTTTTTTCAGTGTACTGAAAAAAATCAGATGTTTAGCATTATCCTCGCCCCCCTCCCATTTCTCTCTCTCTCTCTCTCTCTCTCTCTCACTGTTTGAATGTGTTTATATAGGCTACTTTGTGTTTAGAAGGCATCGCTGGTAAACTGGAAACTGGAGTGAGATTCTGATCAAATGAGATTTTACTGTGTTGTTGCTGGTTTGGACAAAAACTCATATTTACATGAATAGCATTTATTGCTTATCACTTTATTGTGTCACACCAGTGTGAGCTGAACCAGGTTTTATTATTCAGTCAGTGGCTTGGGTCACTTGACCCCCAGTGAAATTTAATATAGTTGGATCATGTGCAAATTCATTTTTAAACCCGTAACACTCTACAGTACTTCTTCTGCCTACGGCTGCTGCATAATGATTATTGAGTACTAGATCAAGAGGGAAATTGCTCTTTTTTAGATCGATACATAATTAGCATTTTGATCAAACAGTTGTTAAAATCTCTTTTTACAATGTTTTACTAAAAATAAATAAATTAGAAAAATCGAATAGCACTTGAGGGAGAGCTCGCACTTGCTTAGTTGTTTGTGAGAGAAACATGCTTTTTAGTAATAGAGTGTCCCCTGAGGCTAGAGCCTCTTGTCATGGGAACTATCAGTAAGAAGACCTGTGCACAGGAGACGTTGGCTGTTTTCTGTGCCATCTCATCCAGAAAATACTGAGAAGGTATGCTGAAAGTATAGCCTTCGAGGGACTTGAAGTGAGACTGCCACATTTATGTAATGGCCATATGGCTTCTGTTTCACTTGGATGCCCAGTCGGATTCACTCTTTTTTCTTTCTTAAAGGGATAGTTCACCTAAAAAAGAGCAGTTTGTTATTATTTATTCACCCTCATGCTATTCCAAACCTTCCTTTTTCTTCTGTAGAACACAAAAGGAGAATTATCCTGGTTGTTTTTTGTCATGCAATTAGTCCCCACTTTAGAACTTCAAAAAGGAAACAAGCACAATAAAAACATACTCGGAAATTATATGATATGCTATTCCAAGATTCATTCATATCTGCCCTCTAATATTCCATATTCCAAGTCATTCAATAGCTTTGTGTGAGAAATAAATGATTCGAAACGGTTTTAAGAACTAGATCAACTGATTTTTTTATAAGAGAAAAGCTGTTTCTCTTATAAACTCCTATTAATGAGCCATAACTACATAACTTCAGTTATTTATTAAATACTTCAGATATTATGGATATGTTTTCTTTTTCTGACCATTCTCTGTAAGCCCTAGAGATCAAAGTCACTTAAATGACCTTTCTTCCCCATTATGATGCTCAGTTTGAACTTCAGCAGATTGTCTTGAACGTGTCTACATGCCTAAATGCATTGAGTTGCTACCATGTGATTGACTGATTAGATTGCGTTAAAGAGCTGTTGAACAGGTGTACCTAATAAAGTGTCTGGTCACTCACTAGAATAACACTATATAGTTCGTATTCATTATAATTACATGAGAGCAATCAAAATTTTCTCCTTTTGTGTGAAAAAAGAAAGTTATACAGGTTTGGAATTACATAACTAAATGATGTCAGAATTAATTTTCTTTGCTGAACTAATTATTTCATCTCGGCCTCTCAGTTCTTTCCTCTCCCAGGTTCTCATCATATATTTGTTTCTCTCTTGCTGATAGAAAGAGAAATGAGGGCACAGTGGTTCTGCACACAGTGTAGTTCAGGCAGCGGTTTTAGAGAGTCTATAAATTGGCGTGAAGGTGAATCTGTGTCTTGCATTACTGGGGCTGATCCTGAGGGATAACCACATATCTTTGTTTCTCCACGCATGAGGCCATTGTAGCTTCTACTTCCTGATCCATCTCACGTTGCCCTAGTAAAGCAGTCACTCCTGCAGGGCTGAGGCTTGTGGAGATATTATTGCCACAGCACATTAATGAATGTTTATGTTTGACGTGTTTGAGAATGCATGACTGTGTTAGTCTCAGCCTCCAGTCTTATCATAATCTATGTACATAAATAGCAAATATTACTCTGTGTCCTAACCAGACATGACAAGCGACAAGTAATTTGCCTGTACACACTAGACGCGATGCAACCACAGCCAATCAGAAGAACATGTGGGCGGAGTCTCTCTGCAAGTGCACAGCACTCCCAACGATAATGTACACATTCGAATTTTATTAATCAATATTACACCATTTTAAAATTATTAAAAATACACAGAGTCAGAGTGAGTGAAACAAGAATTTGTCATAGTATACACTTGTTTGTTCACAATGCGTTGACACGGTCTCGTTTCCTTTAATTTTATTTTCAAGTTCTGAGGTGAATTATCCATTGTCGCTTTGAGTATGGCTATAAAGGTCACGCAAAATGACATTCAGACTCATATTAGAAGCTTTTAACATTAAATAAAGCACATAGACAGTACCTGGCTGGGATTATCATTGTCATACTTTGTACATTTTTGTTCCAACACAGCAGAAATAGAATTAGTTGTGTCCCAAATGACGCGCTATACACTATGCACTTATACACTATGTACTTAGGCTACATGTGCTCATCTGTGTAGTGTATGAATTTTAAAAGGTTATTTTGTCATTCAACATCATTGTGGCGAGCAGGACGAGGCAGAGGGCCGTGAGAGCATGGCACGAGGCCGGTGGCGTGATCACTTATGAGCGACACCTGTGAGATGCACCGGTGTCGTATCTCTCACGGAGGAGCAGAAGCATAAAAGGAGGAACGACGACAGTGGAGATCGAGAGAGGCCAGGCCTGGACTATTTTATTTAATGTTTTGTTTTATTATGTGTGGTCGACTGCCGTCTTTACTTTCGTTTATGTATTTGTTTAATTATTTATTATTAAAAGTCTTGAACGTTCGCCAGTTCCCGCCTCCTTCTTCCTACACCATCTAACCTTGCTACAATCATAGTCTAAAAGCCTTGCCTTCTAATAAGCTGAATTAGATAAGCTGTATCTAATTCTAATAAGCTGTGATATCAAGCTAACAATTAAAGCTGCAAGCAGCGATGAAAGATCTTCACTGTTTAACGTAACAAAAGCCTTTGACCAAATATGATGTTGATCTGATCAAATCTATAGGAGGAGTTTGTTAAAGTACAACGTCTGGAAATGGCGACAGCTACAACAGTTTTGCAGAGAAAATTCTAAATACCTGACTTCCTGTTGGGTTTTCAGATTTCGTACCAGGAGACTTTTTTGTAGGTATTGGGCTGTTACATGCGTTTACCGAATTTTACTTGTACGTGAAACATAGCGCAAACAACGCTTAATTAAAATTTTACAGGTGGCGCTATCGAACCATCGAGCCATTTTGCCACACATAATTCTGAAACCCATATCAGACCTAATTTTCACCACTTCTGACGAGTGTGCAAAGTTTCATGAGTTTTTGAGCATGTTTATCCCCTCAAAATGCGATTCATTTCAGAGAAGAAAAATAATAGACCGAGCAATTACAATAGGGTCCTCACACCTTCTGCTCGGGCCCTAAAAATGTTTCTCCAAAACATCGTAAGCCTAAGTAGATCGTAGAACCATTGGCACCTATGGTCTCTACAATAGAATTAGATCACAATGTTGTTGTTTTTTCTTGGTTAGGCTATACAAATATTAAGGGAACATCCATCGTCCATTTTGCAAACATTATGGGAACATTTTGAACATTCTGAAACAAGTTAGTAACATTTAAAAAACAGACAAATGTAAAACTAAAACATTTACGAAAAAAGTTTGAATGATGCGTAGATAGTGTTTTTGTGCTAATATTTTAAGAACGTTATTAAAGATCAGATAACTCTGAACAAACTTTCTATTAATGTTACTGGAAGAACGTTTTTATGACTTTGAGACAATCGAGTCAATGTAGTGTGCACACATCAAAACATAACCAGCATGTGCTTGATCAAAAAAAAAAAATTACTGAAAAAAGTGAATAAAAAAATGGTACACAGCTATTTCTGCACCCATAACAGTTTAATATATTGCTTGGAGTGACAGTGAACATATATTGCAAGTCAGAAGTCTAGTTGTGTGGAACAGTGACAGTGTTGGTGTGTTTTCATTTTATTGTTTCTACTCCTAAAGCTGAGGTAGGTGACAACAACTAAATTGAAGTATTTGTTTTTAATGTCTGGACTCCTAGACCTCACATACTGATCTCATTGGGCACTACCTTAGTGAACAAATCACTGAACAGGTTTACAAGATGCCATTTGCTTTATGTTGCAGACGGTCCTGCTGACTCACTGATGGGCCGCAGTGGTTCTCTTGACAGGATGAGAATCTCTGAGCGTGAGGAATGATTGATAGGCAGAGGTGGCGCTTTTCTTTGCATGCAAATGAATAATTTTCTTTTCCATTTTTTTTTGTCTCTGGCCTCATATATCTTTCCTCTGTTCCTTCTGGAGGTGCTTCAAATGATTCATGCACTTTAGAGAAACTCACACGTTTTAGAGGATTTAATTGACTGCTCCAAAGAGAATTATAAATATTGAATGGTGGTCTGGTGGTCACTATATTTCATAATTAAGCTTCATGTCAGAAAGTTCACAGTCATCCACAGAGCAAATTTTGGTCATTGCGACATAATTTCAATGACACGGTAGCCTATTCTACTTTGTTGGGATGCTTTCCCCATACAGAAATTCAAAGAATGTATTGATGTATTGAGTTGATTCGAGGGATCATTCACGTCTAGCACAGTTCAGGATGATTTACATGCTAAAGTTTAAGAGGTTTCGCAAATTCTTCATTATAGGCTAACCCTTGTGAAAAAGATGTGCACCTTAATTGTATTGAATATGCACTTAGAGTACTTCAAATCTGATTAAAAAACTGTACTTGCAGATAATATTAAACCGTTAGTTCACCCAAAAATTCTGTCATCAATTAGGCTACTCACCCTGCCGCTCCAAACCCAAACCTCCAAACGGGAGGTTCATGAATGACTTTCGTTCATCTTCAGAACACAAATGAAGATATTTTTTATGAAATCTGAGGAATTTTTGTCCCTACATTGACAGCTACGCAGCTAGCACTTTGACTAAAGTTCACATAGAGATTGTAAAACTAAATCATATGAATTGAGTGGTTTAGTTCAAATTTCTGAAGAGACACGGTCACTTTATTGGCTGAACAGATTTAATTTAGGCTTTAATTCACATATAAACATTCATCAACTTACACATCAATTGTGGTAAACGGAAGCTCAAGCATGTTCGCATGATCCGCAAGAACCAATTATTCATTCTCATGTTACAAAGCACGTTTGAGCTTCTACAAGAACCAATGAGGTTAATTCTTGTGTTACACAGCACGTTTGAGCTTCTACAAGAACCAGTGAGGTTCATTCTTGTGTTACACAGAACGTTTGAGCTTCCGCAAGAACCAGTGAGGTTCATTCTCGTGTGTTACGTTAGTAGCACATTTGAGCTTCCGCAAGAGCTTTGTTCTCGTGTGTCAAGCGGGTTCAGTTGAACTTCTGTTTTATGTTCGCTGATCAATGTTTATGTGTGAATAAAAGCCTAAATTCAATCTGTTCTTCATACAAGTGATTGTGTGTCAAAATGTTTGACTAAACCACTAAATTCATATGGATTAGTTGTAATATTCTTATGAACTTCTTAAAGCATCAAAGTGGTAGTTGTGTAGCTGTTAATGGAGAGTACAGAACTGGCTCAGATTTCACTAAAAATATCTTCATTTAAGATCCGAAGATAAACGCATAAAGAAAAAAAGAAAGTTAGAAAAAAAAGAAAAAAAGCTAGTTGTTGGGGAGAACAGCGGGAGAAATATGTGCTGTAAGCAAAAAGACAAATGAATTTATAGATTTTCATCAGACATAAGAGACCTGACATTCAGAAATTTAGAGAAAAAAAGAGAGAGAGGGAGAGGCTGCATCCCTAAAGTCTAGTTTAAGTTCAACACTTCTGCAAAGTCACTACAAGATACCTGCTATTAACTTCTGCTTTTGATAAATCACAAAGACAATTAAATCAAAGAGCTGCTATTAACAACAACATTTAAAATCCTTGTTTTAGTGCAGTGGTTGATTGACCGGGGAGTATGTATTCGGTGCTTGCATCACAATGGATAAGCATTATACAAAAGCAATGTAGTCAGCTACCTCAGAATTTAATTTAAATGATTGGATTAAAAAATGTTTTTGACATCAACGTGTATTTTTTTGTCCATTGTCGGATAATGTTACCCAAAAATTATTTTATCAATTACTCACTCTCGTGTCATCCCAAACCCACTTAGTTCATCGTTGAAACAAAATTAAAGATATTTAAATGAAATCTGTGAGGTTTCTGTCCCTCCATCAAAAGTCTTTTTATCCAAAACCAGTTTCAGAAAGAGATCGTAAAAAACATCCATATGAATCGAGCATCAAGCAAGTATGCTTGAGCTTCCTTTTACCAAATTTGATTGCTCTATGTATGTTCGCTTATCAATGTTCATATGTGAATAAAAATCTGTTCATCAGATTAAATTCACCTAAATGAAATCTGTTCATCATCTGTTCATCATCTAAAGCAATCATGTCTTTTCAAAAGCCTTTGATTAAAGTGCTCGATTTATTTGGATTTCTTTACGATCTCTTTATGAACTTTTAAAAGCATCAGAGTTTTGGGTTAACAGACTTTCAGTGGAGGCACATAAATCTCTCAGATTTCATTAAAAAAATATCTTCATTTGTGTTCCGAAGATGAACAAAAATAATTGATTACAGAATGTACATTTTTGGTTGAACTATAATTCTTAAAGGATAGTTCACCCAAACATTTTATTTGTAAATATGTAAATAAGTAAATTTAAATAAGTAAATTTGCTCCACAACCAATCATCCTGAGGAACAGCTCTCAGCCAGAACCCTATAAGCAGGGAGACAAGGAGGGCGCTGGGAAGAAAAACATGGCCAGTGAGAGTGAAAAAGAGAGAACAGCTCACTGTGGAAGTTGTAGAGGTTTTGGGGTGGGATTTCCTTTAAATTTTCTTTAGACCCCTCTCTACACCTGGTATTAAAGGGATAATTCCTGATGAACTCACCTTCAAATTGTTCCAAACCTGTATGAGTTATTTTTTCTGTTGAACACAAAATAAGTTATTTTGAAGAACGCTGGTAACCAAACAGTTGACAGTAGCCATTGACTTCCATAGTATGAAGAAAAAGAAAAAAAAAATCTACAAGTCAACTGTATTCTTCTTTTATGTTCAACAGCAGATAAACTTTTGTTTGTAACAACTTGGGAGTGAGTAAATGAGAGTGAGTAGAATTTTCATTTTTGGATGAATTATCCCTTTATTACCAGGTGTAAATAGAGGTCTAAAGACAATTTAAAGGAAATCCTGCCCAAACCTTTCTACAACTCCACAGTGAGCTGTTGTCTCTTTTTCACTCTCACTGGCCATGTTTTTTCTTCCCAGTGCCCTCCTTGTCTCCCTGCTTATAGGGATTCTGGCAGAGAGCTGTTCTTTGGGGTGATTGGTTGTGTGGAGCAAATTTACTAAGTGATGTTGGAATGCAGAGTTAGCATGAAGCAGAAGGAGAGGCTGTCCTCCTGATAAGGAGACTGGAGCAAATAGCTGGAAGAAGTCTGTAAATGACCCTACATTTCATGTCAGCGCTTTCCTCCAGCTCTAAGGGCATACATAAAATGCAGTGTCAATGAGAGCAGCCCTGGCACCGCTCCATCATCACTGCATCTTAGGCCCTGTTTACACGAGAACGCTCGCGGGTGAAAACAGTAAAAAAAATGTTTTATCAGATGTGCCTTTCGTTTACACGGCGACGGAGTTTTTGGGGCTTAAAAATACAAAAAAGTGAAATCACCCTCCAGAGTGGAAATCTTAAAACCGCTCCACCGTCGCGTTCCCATCTAAAGGGTAAAAACGCAAATCTACTTACGGTGGCTCTCGTCGCGTTTACGTCACAGCCATGCGCCCAAGGGGGTAATCCATCCACCGGAAACTGAAGCTTCCTCTGGGGACCGCCATTGTAGCTGGCTATCACCTGCTGTTAGCATCCCATTGACTCCCATTCATTTTGGTGTCACTTTGACAGCGAATAACTTTACATCTGAGGCGTTATAAGACTCCATTTGTAAAATTTATTTCTAAAGAAACACGACAATGTATAAAAGGCTCCATTACATTGTATCTTACTTTATGGCCCCGTAGAACCCGTTTTTTAAAAATAGGCTAATGATTGCGTCATAACCACGGGACTCTCTGTCACACAGTAGAGAAGTTACCGTATAGACAGAAGGAGAAGCTCGCAGCAATCTTTTACTGTCTAAAGTCAGCCCATACTTCGACCTTGGAAACTTCTGATCATCATTCAAGACAAGTATTGTGTTATAGGTGGTTAAATTGCTCCAGGTCACGCTTCGCCGTCTCTGCAAGATTAGGTGATTCAGATTTGTCTTGGCACAGCTACTAAAAGATTTACAACTGTCAGTCAGGTTGCTCACGTCACATCTCCGTCGTCCAGCTCAGTTTGAGCCTGCGCAGTACGCTTGGCTATCAGGAAGTGAGTGCTTCTATTGGGCTTCAATTCTCTCCGTTGAAATCAATGGGGTCGCTGTGTCCACTTCTTTTACTTTCTATGCATGCGCCAGTACAGGAAAATAACAACCAACATGTCGGATAATTTCCATACATTGGAAACATCAAATCAACGCCACTTTTGCGTTTTCTCTTCAGATCGTTTGAGTGTACACATAGCCTTAACCACACTGGATCTTCTAATTAACTTCCCTGATTTTGATCTAAAATAATGCAGAGACACACATCAGTTCACGGTGAAGGACAACACTCGTCAATAAGCCCTCATGATAACACACACACACACAAGAAATATGCCTCACTCCTGCATTCCATTCATTTACATTTGTGCATTTAGCAGGCGGTTTTAATGTTACAACCTCAAATGTTTTTTTTTGTTTCTGTCAGCATTTTTTATCATTTTCACAAAATCTGAATGCCCCCCAGAATATTTTGTTGTGTGAATATCTGAACATACAGTTTGTAAAAAATTTTTTTTTACAAATCAAACCTTTTATTGAGGTAAAAGAATTGAAAGTTGGGGGAATCTGACATCACAAAATAAATGTTTTTCTCCAAAGCACGTTGGCCACATTTGTCACAGTTCTGTCACCCTTATCTGTGTCTTCTCTAAGTTTAGTGACAGAGCTGTGACACTCCCGGTTTGTCATGTGTTTGTGTTGGTCTGGTTTATTGTGAGCACATGGCTTGTCTTGTATTCATTGTGCCATGTGCTCTCCTGTCAATTGTCTAGCCCCTCCCATCTCGTTTCCTGATAATTAATTTAATCTTTCCCACCTGCCTTGTTCGTTACCCTCCTTGTTTGTTCCCTATTTAGTCTCCCTGTGTTTGTAGTCCTGTGCTTGTTCGTTATATTATGTTTCCTCGTGTTCCTGCCGTTAGACCTGCTTATCTGTTTGCCTGCTTTTGTTTTCAGTTTGTACCTGGATTTATTTTCTATTTTTATTAAACCTTCATTCTCTGCTATTGAGTTCTCGCTTTCCTTTTCTACACCAATCCGTGACAGAACGAACAAGACCATTATGAGGACTCAGCGGAGGAAGGGTTTTTTCAAACCACCGGCCTCTCCAGTGTCATGCCCTCAATATGAACGCATATTGAGAGTCAGAGATCTGACATCTCTTCGCCAACAGGGGACCAATGTGAGGGAGTTTGCCCAGAGGTTCAGTGCTGCTGCTGAGGGACTGAATCTTGGTGATGCAGCATTGAAGGATTTGTTCAGTTATGCCCTTGATGAACCCATATCCTTCGGGATCATGAGAGGATTGTCGTTTTTGACTTTTGAGGACTTTGTAAGCCTCCTTGATCGTCACAACAATTCTCCAGCTAAAGGGATTATGGTTTCCCCAAAGGTGGCAGCATCTCCAGAGGTGGTTACTCCCACACCACATCAACCTCGGAAGCGCAGGAGAGGGAGGGCTACTGTTGCCTCCCCTGATTCGGAGGTTCCTAGTCTGGTGGTCCGGGAGAACCCGATTTCGGAGGTCTCAAGTCCGGTGATCCGGGAGATCCCGTCTTCGGTGGTCCAGGAGGGCCCGACTTCGGTGGTGCGGGAGAACCCGTCTTCGGTGGTCCGGGGGGGGGGGGGGGGGGGCGACTTCGGGGACCTCAACCCTGGTGGTCCGAGAGGACCCGACTTCGGGGGTCTCAAGTCTGGTGCTCCAAGAGGCTGCAGTATATCCAGTGACGACTGGGGAGGTTGCAGCGCCCTCTCGCTCTAGAAGGAGGAGAAGGACTTCCTGCATCCCACAGGGCCCGGGGGTTAGGCCTAAGCCTACGGTCAACCCAGAGACCGTTTTCAGACTCCTCGCCCTACCAGCGCTGCCCCAACGCCTCTCCTTGCCGGCACCGGCCCAACGCCTAGCTCTTCCGGCGCCACCCAAGCGCCTCGCCCTGACGGCGCCACCCAAGCGCCTCGCCCTGACGGCGCCACCCAAGCGCCTCGCCCTGACGGCGCCACCCAAGCGCCTCGCCCTGACGGCGCCACCCAAGCGCCTCGCCCTGACGGCGCCACCCAAGCGCCTCGCCCTGACGGCGCCACCCAAGCGCCTCGCCCTGACGACGCCACCCATGCGTGTCACGTCTGCCGATCCAGAGACTGTTCGAGTCACTTCTGCCGATCCAGAGACTGTTCAGGTCACTTCTGCCGATCCAGAGACCGGTCAAGTCACTTCTGCGGAACCAGAGACCGCTCACGTCACTTCTGCCGATCTAGAGACCGTTCACGTCGTGCCTGCTGCACAAGAGACTGTTTGCGTTGGGGTCCCTGAGCCGGTGTCTGTCCCTGAGCCGGTGTCTGTCCCTGAGTCGGTGCCTGTTCCTGAACCGGTGTCTGTTTGTCCACCATGGCCGCCAGAAGGGTGGTTCTCACCATGGCCACCTGAATGGTCATCTCCACCATGGCCGCCCGAAGGGTCTACACAGCCTGATCCGCCCCGGGGTCCTGCACAGCCTGATCCGCCCCGGGGTCCTGCACAGCCTGATCCGCCCTGGGGTCCTGCACAGCCTGATCCGCCCTGGGGTCCTGCACAGCCTGATCCGCCCTGGTGTCCTGCACAGCCTGATCCGCCCTGGTGTCCTGCACAGCCTGATCCGCCCTGGTGTACTGTCCAGCCTGCACCACACTGGACCTCAGCCAGGACTCCTGACAAGCCTGAGGTTACCTGGCTCAACCCTCCCGTCCCTCCCTGGCTCAACCCTCCCTGGCTCAACCCTCTCGTCCCTCCCTGGTCTATGCTTAGGATTTTGTGGCCCGCTAGGCGGGTAGTGACTGGACTGGCTTCTCTCACTCCCCTCCCTGTCTTGGTGTTTTTATCTGTCTGTCTGGTCCGTTGTTGTGTTCGAGTGCTTTGTATTTTCATGTTCCTGTCTTGTTTTTGGTGTCCCTCCTTGGGAACGCCAGGTGGCGTCCCTTTGAGTGGGGGTAGTGTCACAGTTCTGTCACCCTTATCTGTGTCTTCTCTAAGTTTAGTGACAGAGCTGTGACACTCCCGGTTTGTCATGTGTTTGTGTTGGTCTGGTTTATTGTGAGCACATGGCTTGTCTTGTATTCATTGTGCCATGTGCTCTCCTGTCAATTGTCTAGCCCCTCCCATCTCGTTTCCTGATAATTAATTTAATCTTTCCCACCTGCCTTGTTCGTTACCCTCCTTGTTTGTTCCCTATTTAGTCTCCCTGTGTTTGTAGTCCTGTGCTTGTTCGTTATATTATGTTTCCTCGTGTTCCTGCCGTTAGACCTGCTTATCTGTTTGCCTGCTTTTGTTTTCAGTTTGTACCTGGATTTATTTTCTATTTTTATTAAACCTTCATTCTCTGCTATTGAGTTCTCGCTTTCCTTTTCTACACCAATCCGTGACAACATTGGCACCCCTAGAAATTCTTATGAGTAAAATATCTCTTAAGTATATTCCCATTCATATTTAATTTTTTTTAGCACACAGGGTTCTAGTCCCTAGTGAACTTGAAATTGTCTTATGACTTCTTGTTCCACAGGAGTATAAATTGGAGGAAACACAAAGGCCAAATTCCCTTAATCATCCATCACAATGAGTAAAACCAAAGAATATAGTTTTGATGTGTAGCAAAAGATTGTTGAGCTTCACAAAACAGAAAGTGGCTGTATAAGAAAATAGACAAATCATTGAACATTTCCATTTCCACCATGAGGGCAATAATTAAGAAGTTGCAATCAAATAAAGATGTTACGAATCTGCCAGGAAGAAGACATGTGTCTATATTATATGTCTTAATGCATGAATGAAAATTTGAGTGGCCATAAACTCTCCAAGGATCCCAAATGGAGAATTGCAGAAATGAGTTGAGTCTTACATCAGAAAGCCTAAACAACCCCTACATAACCACATGTTGTTTGGGAAGGTTTTTAAAAAATCTCCTCCCTCATCCAAAAGCAATCTCCAGCATATTCAGTTGTCAGACACTACTGGAACTACAGAATGGACCTGATGGTTCTATGGTCAGATGAAACCCAACAGATTGGTGCAAAAAGGCCATGTCCTTGGTTAAATATAGCTGAATCTGAATGTTGTGGGCCTATTATTATTATTATTTTTTTTTTTTTGATGGAGGTCCTGGAAATCTTGTTCAGATACATATCATGGATTAGCTAATACAAAAATCAAAACCCGACCGCTTCTGCTAGAAATCTTATGATGGGTCGTGGTTGGATCTTCCATCAGGACAACGGTCCAAAACAAACATAAAAATCAACACAAAAATGTGTCCCTGAGCACAAAATGAAGAACACAGAATGCATGTTCTAGCTGACAGTCACATTTAGTCCTTTTGGTGTGTTCAAGCGTAGCTTTTTGGCCGAAACAGAGCCGCTTTCGTCACCGCTTGTTTTTTGACATCGGCTTGGTGTGTCCATGGTTTAAATACTTTTCACCAGAAGATCGAGTTATGATATTTTTGTTAAACATTACAAGGCCAAAATAAATGAATAAAATATGTTTTATAGGTGACCATTGTGACCTCTCATGGTGTTTTTTAAATTAACAAATACACATATAATCACATGATTCGTTTTGTTCCTAATATTTTAAGCAAACACACGTATCATATACATTCTGAAAGCATCTGTGATTTACCAGGTTTAGTGATTGGGAAGGTTAGTCGAAAAACAGACAGACAGGGTTTTCACACAGATGGAGACAGATCTGCGTTTGATCTGTAAATATTTACCCAGCCTGTGAGTGGGTGCTACAGCATGCAGAGGACAGTCGGGTACGCAAACTGGACAGTGTGTGCTGAGCTCTGCCACCTGGGTGCATGTGTGTGTATATGTGCATGTGCTAGTGTCCACAGTTCAGCATCCCTGCGGAGAGATTTAAAGAATTGACTCCACATTCACGCCCATGCTGCACTGTAAATCTAATTTTCCCCAAGATTCATTTGAAACACACACACACACACACTCGGATATGAAACATTAAATATTGTATCTGCCAATCGGGGGCAGCATCTCAATACATCAAAGCATGCCGGCATAGACAAGAGGTTGTTCAAAACCAAACACCAGAACAGTGAAATGTGATCTAAGTGTCTTTGACTGTTGCACGATTGTTGGTGCCAGGCGACAGTTTGAGTATCTCTGCAACTGATCTCCTGGGACAGCACAACAGGCCCTGGAGTTTATGAGAGTAATGGAAAAACAACAACTGCAACAAAAAAGGTACAAAAGTTGGTACAGTGCTGAAGAGCACCTCCTGAATACACAACAAAACTAAATAAATGGCGTTTTTTTGTAAAGGTATCAAATTAGGCGTAAACCATATGAATCCATCCTACCTTTAGTCCGGCAATGCGGAAAAAAACTGAATGTGGAATGTGGGAAAAAATAAAACGTATTTCATATGCCCCTACAAACAGATGGTGACACCTTCTGCTCCAGATGGTGACATCACGTACCAATCTCAATCCTTGGGCTGACACGTGAGAAATTTACTTAATGGAAAGATGCATACACTCTCGACACCTGGTTTTGTTATATTTTTATATAGTTAGGCTATATGGTTTTATATAGTTATGGTTTTGTTTTTTGTTGCCAAATTGGTTTGGAACAGTTGTTGAATAAACAATTGAACTGACAAATTATGCCTTCCTATCTTTTTGACTGACAGTTTTATTGATTGCTGAGATAGCATTGACTTGGATTGAAGTTGGTTCAATATAAAAATGATTTTTTAAAAAAAAATAGCTTAGATGTAGTAAACTACTTTTGCCATATTGCTGTAGCTTAGCTTGCTACATTTCCCAGGGTGGTCTTCAGTGTAGTGAAGCTCCATTTTAATGTACAGCTAGCTTAGCTCAATACATTTCCTAGCTTGCCCAACACTGCTACCAAAAGTATCCTGGAAACAACAAACTCACGAGATATGACAAATGAAAACATGTGTTCTAAAATCGGGTCAAAATATCAAACATGTTTAATCCTATGACTGGATAAAATAAAATAAAATAAAAAGAAGTGAAATTTCTGTGAAAATGGTCAACTCTAATCTGCAGACTGGCTCTAACAACTATTGATTTATGACATTACATTTGCATATGACTGCCTCTAGACTAGAGCAAGAACTTCTCGAACATCGACGAATAGTTTTACATCATCACCTAGGCTCCGCCCACTTCAGTCACTTTAGGGCGGCTGAGTGGGCTGACCCTGCGGCTGACGTCTGTCCTCGAGCGTTGCGCCGCGTCGCGTCAAAAGCAAATAATATTACTAATGCTGCTACAGTACAGATGCCCGTTCAGTTTCTGACATACTTCATATTTGTCTGCAGGACAAATGTAAGAGTAAAATAATGTTCTCTTTGACATTGATGGTTTCCCTGTAACGTTAGGCCCACCAGACTTAAATAGGACACCAACGTCAGGAACAAGTGCAATGGCGTCCCCGGATCGCGTTGGACTCGGAGGATTATGTTTGTTTGGAGAATTTGACGGCAAATTGTTTTGTGAACGAGGCAGTGTAATGCGTGGTTCGCAAAGAAACCATTGTTAAAAGATGAAGCGGCCAAAACTGTACTACTGCATCTCACTCAACAGCAGACACATTGCAAACTGTAAGTAAACAATTTCATAATGCTTTAAACATAAATGGCTTTATAGGGATAATGGTTTCAAAACGTATTTCTTATGCAATGATGTAGCCAATCATACCAGTTGCTGTTTGCTGATAAGCCTAAAGGAACTGACCCTTGAAAAAGTTTTAGTTAGAGGGTCAGAATGAGGGTTAAAGTTTTTCCCTGTATTATTTTTTTAATCATTATACGTGAACCTCAAGGAACACATTAAATGAATAATAATACATCATTTTATGACCCCTTTATTAATAAACCATTTTGTGTCATGACCCCTTTAAATGCAACAGCCTTCCTGATCAATTTATTGCTGCCAACTATGTAACTTATTGTCACAGTCTGGCCATATTCTGGTTACTTCTTCTTGCAAGGTCACATAGCACATATTTGGCTGGCTCTGGTGTGTTCAGGAGTTCAGGAACATGAGTTTAGTGTGGTCCAATCAAATGGGCAGGTTATATTTACAGAATTAAATATACCCCCCTTTTTATTTATTAAATTTTTTATCATGTACTGTATTGTATAAATGTTACAAGTGCACCTTTTTGTTTTTGATGCTCTTAAAAAGCATAGACAGACTTATTTTCCCCTGTCTGCTGCCTTTGGCCTGACATCACCGGTGAATGATTTTAGACATTGTTTGTTTTTGTGTTGCCATCGGTTGGTGTAATTTTCCTGCAGCTCCAGAGTGATTATTCACATGGCTTTTACAGCTCAGAATATAAACAAATGCGAATTCATCCCTTATACTGTTGCAGGCTTAAAATGGCCTTATACTGTTGCAGGCTTAAAATTGCTATAGGAAGGATGGCTGAGCTCAAACTCTAAGAGGCTTCTTCACAGTACACAGCCTCAACTCTGAACCTCATTTTGGTCCCCTGTATTATATATCTGGCTGTTTTGGTATTAAAGAAGATATAGGAAAGTCCCTCTCCAGCAGCATGAAGAAGGGCTGGCTGCTTTACTGGATGTGGATGGGGTTTAATTAGCTCGTAGGCCCCGAGGACGCAGTGAAGACTGCCTGGGATTAGTAAATTGCATTCCTACGGTGCCAGCATTCTCCCATGTCGGGTCTCATTTGTATTCATGGGTATTTGGGAGGGGAAAAAATTCCCCCAGTATGCTTTTTGTCTCTGTGTTGGGAGGGGAATTAAACTTATTGTTTAGGGTGCAAAATTGTTATGATAGTATTTGGATGGGCTAAATTGTACTCCGTGTTTTACTGCTGCTTAGTCTCTTGGACATTTTTTATATGTCTTCCATTGTGTGGACACAAGCATGGAGTGATTCATAATGTTACTGTTTACTGAAAAGTCAATGTAGGTTTACTGTCATTCAGAAGGAGCAAAATACGGTGACTCCTCTAGCCACAGCATACATACATACAAATATTAAATGTAGCAACAAATAGAACAATTTAAACATTTTAATTAGGAAGTACCCTATTGTTTTAATAATAATAGTAATTTCAGTTAGCCTATAGAGTTTTTATTTTTTTTAAGCAGTTAAAATAGGCTAACCCTATAATAATTTAATAATCAAGAAGTTCATATTGTCAGTTACTTTTGTCTATTTTTGCTCTGCAAATGAAAAAACAGCAGAATAAACCATTTTGTTTCTCAGAGAGGCACACATTAATGGTGTTTCATCCCTGAATGTATCAGTGTTTTTGAAAAAATCAGTTTGATTCAGTGATAGGCTGCATCCGAAATCACATACTTAAAAATAGTAGGCTTTGTGACGAGTACTAGCCTATATCCTAATTCACAGTACTCATAAAAGACTAGGCAAAAAGTACCTGGATGTCTTACATCTGGCGAGATTCTAAAGTGTGCACACAATGGACACTTTACTAACCCATGAGGGAGAGGCCAAGGGAGAGGATTTGTGAATGGCAGCGAAGCGATGTAACTGAAGCTGGTAGGTCACATGACAATGACACCAATGTAGTACGTCCGGATTATAATTTATACTATATACAAAATACTTTTTTAGCAGTCGCAAAGTAAGTACTTTAAGAGAGTGTACGATTTTGGACGCAACCATAGTGCAACCAAGTGACTTGTTTTCGGTAGCTTTGAGGGAATGATTCATCATGACTCATAAATACACTCTCTTGTTTTGTTCCTGTATTTGAATCTGTATTTTTGAGCAAATTGTTGAGTAAATGATTCATGACTCATTCATAAAGACAGTCAGTTGTTTTGTTTTTGAAAGAATCAGAGTCTTTGGCTGAATCTTTGCGTGAATGATTCAGTGACTCTCATAAATGCAATCACTTATTGACACCATCTGGCATAGTGATGTAATCTGCAGAAAGAGTAACTGTAAAATTTACATCGGAAGTTAATAGGGCAAGACAAACCCTGCTTGTTGTAAACCAGGTAAATTTCACATTAAATGAAGGAAACATTAAAATCACCACAAGGACTAAAGAGCTAAAATAACACGCACTTTTTACTGAAGAAATAACATAAAATAGATAATTTATCTGATGTACTGTATCTAATAACATTAAAAGATATGAGTACATAAAACATTTGAAACCCTCTGGAATGCCCTTTAGACTTTTTATAGTGCGGGCTGCATAAATTATTTTTTGTTTGTTTATACAAATTGAAGGATTATTCAGATTTGATCTGAAAATGGAACATTGAAGTGTTGCTGTATTAGTTTGCATTTTGAGTTTGGCTTCATCAGACTCATTACTCTAAAGGTAATGGCTCTCTCACGCCACATTATGTCCTTTTCTGCTCTCCTTCCCACACCAGTCCACACCAGCAGCGGTTTAATAACCTGTACCGCACACACGGCATCACTCATTCTCCATTACACACACAAACATTTAAATTTGCCTCCTTAGGGGAATGAGAGCGTTTGCACTTGTTTGGGTGGGAAGAGCGAGCTGTAGTGGAGATAGCGAGCGGAGGAGAGAGTCAGGGTGAATGCTTGTCGATACACGACCTTGTTGAAAACAGGAGCGCTTATGTGTGGGCTCTGATGCATATTTATAAATGTTATGGTGTGGCCCAGAAACCAGTCTATGTGGATGTGTGAATGAGATCTCCACAGACATCAGCCTTTTACCTACAATTCCCTCTCATGCTGATTACAAAACAGCCTGTTGTAGTCTCTCCTGGACCATTCCTTTCTTTTAATTTTTTATCGTTTGTTTGAACTTTTTGTAATTGTATTTTTTTTCATGTAAACCTGACATTTTCCATTAGTTTAATGTTCTGGTAAAATATATTTTACATTGAAGTAGGCTACGTTTTTAACTTCATGCCATGGTGTTGCCTATACTAATTCTAAACAAAATCCCAGCATAATATGCATCAAATGCCTCAAAAGAAAATGGGAAATATAAAGCATGAATACATGCTATAAAATATATTAGGGCTGTAATCTCCCAGTCGATTATTGGTCGATACGTTCTGGCTTGACCCAAATTCTGATTGGTCGATTTTTCGCAGGTGCACGTGATGCAGCGCTGTCAGAGCCGACAGACTCGTGTGTCAGACTCATTTAAGTCCAAAATAATTAGGTCAAAAACGATTTAATATACTGCAAATATCCTACTAAATTTTTATGTTTATTTATAATTAATTTAGGTGGACAACAAGGCTACCAAGTAGCCTACTGCGCACAGTGCGCAGCTAATTAATTGATCTAATCTAATAAAAATAAATTCCGACTTCAGTCGACCAAGATTTTCTTTGGTTGATTACAACCCTAAATATTCTCCTCAGAAGAACCTCTCAAGCTCTGTCAGGTTGGATGGGGACTAGCGTTGGACAATTCTGCCCTACAAAGGCTAAGTGCAGTAACTACGCCACCATTGAAACTGAGAAAAATGCCTCTAAAGTTTTCAAATTAGTAGTTACTGCAAATTTGACATAGTGATTTCTCTAAAACGGGACCCAGTTGGACCAAGAGCTTTTGTCACAAGACAAAGGAGGTGTTATGAAGCCCATTTTCAGTCTAAACTCAATTTTGACCAAATATGTAGTTACTGCACTTTGCCTTTGTAGGGCAGAATTATTTTCAGGTTTATTTAGAGCTTTTCTATTGGGTTCAAATCCGGGCTCTGAGTGGGCCACTCGAGGACATTCATAGAGTTGTCCATAAGCCACTCTTTCATTGTCTTAGCTTTGCACTTAGGGTCATTGTCCTGTCGGAAGGTGAACTTTCTGAGTTATTGAATACTCTGTCTGGACCTTCATTAAGGCTATCTCTACATTTTGCTGCGTTGAGCTTTCCTCCTACCCTGAGGAGTCCCTCTGTCCCAGGCATTGGAAAACACCCCCACAGCATGGTGCTGCCACCACTACACTTAACTGTTGGGATGGTATTTTCCAGGTGATGTACGTGCCTGGTTTCCTCCATACAGGATGCTTGGAACTGAGGTTCATCAGACCAGAGAATCTTGTTTCTCACAGTATGAGAGAGTCCTTTAGGTGCTTTTCCCCCTGCAAATTCCAAGTGGGTTTTCATGCATCTTTACTGAGCAGAGGCTTGAGTCAGGCCACTCTGACATAAAGCGCATATCGGTGGTGAGAGTTGCAGTGATGTTTGTCCTTCTGTAATTTTTCTCATCTCCATATATGATTATGGAGCTCAACTAGAGTGACAATTAGCTTCTTGGTAACCACTTTTAAACCAAGGCTCCATCGTATGCGTTTGGCAGGAGGCAAGCTCTAGGAAGAGTCCTGGTTGTTTCAGTATTCTTTCATAATGATTATGGAGGCTATGCTTCTGCAAACCTTTAATGCAGCAGAAATGTTTTTGTAGTCTTCCCAGATCTGTGTTTTGACACAATCTTGTCTCTGAGCTCTACAGGCAGTCCATTTGACCTCATGGCTTGGTTTTTGCTCTGAAATGCATTTTCAACTGTTAGACCTTTTATTGAGTGGTCTGTGCCTTTCCAAATCATACCCATTCAATTGAATGTGCCTTAGGTTAACTCTACTCAACATGTAGTAACTTTGCTGCAACCCTGCCATGGCTGAGAAAATGTTTTTCTTCTTGTGATATATATCAGTTCAACACATCACATTTCATCTGTAAATATTGTCTGGATGATTTCTACTTGCTTTAGTGCATTATATCTACAGTATTTAATCTGTGTGCAGTGTATTTTGAACTCTCCTTACACCTGTGTAATCTCTGGGGATTACACTCCTGTAGGTTCAGATTATTTGTGAGTTTTTCTACTGTTGGTTTAATACAGACTCAGTGAGTTGTGGCTGAAAGAGAGAGAAATGGAGGCTACGAATGGGCTTGATGAATAACTGCAGTACTGCTACAGACAACCGACATCAGAGCTTTGTTTGCACTCCTATTGATGTGTGTGTGTGTGTGTGAGAGAGAGAGAGAGAGAGAGAGAGAGAGAGAGAGTCACGCTCACTGCTTCTAATGCTGAGACAAAAAAGCTGTGTGTGCTATGGATGCTGTTATCATAGCCTGCTCTGTTTATAAGGGCTGCAAATCGATTACAAATTCCAGTTTTAATTAAATTAATGACTTGAAATGCCTAATAATTAATCAAATGAATTGCATATACTTGTAATTGATGGGAAAAGCCACCATATTATAATAATATAATTACTGTGACAAGTAAGGCATGTATATAGGCTATATACAGTATATGTGTGTGTGTATATACATACATACAGATGGTACATATTGACAGATGTTGTCAATATGTCCATATTGTACATTTCAGCATCTCTCCAATGTACAAAAAGTATGTTTTTGTACCTGTAAATTTGACGTAGTAGCATAGCCTATTAAATACTGTAACTATTTGTAGCTAATTTGATGTAGTCTCTGTTAAAGCCCATGTTGCAGTTAAGCACCACTGTTGATTAATGGGTACATAAATCACTCAAGATATGTATATCATTTTTAAAATGTCTCAAAAATGGTCTTAAAGACCCGTTTTTTAACGGTTTTGGTATTAACGTTTTTTTTTTTTTTAAGCAATTCGGTGATGACGTCACGTTGGGGAGAAGTGGAGGAAAGGTAGCCAGCCTAGTATTAGAACTATGAATTAGTGGAGAGTTGGTGAAGTGTCCTGGTGAGTTGCTATCATTTAGCAACGCAGCAATGAGCACTGGAGCTAGTCTACGAGCAGCAGTAGCGCACAATAACGACACTTTTTTTATTTTATTTTACTGTCATTGCGCTACAAGTTTTGGACCACGGTCGACAGAGACTGCACGCTCGCTCGCATGCACGCTCGCTTTAGATTCCGGGAGATTTTAACTAATTTGCCGGTATAACTAGTCGATCACGAGTGGCACAACAGGTAGGTCTATAGATAAACCAATCTTTCAGGCATTTGACCGACTGGGTTGACACTTCAGCGTGAGAAATCGGGGGTGTGTGGCGTGTGAAACCAATCAAATGCGGGTGTCACCGTCACGGCCAATGCGTGAGAGTTGGCAGCTCTGGCTGGTAAACTTTGTCTTTGTCATCTAGAAATAGAAGGATATCATGCTAGCTATATGGGCGTCTCTAAGCATTTATCTCTTCCTCCGGTGAAAATGTTGTTGCAAACGTAGCCGCCGCGTGTCTGTCGCTGTGTTTGGCAGGTGCTCGTGCGGTGCCGTCCCATGGAAACTGCGTTGGAAATATCTGTCTGTCTATCTATCTATATATCTAGTCTATCTATCTATATCTATGTATTTATCTATTTATCTATAATCTGCGCTATCTGAATACTCTCGTCTACTACTCGTCTCTAGTCACTCTCATGCTCTCAAGGCGGGCTTTGGTAAATTGTCTCCCCAACGTGACGTAATGCAATGACGTGGGGGAAAGGAGAATCGTTGCAAACCGCTGTAAGATAGTACCTACTTTTTCGTATTATATTCCGTTTTGTGATACCCAACAACATAAAATACAATGGATAACAGTTTAAATGTTAACATTACCAACAAGCAAATTGCACAAATTCGTTGAAAAATTAACCCTGCAACACGGCCTTTAAATAATAATGTAAGCATAATCATGTTGATTGATGCCAACTTGAATTGCTCCGATAGCAGTAAAATACCTTGTTTTTGTGTGTTGTTGTCTACAGTACGTTATTAGTAAGTCAGCAGCTGAGTGGACATTTTGTTTGCTGTTGTCTATACATTCTACACTAACACACTCTTTTGCTCTGCTTTGCATCTGTCAGTCGGCCAAAAATTCATTGGAAGAAGTGTTTAGTTTGCTAATGAACATTGGTGTGATTATTTATTGACACTGCTTCTAAGTTTCCAGAGCTCATTTCACTGATCAACAGCCACCTGCAACTGATCAATCCACTTCCTCAAGACAGACAGTAGGCAATACACACAATATGCTTGATACTTTACTTTGGATCCCTTCCCGTTGTACATACAAGTTACAGGAAGACAGATTAAAAGAAAGCCAGGTCGAGTAAGATGTAGATAAAGAGGGAAATAAAATCACAGTGACTTCTGTATTTTTTGTGGTCTGCACTGCAGGGCTCAAGTCTTTCTCTCATCCATAACAGTTTACCAACAGCAGATTCGCAAACTCCAATCGTTTAACAGCCACCGCAGGCCCGCACATCCCCATTTCTCCTTCATGTTCACTGAATCATTCTTGCCCTGCGTAGACTCAGGGGAAGGTGGATCTGAGAAATCCTCTTTCTCTTTGTCTCCTCGCTGGGAGCTCTGCAGCCACCCTGTCCTCATTAAAAGGAAATGGGGACAAGTTTGCTATCTCGTCTCGATGAAGGAGCCGACCTCTCTTTCGGCGGTTTTTCATTCGCTATTATCAGCAGGCGGTTTCATTTTCCCTTTACCACCATGCTCTGTCTCTCTTTTTTTTTTCTAATTTCCATCACCAAGAAGCTCTTTATTTCTCAAGCCTACACACAAAGCGACATATTGCATGATGATAATTATATTCAGATGTGACATAAGGTGATTCTGGCATGTAATAATGTAATATAAATTTATTCAATGCACGCAATTGCTAAATAATAAACATTACTTTATCTAATGTACCACCAGCTAATCTTAGATCATTCATATATGTTCAAATACTTTGTCATGAACTACTGTTCTTTTAAGCTTTTTATAGTAAACCCCACTTTTACGTTCTTCCCATATAAAACTTGCCAATGTTACTATGGTGTTGAAAGGTGTTGTACTAAGGTGTGAAATCTATACCTAAGTCTCTATGATATTTTGGTCTCTGCACATGGCTTCAGTCCCTACTTCAATGTGAGTCTTTTTTTTTTAATGTTTTTTCGTCCACCAGATGAAATTCATGAGTCCAATTGCCTAAAAAAAAGTAATAGAAAATCCTCAATTGTCTGGTTTGCTAGCTTGTTTAAACTGGTTTATGCCGAATTATGCTGTTCTCTCAGCTCGGTCAATTTGGTGTTCAGCTGGTTTATCTGCATGGCCGGCAAACTGGTCTCCCAATCTGACCAGGTAAGCTCAAATCTAAATTAAAATTCTTTAAAAAATTTTTTTTTTAAAATACATAAAATCAAGATATAAACTGAAATCCTATTTCTCTTTTTCTCTCATAAATATTGTTTTTATTGAAGAACATGCAGTTCTTGAAACTTATAAAGGAATAGTTCACCAAAAGATGTAAATTCTGTCATTTACTTCCATAGTATATATTTTTATATGGAAGTAAAGTGGGCCCATTAAGTGTTTTGTTACCCATATTCTTTAAAATATCGTCTTTTGTGTTCAACAGAAAAAAGAAACTCTTGTTTGGTTTGGAACAACTTGAGGGTGAGTAAATAATGACATAATTTTCATTTTGGTGTGAACTTTCCCTTCGAGCTCCTGTTTATGAAGTTATAGTAGGTTCAGTTACAGTAAAAATAACATTATCGTCCATTGATGTGGACGTTAACATAGATATTACAAAATTAGTTAACATGAACTAACAATTAAAAAATATCTTTAAAGCATTTATCAATCTTAGTTATTAACAAACAAAAAAAGATTGTAAATGTGTAATTTTGTTCATTTTAATGCATTAACTAATGGGACTTTATTGTAAACTGCTACCGTATTTTTCTGTGGTGTTCTTTCCAGTTTCTAGCTCAGAGGAGAGTTCACCTTTATGGCCTTTTGAACATGTCTGCAAATGCTCATTTAAGCACCTATTCTTAGGTTTTCCACACATTCTCCCTGGGGCATTCAAACCTCTTACGGGAGTGTGCGTTTGCTTCCTATAAAGCTCAGCCAACTCATCTAGCTTATTCAGGGAAGTAAGTTATTAACTCCTCTGCAGCGAGAGACTGATGATGTTGTTTGTCATTGACCTTGCAGCACCACAACAAACTGAGGTGAGCACTGTATAAATACTCCTGCTTGAGTTTAGCCATTACTGACATTACTGTGTTCATATTCACACACATTGTCCCTAAAGTGGGACATATATGTTCAGTAGAGGATATTTGTACAAGTTCACTACTTGACACAATATGTACGTTTGGAATGCCCTGTAACATTGTGAAACACAGATGAGATTTGAACTGATTAGGTGATGAAATCACTTAGTAAATAAATAATATATACATTTACTAAAATGAATGAATGAATCCAACAATATTCATAAAAGTTTTGGATCAGTAAGATATTGTAAAAAAAAAAAAAAAGGTACTTTTATTCATCAAGCATGTATTAAATTGATAATAAGTTACATTAATGACATTTATAATGTTACAAAAGATTTCCACAAAAGGTTCAACATTGATAAGAAGAAATTGTTTCTTGAGCAGCAAATCAGCATGTTATAATGATTTCTGAAGGATCGTGTGACACTGAAGACTGGAGTAATGATGCTAAAAATTGAATAATATTTTAAAATCGCCTATTTACAAATAGGAAAAAATGGTTGTACTGTTTTTACTGTATTTTCATCAAATAAATGCACCCTTGGGAAGCATAAGAGCATAAATATCATTCTTCTCTCTTTAAGTTTCTGATGAAGACAGGAAGCTTTTTTTTTCTTCTAGTAAAACAAAATGAAGAGTAACTAAGTGTGTAATTGATGTTTTATGCATTATTGTCATTCTCGTGCTGCCACGGAAAATGATGGGGCCTATAGTTTTGTCACTTCATAATAATTTTCTGACAGGCTATTCTTCATCAACAGCTCATTACATGTCTGCAAACTAAATTGTACATTCAACATTCATAATTTATAATCAATTTGAATTTGCTTCCACCATGATTCTGTAATAAACGCAGGGCTCAACAAAATTCCAGTTTCCCACTGGTAGTTTCAACACTATGATGTTGTTCATGCCCCGTCAGCACATATACTGTACAATCATTCTGATATGACTTTTTTATATGAGGTTGTCAGCGAGGTCTGGTCAGGTTAGTGACTTTTGAACTTTAAAACTAGTTGTATCTACAGTACCTCAAATAGATTGTTTGGTTTATGTGTCACTGTAAAAAAACAGCTGCTGTGATTCACCATAAGATACAGTGACATTGTTTAAAATATTATGAGATGGCAAATTGGTGCTTGTAAATTTTACAACTTACAATCATACAAAGTTTTGTCATAAAACTCTAGATGGCGTGGGCAGTGCCGCCGCTCCCACCACGCGCATCACGCGCTGTGCGTAGGGCACCAAGTGCTGAGGGGGCACCAAAAATAGCCTAATGAAAAATCAATCATTAAACTTCTTGTTATAATCAGATTCAGCGCGTGCTTCATCTTCAATCCGCAGCGCCGAGCTAGAGCACGTCAGAAACAGAGAGGACAGGGTGTGTTTGTGTGTTCATCTGAGCCTCATTGGTCCGTCACTGCTCGTCAATGTCAGAATATTTGAGATGACCAATCAAATCAAAGTAGGCGGGCTTTATGTTCACAGACACTGAGCGCGAATTTTAACAGTGCAACTCGACGCTTCAGTGTACGGTCAAGTGCGAGATAAGATGTAAGTAGCTAAACTTAACGTTTCATATTTGACAGTTTTTTTTAGGTCATAAATGTTAAACGAATGACAAAAAATAATTAGGCAAACTAATATAGTTTTGTCTAATTTCGCCATTTTGAACTGAAAATAGGCCTATGTAACATGTAGCCTAGTGTAATAGTTTAGGCTACTGCCATTGTGAGGGGACAAGAAACATGAACAAAGCCGTTTTCATCATGTTAGGCACAGGATTAATAATGAATGTGTACATATTGAGAATAAAATACAAATTGTAGCCTTTAGTAAATTAAAAAAGCCAACTTTAGGAGAGGAAAAAACAAGATAAAAACAAAGTGAAAAGAGTGTGATGCTGATGAGGAGAGAAAAATAATCAGCTGCCCACTGACATGGTTTTAAAGCTGTTGTTATCGGTTTTTTTATTTATTTTTTTGCCTTCACAACGTCTTAAAATGCACATCTGTAGTTCAGAGAAATCCAAAATTTTCTCGGGGAAACCCCGAACCCCCCTAACTAACCTGCCTCAAATTCGGGACCACAGTGATGATAAAACCATGCCATTGCATGGTAATGAAACTAGTTAGTGAGCATTAGACCCCAAACTAAAGTGTTACTTTTAAGTTTTTTTAATAAATCATACCCTCATTGGGGTATGAAACATAAATGAAAATCCTAAATGAAAATGTTTTTTTGGGGGGCATCATAAAGGAATTATGCTTAGGGCACCAAAATGGCTAGCAGCGGCACTGGGCGTGGGCAGATAAGTCCTTAACTCAATCTGCTTGCAATCACATCGTTCTCTATAGGGCACAGCTGATTGGTTCCCGATGAATAAGTAGCGAATGAGCAAGCTCAACATTCAAATACTTGTCTATCGCTTGCTCTAGCTGTTTCAGCACGCTTTCAGAAAAGTGGCAGCACACTTCCAGTTCCTCTGTGAATTTCAACATCCAAGATAAGTGAATAATGTGAATAGAGTGATAATGAAGTGACTTGGAAATCATTACATTGAAATTTTGGATTCATGGCCAGGCAACTGCCCAGTTCTTAATCCCATAGAGAACCTGTGGTCAGTCCTCAAAAGGCAAGTGGACTAGCATAAGTCAAATTATGATTCACTCTGAGCACTAGAAGGCAAGAATGGATTGCAATCTATTACATTTTTATAATTTTTTTTTTTTGCTCTTTACTAGTCACCATTGGTGGGTTAATTTCCTAGTTTGAGAAGATATTAGTTAGTTTCAAATCATACTGCATTTTTGGGATGATGGATGCTGCTCTTAACTTTGGAATTGCAATAAGCTGCGATCGAGGGAACTAGATCTCATTAAGTGTAATGAACCTGGTTGGAATCATCACATCCTCATGAAGCCCAATATATGAGTCTGAGAAACCGCTCCCTCCAAAATCTTTAGCCTCTACAATCATTACCCACAGTCCTTCTTCCTCCACCTACATGATGTCCTGAGTTCTGAGAACAGATGCTCTCTCGATTCCCTTCTGACGGCCCCCTCCCCAGCCAAAGACCCCCGCAGGAGAGCGCTGAATTTCAGTGAGTCATCCTCTGTTCTTCCCCTGACATTCACAGGGATTTTATTGGCTCAATAAAACCAAATTCTTCGATTAACATAAGGAAGTTAAATTGGCTTGAGGCCCTCTTTAAAGTCACCTTGATTTCGACAGCACAAAGCATATATCATCCCGCAGATGGTCATAGGTCATGTATGAACTACATTTCCCAGAGTGCACCGAGTGTTTGTGGAAACAGTGGGACAGATGTGCGGTGGTCAGCATGCTTCATTAGGTGCCCAGCGTGGTTTGAAGTTGATGGGCAGATGTCGTGACCACCGTCTTTCGTTTTAGAGCCTGGGGAAGGGATGTCTAATTAGAACAGGTGTCTCATTCAGGTCCTTTCCTCTGCTGTGTCATTACCTGCTGCTTCCAGTCATGAACAAGTTTTGCCTGAAGGTGATTTTCAGGAGATTGTGATAATTTCCTTTGCTTCGTGTCATCCTCAGAGAGTATTTATCATCGTGAATAATTTACACGGGCCTTCTGTAGGTACTTGTGATGTAAGTGAGCATGTGGACTGAGGGCTGGTTTTTAATGATCTAGTGTTGATGTGCTGTCCAGATTGCAGACTTCTAATGAGGACTGTCAATGTACCCTGTCCAGCATTAGAGCGGGACTGTCTCAACTCCATCTGTCGTGCTATCCTAGTTCTTAGGACAAATTTTTAACCCGTTTATAATAGCAAATTTTAATTAAAAAATTGTGAAAATGCACTAATGCAGTAATCATCTACCCACAAAATGTTTGAAACATTGGTGCCTTCTATAGGGCCCTATAAAATCCGTTTTATTTTTTCCCAAATTCCGTTTTATTTTTTCTCAAATTCCGTTTTTTCCGTTTTAATTTTTGCAAATTCCGTTTTTTCCATTTTAATTTTGGGAAATTCTTTCTTTTTTTTTTACCCTTTACTGTTATTTTTGTCGTAAAAAGACTGCTTTTAATGTTAATGATTAAAATGTACACAAATAAAATAGGAATGACCTTAAATTTATTGAGGTAACAGATACAGAAATACTGCATGATGCAACATAACACTGCACTCTTAAGTACTTCAAGCAACAACAAAATATGGTTATGAGCTTTAAACTGTCCAGTAAAATAAATTATATTAGTTTATATAAGTTTAAAATAAGTCACACTCTGTCTCTCTCTCACGCACTGTCGAGCGCGCTCTCGACTCGGACACACTCGGTCTATCTCGCTTCGCTTTTGTCCAGTCTGGCGCCTCATAGACAGACGCGGTGTGCACGGAGGGGATGAGGTGTGTGTGTGTGTGAGTGAGTGAGGTGCAGTGTTGCCAACTTAGCGACTTTGTCACTGAGGTGAGAGAGAGACGCGTGAGTGACAGAGACGGAGAGAAAGCAGGGAAAGGAAATACAACTGAAATGAAACGAAACGCATATGTCTTGATTCTGTGGCGCACCGCCATGAATTAGTCTATGTGTGGGAAAAACTTAAGAAAAGTCACGTGCGAATTGCTTGGCGTCGAGTTTCTTAACTTTTTCGCCGACGAAAGCAGCTGCTGTAGAGAGCCGCTTCGCCATGCTTTCATTGTTTTGATGCCGTCATTGGAGCTGAAATGACTGGAGGGGTTGTGTCACGCACATTTGCTTCCCCCGGTCTGTATTTCCCCCAGACATACGTTCTTCTCCCACACAAAAACAGAATTTCATTCCAAATATGTAAAATTCCGCGTTAACACTAGATTCCGCGTTAATTGGCCAATTCCGCGATTCCGTGATCGCGGAAATCATAGGGCCCTACTTCTACGTTCCCAAATGCACATGCAGAGAAGATGAAGTTCACTGCATTCATTCACTGTGAACTGAGCAAAGTGAGCATTTCGATTTGAAACATGCAGTGCAAACAGATACTTTCGCAGTCTAATGCGATTTGATAAGGGCACACAAAGACTTATCGTTCTTTTGATTTTAGTTTGTTCGACAGAGACTTTTCCAAAGCAATGGCGCAAAACACTGCTATAGACATTTTATATAATTATACTTTCGGTTTATAAAACACAGATTAGACTATGTTAGACCACCAGAGTCTTTGTAATTAATGGGAAACACTAAATGAATGTTTAGCTGACAAATGTGACCAAAAAAAAACAAAAAAAAAACAACGTTATTAACTGGTATTTTTTCTAATCAGTTTTCAGAGCTATGTTACAGAAGGAATGCAGAACAGAAACTGATTTTGCTCGGAGTGAACCGATTTTTAAGCACTGATAGAAAGTGCATGACGAAGAAGTACAAACATAATACTCTTTATTATAATTCACAAACTAAAACTCAGGAGATCGCTGGACACTAATGTAAAACAACCACAACAAATCTATGATATCTACAATGGAATAGGAAACTGAGGACTTAAATACGCTGGGGATGATTAATTGAAACGGAACAGGTGTTAGGCTAACTAATTAAGAACCGTGGGAACTAATCCGCAATTCAGGCAGGCAAAACGGGAACAGAACATAGAGAAAATAAAACCAAAACAGGGTACACATGACATCCAGCCCATTGGCCCAAAAGTTGTGTTTTGTTTTGAGAAAATGTTTTGTGAGTGAGAAAAAGCAAATTCCTATATTTATTGTTGGAAAGGTTTGAAGCTATCATGGAGTGGTCCATGAGTAATTGCCATCATGCCCTTGAGCACGGCGCCTGTCCTCGGGTTGCGGGGCTGTCACTATAATAATCACTCTATCCTACTGTATTTATTTGATGTCTTTTAATAGTTTTCATTTTAGTTAATAACACTGCTTGTGAGCAGAATATTTGTATTTTTATTTCCAATCAAGCTGAAATATAAACAAATGATGCAAAAACGGTGGAAATATTTAATATTGTGTATTTAGAATATATAAAATGCAAATCCACTACAGAATGTTATCATTCACAACACATTCAAATGGGGTTTTGAAAAAAATGGGGCTAAGTGACCAAGTGACCATATCTATCTATCTATCTATCTATCTATCTATCTATCTATCTATCTATCTATCTATCTATCTATCTATCTATCTATCTATCTATCTATCTATCTATCTATCTCGTAGCGCCAATTCTGGCTGGTCACGTTAGTCAAGCTCGCATCAGCTGACTCTCAGCTGATCTACGTCTAACTATAGGAATACAACGCCTATCACCTTATACATATATAAGCTCCTTCTGTATTATCAGCAGCTGTCGCATTTCTCAGGAGCTTATTACCCTCCTCCATCCCCAGCTCCTCCTGTCTCTAGTCAGGATTTGGCATTCTGATTCCCCTAGAATCAGAATAAATTCTTGAATTATGTTGTACTTTAAAATCTTGAATTAATGATATCTGCATACATTCATGTTGGTTCTGTTTACCCCAAGGGGGGTTACTGCTGCTCTCCCTGCTCTCATCCATGCTAGGCTGCATGAATGCGCAGGGAGATCTTGCCCAGAACGGAACCATACCGCCAATCCAAACTAATCCAAACTGTATGATAATTGTCAATCGTATTTTACGATAGTGGTCCTGACAGAACACCTGAATATAGGCCTATAATATTTTTGCCCTTTACCTAAGGCACATTATGTAAGATTTTTGGATCAAAATATCCAAAAGCCACTTGAATAATGTTATATTTTTTGTTGATTTGTGTACTTACATTATCCCCAATGTTTAAATACAGAGAAATAAGCAGTTGTAAACAGGACACGGACCGTGTCCGTACGTCGCCTATCAATGACCTCATACCTGCGTTACCCTCGATTTCCAGATTTATTTTGTAGAAACCATGGAAACACCAAAGACGCTTTAATATATTATGTGTTTTATTAGACAGGTGAGCAACTGTTTGGATACATTCATCAACAGAAAACTAATCATTGTTATACAATAAACATTGTTATATATTTTGTTTAAAAAATAAAAATCTTGATTTACTGTGATTTACCATACTTACCATGCCTAATTTCGATCTAGCTCAAATGTTTCTAATGTGATAAAACAACGCTGTGTTACCCCACATTCGTATGACCGGAAGAAGCGGAGCAGTCTGCGGCATAATAAAATATCCACTACTCTCGAGCTGTGTGTCGTGCTTGTCTCTCATTAGCAATCGCTCCAGCAGCCTCGTTCTGCTCCAACGGCTTTCGTAACGTTAATAAATCTTAATACATTACCAGTCATCCATGAATATGATTTCTGCCCGAGTCCTGTCGTATTCTCCACCGGCTGTAGAGGGGAAGACTCTCATGATTGCGCGAAATCAAGGCATCATCAAGCTACGCCTTTGTTTTGAATAAATTACATCTAGTGGGTGAAAAATTTGGCTACAAAGTGTGCCTTTTAAGCAACAGAACTTTCAAGTTGTCTAGTACAGCTTATTTCAATACTGCTGATCATTTAATATCAGCTTAAACATATGTTGAGTTCATTTATTTGCTCTCTGACAAAACGGTTGTGATATTTTCAACACAGAAAACTGCAGACATATATTATACTAGACCTCTTCAGGCATGCAATAATTCTTTGAGTAACATAAATAATGAGTATCACATTTTACATATGTCCTTTTACAAAAGTGGCTGTAAAAGAGAATATTTCTTCTCAGCAATGTGGACTCCACAGGCGGACTGATAAGCTCCTAGTCATTCAGGTGGAGAGAGGATAAACATGGCAGCGAAATCCCGGAGAGAGGGATAGGGATTGATTTCCCGCTGAAACCTGCTTTAGTGGAGCGTGAGAGAGTTTCAAGGGACTTCATCTCTCCTCACCACCAGACTGTGTCTGCAGCTCATCACAGTGTGGGTGAAAGAGCCCATCTACACCTTGAGCTAGTGCTGTGACTAGCGTTCTAGTTGGTTGCGTGAGTGAATGTATAGAGCCTGAGACAGAGTGTGAATGTGAGAGAGACGGTTTTCTCTCTTTAAACTATTTACATTGCAAAGTGATAGACACAATTATCAAAGTGTTAATGGGAGAACGGTGAATACGAGACTAATTAAGGGTGTCAGAGGAGAAAGAAGAGGCAAGCGCGCACACACACACACACACACACACACACACACACACACACACACACACACACACTGATGCTGAAGATGATGGATGATGTAGCAGTGTTGGGGAAGATACTTTGAAACTCATACTCAGTACTCATAATTTAAGTTCCATCACATTCAAGCTACCTTTTTGAAAAGAGTAGTTTGCTACAATACAAGCTACTAATAAAAAAAAATATTTTTTTAATAAATGATGATATGGCTCATTTTGTTGAGGGCAACAATAAGGATCTCCATTTGCGTGATACACAAAACTTTAACAGATACATAACACCAGAGACTATTTATACAGAGACATGCCACTTCCTTACTCCTCAATACAACTATATAGGAAAAACCCGTAACGGCAAATATGACGGTTGTATGCACATGCCCCGCCCCTCATTCTGGAAAGCCAATCGTCTGCTTTTTAACAGTACAGCCGGGAAACATTTAAGCCTATCGTCTGGTCCCACTGATGCATGCGCACAGTTGACGTTTGCGACAGCGGAGACGAGAACCCTTGCGCATGCGTAGTAAAGTATAACCTGTGGGGAAAAAGCCGTTTTGAACCTTATTTTGGGGCAAAGTCATCAAACTTTTTCAGCGATTTTTATCATATTTTACTGCTGTTTCTATACATGACTTTTGTATGTCCCGGTGACCAGTGAATGTGCAGTTCTGACTCTCTGCCCATTCATTTAGATAGGAGCCTGGTCTTGTTAGTTCAAAATAGCTGCCCGGAGGCGTTGCCAAGATGGCGGCCGAGTGGCATGACTTGCCTAAAAGGACTTTGATAACACTTAATACAGGTAATCAAACTGGAAAGCACCCTAATTATATAAAACAGTGATGCACATTTAACTTCATGCTTTGCTATGAAAAATAATCTAAAATTTAGTATAGGGACACGTGAATCTATAAATTATTTTTGAACCCCTTGACTAATGTGAACTGATTAAATATGACTCAAGATGGAGAAGATAAATGTGTGCAAAATGCTGTCACAAAAAATAGCAATGCTTGTATATCAATACCATTCAAAAGTTTGGGGTCTTTGATAAATAAATAAAATTAAAATAAAATATTTCACTATTACAGTGTTTACTGAAATTTACTGATCTTCTGTTTGTTGGCTTCTGTATAATACATTGATGTGAGCTTTTTGACCTATATTTTTAAGTGTATAGATCTACATTTTTCATTTTTTTATTTGTGAGGTGTTTTCTACACACCTAAAGCTATTTTTTTTTATTCACTTTTCTTGGTGAGTGTTTGGCGCTATGCTATTTTTTTTTCCTCATAATATTAAAAATATATATTTTATAGTTATATAATTTTATAATTTCTTGTATATAAATATTTTTTAAAGGGTCAGATCAGAGTAACTGCTTCACATATGTAAATTGTATGGTGTGCAGTGATGTATCAGTCATACTTTAATACTCTGGATTAGTAGCATATTCATATGCCAAATATACATGGTACTCCAATGTGCTTCAAAGAATACCATGCTGTTGTCCAAAAAACATGGTATATTTAAAAAAACATCTGCATTCATCATAGAGTTCATATAATAAATGTTATTACTTTAAATAATAATGTTTTATGGCAGGAATTTTAAGTACAGCTCTTCTTTGTTACGGCTATTGATGGCAGACCATGACGTCACTGGCCGAATCACCACAGTTATGAAAACTGTCATGTCATCTTAAAATCAGATTTTCCCTTTGTTCAAGTAAGTGGAGTAATTTGTTCTCTTGTTGTCTCTGTGGAATTTCCAAACAGATAAATAAATATATATATATATATATATATCCTTGAGCACTGCCACGGGTTGCTGAGGGCAATGGAGATTGATTATTCCTCTAGATATCGTGTTCATAAAATAAGAGCCATATATCCCCTATACATTCATCAGTCTCCCCTTGAAGAAATGCAAAATGGTTCTCAATCTCATATAAATGCCATTTTGACTCATACCAAGGGTGTTCCATAAAACTCCCAAAATAATAATAAACAAAATGCTTCTTCAGAAACATTACAAATCCAAGTTCAAGGTTTATTGTCTCATAACCATTAATAAAAGTCCAAGTGGAGACAGTCACCCGACCTTGAATAAAATACACTGCCGGTCTGTACTTTGCCCTCGTTTTTTTCTTCCAGCCATTTCCTTTGTTTATATGAGTGATCAAGTATACCAAAGTCAAAGCTAACTTTATGACATTTTAAAAACTATTTAAATACCCCTGAATGCTTTTTTTCTTTCCTGTGGTGACATATTTACTATTGAAACAGGAAGCTATTTGTTCTATAGCCAGTAGACATTATTTTACGTCACAGTGATAAACCATGACTAGCTACTTGATATTTATGAAATATGTGTATATCTGTTAGAAACTTTTGTCAGACTTGAGACAGTGGCAAAAACACGTCATTGCGATGTATGCCATCAAAAGTACTGTGAGAGCAATTGAGATGACATTATTTCATGATTAGCCAGACTCACTGACGACAAAGGGGATGTGTGTTTTATGCTTTTAGTAGTCATACTGATTAGTGTGCAGCTCTACAAACAAGCACAGAAAACTTGTAGCTTTTTTTTAAAATAAATCACATTTTAAATCACAATTTTTATCAGAAAATCACAATCGTTTTTTTCCCCCTTATTCGTGCAAACCTAGTATTTAGTCTAAAACAATATTGGCTTAACATGAGCTTTCTTCTTTTTTATTTTTGGTCCAATCATTGAAAAATATCTTTAAAATTCAAATGCCTGTTTGGTTCGAGCAAGCGCAACTACTAGATGAAAAAAGTCAAACACTACTATTGCTACACTGTGTCTGGTGGTGTTAGGGGAGGGGCTTTCTCATTCTAAAGAGCATTTGATTGGACACAAATTTAGATACGCCCCTGAGTGTGCGTTTCTCTTTTCCCCAAAAAATCTGCTAAAAGTGCATTTTTTTCAATGTTTAGCAGTACACTAGCACATAGATGACATCAAAGTTAGCAGCACATTTGGACTAAAAGCCATAAAAAAAGGATTTTAAGTGTATTTTCGACCGTGACGTACTGTAGTAACATGCTCCTACAACGTCTCTCTTGGGATATTAGTAAGAGTCTTGACTCCAGTTAAAGTGTTGTGCATAGAGAGACTTTTGAGTGTGTGGCTGTATGAAATGTGCAATGAATGCCTTCGCATGGAGCGGATAGTCATTTCATAACCCGACGGGACTGGATAAGATCTCCCAGATGTGCTGCTCATCACTCCTACACTGTGTGAAGAATATTGCCAGATAATCAACTTTGCCACTCTATAATTAGTTCTGGTTCACTAAAGGAAAGTGTCATCATAGATGCTTCTCTGTGTGTGTTTGTAGGAACACCTCACGGAAAATACCTCATCTTAAAAATCAAAAACGCCTTGCCAGAGAGTGGGCTGGTTTCTTGCTTTTTTTGTGCAAGTTGTTATTAGATGTAACACTCCCCTCCCCCCCTCCCCCCCTCCCCCCCCTGGACACATTAGCATTTCGTTTCCATCATCCGAAAGTCAATGAATGGATTTTTTTGTTAAATGCATTAAATAAGGTGCGATCACTGAGCTTCATTCTTTGATGAACCTCATTGCTAATCGGAAAACTGGAAGGAACGACCCACACTGGCAACACCCTTCAGATCTCACTCGCAAGAATTTCCGTAAGTCTCGTCTCAAAGGTCCATCAGTCTCCCTTGACGAGTGGCAGAAAAGAAACCTCCTCGCCTATCGACGCTTTCTTAATAGGGCTGAAACGATTAGTCGACATTGTCGACAACGTCGACAATAAAAAATTGTCGACAAATTTCTTTGTTGTCGAGTAGTCGTTTGATCTCACGTGACCTAATGTAAGGGCCTGCCAGGGCCGGCGCGTCCATATAGGCGAACTAGGCAATTGCCTAGAGCGGCACTTTTGTAAGGGCGGCAAAATGTGTGCCAACCGGGAATGAACAATTCACAAAATAGGTTATATTATAATATGATTTACTGAGCTTCCGGCGAGACGCGCCCCTGCTCTCACGAGTCATGATAACTGTTTGCTGAGCTTCCGCCGCCCAGCAGCGCCGGCGAGGACGCGCCCCTGCTCTCACGAGTTATGATTGGGTGATGGGAAGTTCGGATCATTTTACTGACTCTCTTGAGTCATTCGAGTCATTTCGTTTATTTAAGTGGCTTAAATGTTATACTTTTAACAGCCAAATTCCCCGATCAAATCCACCTACGCAATGTTGATCATATTCTGAATTAAGAAATCATAATGCAGTAAAAAATTATTAACAGGGAACATAAATAATTACTTTACCTTCCCAGTCTTACGTTCATTTGGGTGATCCGTTCATTGCGTCACGTGACATACGCAATGAACAGATCGTTCATTAATCACCGATCAGGCACAGAGAATAGAAATGGAGGATGCATAAGAGCTAGCTTTGCTGCGATGAAGTCCCACCGTGCGCGCTTCTGAAACATAAGTTAAGCTTTATTTGCTCTTTAGTCGTCATTTAAGATGCTGAACCTGCTGATGATATAATGTGCTTGCGGACATTTAATTTGTGTGTGTTTTACGCACAGAAAGTGGTGTAAAGAGATTTGCAAGCAACAGTAATTTGAGGAGGTGAAATGTGATTATTTGGAAAAAAAAACTGTCATGACTGCTGAAAGAAAAATGCCAGCAGGCATTTGCCACCTGAGTCCTGCATAAACTTGAATAGCCTATTGTTGACATATTGGGCACGCGCGCGTTGCGCACTATTTACGTTATATGTAGGCCTATGGCTTATTGGTCTTTGTGTGTTGTTGCTGGTTTTGCGTTATATGTATATCGCATATATTGGTCTTTATGTGTTGTTGCTGGTTTTGCGTTATATGGCATATATTGGTCTTTGTGTGTTGTTGCTGGTATAAGTTGCAAATAGAGGGGCGGCACAATTGTTTTTCGCCTAGAGCGGCAGAAGTGCGCGCGCCGGTCCTGGGGCCTGCAATATCGCTATTTGACCGCTACGATGTGACCGCAGCATAATGAACAGGCTGCGATGTCAAGATTGCAACGCTGGAGTGTGTGTGTATGTGCGCGCGCGCGAGAGAGAGAGAGAGAGGCGCGGGCGGCGCGATCGAACTGTGAGAGAGAGAGAGAGAGAGAGAGAGAGAGAGGCGCGGGCGGCGCGATCGAACTGTGAGAGAGAGAGAGAGAGAGAGAGAGAGGCGCGGGCGGCGCGATCGAACTGTGAGAGAGAGAGAGAGAGAGAGAGGCGCGGGCGGCGCGATCGATCTGTGAGAGAGAGAGAGGCGCGGGCGCGATCTAACTGTGTGTGTGTGTGTGTGTGTGTGTGTGTGTGTGTGTGTGTGTGTGTGTGTGAGAGAGAGAGAGCCGCGATCGAACAGTGGAAACATAAAAACATACTCCGTCATTTTGTTCAAAGGACATCATTCAAACAGCAAAGTGTTAACTTATATTTGTCTACACTCGCAATAAAACACAACATTGTGCTTTTGTCACACTCTAAACTCTTGTCAAACTGTAACCTACAACTGTCACCTAACCACACACACACACACTCTCTGTTTTAAAAGCAAAACATTTATCCAACCCCATTTCAAAACAGTCTGTGGGTTCCATCTTTTGGACAGTCATCATATCGTATTGGTTTTCATTTCTTGTCCTCGGAGTCGGAGCACTAATCTGTTTATTTTTAAGTTACACATTCTACATTGATTAAAAAAATAAAATCAAATGTGTTTTTATTTTATACGGAAATCAATAATTTATAATTCAGATGAGAATAAAGTTAGGGTTAATTAAAATTAAGGAAAACAAATATATTGATCTGAAATATAGCTAATTAATTTTAAATTAATTCAGGTACAATTACCAAACATATCACAAGGTCTTTTTGTAAATAAAACTATTGTCAGTGCATTACAAATAAACTGGTTCTATGCCTTTATTAATAAAACTTATTCGAAAAATACAAGGCTTAAGATATTTATGAAAATGCCTTCTGCATTTTTGTTTTACTTTTTTACTCCATTGTACCGAAACCGTACCGAGCCGTGACCTCTGTGTACCATTCCACCCCTAGTTAGAATATGTATAACTCAATGTTTTAACTAATTGAAAAAGCTGAATAATTCCAAACTTACTGATTAGTAGGCGGAATAATCGGCGATTAGTCGATTAATCGTTCTAATAATCGTTAGATTAATCGATTATCAAAATAATCGTTTGTTGCAGCCCTATTTCTTAATGTGCCAGACATTTTCCGCAGAAGCCCAATGCTCTGATTTATTTATTTGTTTTAATTGTTATATATATTTGTTGTCATTTCATATATTTGCTCTTTGTCATTGTTATGAATGAGTCCAGAAGTTACTTCTCAATTGATTTATTGCCATTTGCTTCATTCTCCCATTTCCCTAATATGGCTTTACAATTGTTGCATATTGCTGGTGTCTACAATCAAACAAAGTTAACTTTACTGATACAAATCATAATAATAAATATACATTCACATGACCATAAAGGAAATCTTTAACCAAAATCAACATCAATACAAAAGGTTTAAATAAACTTACAAAGTCATAGACGCAGCAAACATGCAGCAAAAAGAGAGCCACACTAGTCAGGTTGATTGGTATTTATCCTCAGGTGAAGAAAGTTCCAGGAAGTGGGCGTGTCTCCCAATAGAGGGACTAATTGGGATTTTTAACATGATACTTGCACATTTTGTCCATCAAGATAATTATCACAGATGAATTTTGAAGCATAAATGCAGTCGCCTAAAATTAAAAGCTAATGACTATAGTTAAAACTATAAACAATATCAGCCCGATCTCATGAAAGTGCGTATCTATAGCACAAATTTTATTTCTCGTACTATTTATACAGCAAAAATAGTTTTTGCATGTATATGATACACACTTTATGGTGTGTAATACACACGCACTCCACACCCCTAATCCTACCCCAGCGGGTTTACAGTGCGTATATGATTTATAGATATGCACTTTCATGAGATTGTGTGTTGAACAAACTACACCACAATCCCTCAAATTCAACATCACCATCACTAAGCTCCTGACAATTCTTTATAATGTGCTTAATGGCGCTTAATCTCCTCGACTGCCTCTGTAGTCCCATTTAGCCACTTGTTAACAACTGCCTTTTTCAAGACACATAACAGCTTAAAAAAAAAAAGTGGGGTAATACTGATGTATTTTATGTTGTAGAATAAAACGTGAAAGTGTCTTGAGTTTGTGTTCACCACAGACCTTATTTCAGCCATTTAACCAAAACCCCATTCAAAAAACCCATTGACTTCAGGACAATGGAACCGGAAGTCCTAAAAGGCGAACTCGCTTCCGTGTTTCGGCCTACAAAGTGATGTCAAACCTGCACCACTCTATTGCATGTATTTGTAGGAGTTTCTCCCAAATTTATGGGAGGAGAGTATTTAAATGAATCATGCAAGTCGATTTACTAAGATTTGCGCTAGTCAATTTATTGGTATTGCGTCATTATTTACCGCACAAAAAAAGGTTGTCTTAACCAGACGCTACTTTGCTCTGCTCTTGGTAGATTGTGTTGGTCATTATGGAAATGTTATGTTCTTTAATTTGCGTGTCGTCAGTAAATCACGCACAGAACTTTCCACTTCCATCTGCGCTTTTTTGGAATTGCGCTCTCATGCTAACTTTTACAAACTGAGGCATAAGCTAAAATTATTTTCTGTGTTAGTCAACATGTTATGGAGTCTTTTGATAGAACTTCAAATGTATTGAACCCTTTCATGTGACATGGTTTCTCAAAGCCTGTGGCTTAGAAGGAAAGCTCTTTTGCGTCATCACATGCTGTTGAATCTCTGAGAAGTGTTCAGGCATGTATGCGCTCATTTACACAGCCTTCTGCTCTCCTGCGTCTTATGTCTGTCTTATGTGCAGGCGTGTGAAACTGCTTCCGTCAGTCCGTGGCCTCTTCTTCCCCTTTCCACTCCACTAGGAAGCCAAGAACACCCACAAACCCCTGGTTACATAGCACCCTGTATCCATGGAGACCGGCCGAGCCATCTGGAACACAATATCCATGTGGCTTAATCACATTCAGAAGTAATAATCATTTCTTTTAATAAACTCAGAAAACCTGCAGGATACGAAGACAGTTTTTTAGCTCTAACGTTTGTCATCCGGACCTGCTCTTGGGAAGACACTAATGTTCTCATTTTGCCTAATGGTTGCTGTCAGGAACTTGAGTGACAAAAATGTCAGACGTGGGGATCTTCTGTAGTGACTCAATCACACCGCTGCAGTTTCCCCGCCGTGGTGAAGGCTCAATGAAAGATGAGGGGATGTGCAGTCTGCTGTAGTCTTGCCAACACAGCAGATCAATGTCACTGGAGCTCACTTTCCTTTTAGGGATAAATCTCTGGCTTACTTTTGTCTGATAACAGTTCACCAAGAATAAAACAAAACCTGTGCCCCGTTTTATCCAGCAGCTGACTTTGTCTTCTGAAGTTGAAATAACCACCAAAAAAGAACAAATATAATAAAATAGGCAGTAAATGTCATAAAATTTGTTATATTCAAAGTCTATTAGAGCAGGGTAGGCTCTTGGAAATGAGGGGGTTAGAGAGACTGATTCCTTTATCAAACTGTTGCAGACACTGTGAGAAAAGAGGGGGTGCTGCAATGTATATTATGTGAAAATATGTTTTGGACCTTGGATGCATGTAAACCTTTTGTAGGAGACCTCCAAAACAAAATTAGGAACCTTTAAAATAGCATAATAGGGGCATAATGAGCGTAATTTGTGTCCAGAGTTTAAAGATGGTGCATGAACTAAGGTTTTTTTTTTTTTTTTTTTTTTTTTTTTTGCAATATTGATGTTGTTGACACACTATTTATGTGAATGCCGGCTACAGTTTACTCTGTTTCCCACACAAAACTGCTGTAAGGCTTGGAATATTTTGTAAATAGTTTGAATTAGCATGGCAAATCCTTCACTGAACTGAATCAATCAGTTGTGCGTTTCCTGTACAACGGGCTGCTTAACCCCCGTAGTATGATGCATCTTTGAAGAAATTAGGCTAACTTGGTGTAGGATTTACTATTCACTCAGAATTTGCTAATAAATTTCACAAATAATTACAAAGAAATGGTATTTTTTTTGTAAAATGTACTCCTTTATTTATTTTTTATAATTATTTTCCAAAACCCAAATTACTTGTTTGCACATCAATTGTTTGAACCTCGTTGGTTCAACAATATTGTTTCATTCCAGTTTCCTGGCCTGTGTGTCATTGTTGTAGTCGTGTGTAGTTTTTTTCTCCTGGCAAAGGTGCATTTAGGTGATTCTCTACAGAAACATTTTTGTTATGCTGGTTGAAAGTCTCCTCATATCTTGATAGCAGTCACTATGTTGAGCGATCTAAATGTATTTTTATAAATATATATCGTCTGGAAGGTGTAGGACCAAAAAATTTTGCCATCGTGGAGGGCCGAAAAAAAAAAATCATGGAAGTCTTTCTGTCTTGACGACATGAAGCGTCCCGACGGCCATTGTCATTTACGAATCACCACAACACCCTACTTCACACAGATCATGCCAAAATCGTGCTGATATTGTGAAGTCTGAACCCGGCTTTTGTAACATATTTTCTGTAACATAATTTCTACTTTTGTGTTACACGTGGTTCTCTGTTGTGAAAGCTTCATTTTTTAAAGAATGGTGAATAGGTCTAGTATAATGAGTTTCTTAACAGCGTATTCACTTAACTCTCTTAACACAGTGGGAGAGTTTGAGTAGAATCTCTCTCTCTTTCATTTTCATGTCTTGTATTATTACTTTCATCTCAAGGGCAGCTTTTGTCCACATGTTTGATAGTTTGCCATTGAATACTTTTGTCACTCTGTTGCATGTGTGCTGTTCGTTGCAGAGATCGTTGTTGGCTTTATAGTTTGCAAATTAAATCTTCACCCTCTTCATACTTCTGAAATTGCATTTTGTCCCGATTTTGTGAATTCGCAACTGCTGCGACAGACAAATGTGCAATTAGTTTGCAGTGTTTGGGTGTGTGGAGTTCTGCTGCTCTGGGATCGATTATAACAGAGTCACCCAGTGTTGGTATTATCTCAGTTGGTCTCAGTCTCAGAAGGACCATTAGGAATGTTTATTACAGGTAATTAATTTGGGATTATTGTAATAGCATCCCTCTCAGGCTTTCCCTGGATTCCCTGTGCAAGCATTCATCTTTTCAGCATTGAGCAGCTCATTTAGTAAGCATTTGCTTAATGAGGAAATGTAATGCTAACTGGATTTAAATATTTCCCTGATGTTACATTTAACATTTTTAACACTTACCTGCACGACTTGCAGGCCTGCACGATTTGAAGGAAAAATCAAATAATTTTGATTTGTCTGGTAAAAATGGTTGTATGTATAATTATTTAAGTAATATTGTAACTAAATACAATACTAATATTTATGCCAAAGTAAATTGAGACCCTTTTACAACCATGGCTGTTTCTCAATTCAAAGAACGGTCTTGCATTCTCGTGGAAACAGGTCTTGCCAGGCTACCTTGAAAGAACGAACTTAGAAGGACGCAAGGACACAACGCATCCTTGTGAGAATTGAGATGTGGCTGCGATCAGGTTGCTCAACTGACTATTGCAGCTGCCAATGCACAATAAAACAACATAACATCACAAACAAATGTCATGTATACCTATTAAAACATTTATTTCATATTATTTTAGACATTATTTTCATATTATTTTATATCATTTTATTTTACTGCTTGTATTTGTGAAAATCAGTATAATAATATGCCAATAAAAATACTACAAGCTTTCTCCAGGTTTTAATCACTTTTCTTTAGCTTTTAGTAGGAATATGTTAGCCTTAAAGGATTAGTTCACTTTAAAAAAAAAACTTTTGCTGATAATTTACTCACCCCCATGTCATCCAAGATGTCCATGTCTTTCTTTCTTCAGTCGAAAAGAAATTATGGTTTTTGATGAAAACATTCCTGGATTTTTCTCCATATAATGGACTTCATTGGGTACCAAACGGTTCAAGGAAAAAAATGAGTTTCAGTGCAGCTTACCAGACGATAAATGATACCAGACGATGAATAAGGTTCTTATCTAGCGAAACAATCGGTCATTTAAAAATAAAAATAAAAAAAGTTTAAGTTTTATAAGCACAAATGCTCGCCTTGCTCTGTTCTGTGATGCGCGTTCGTGACTCACGTAATACGCAATTACGTTCAAAAGGTCAGGCTTCTGTCCTGACGAAAATTTTCTTTTAGCCTTTTTAATATTAGAACACCCAGGATACGCACACGAAATGGGCATTTTAAATGATAAACTGACACAAAGACATTTGAATATATGTATAGTCCTCTTACCTTACATTTGTAAACACTGACTCGGTACGTCAAGCGTGACCTTTTGAACGTAATTGCGTATTATGTGAGTCACTAACACGCATCACAGAACAGAGCAAGGCGAACATTTGTGCTTATAAAACTTAAACTTTTTTTATTTATTTTTGAAATGACCGATCGTTTGACTAGATAAGACCCTTATTCATCGTCTGGTATCGTTTATCGTCTGGTAAGCTGCACTGAAACTCACATTTTTTTCCTTGAACCGTTTGGTACCCAATGAAGTCCATTATATGGAGAAAAATCCAGGAATGTTTTCATCAAATACCTTAATTTCTTTTCGACTGAAGAAAGAAAGACATGGACATCTTGGATGACATGGGGGTGAGTAAATTATCAGCAAAAGTTTTTTTAAAAGTGAACTAATCCTTTAAGGTTATGAATAAGCTGGTGTGTTCCAAAACAATGACAAAATTCACATTTAGGAGATCACTTCTCTCATTCTGCTAAAATGGATTGCAGATTTTTATGACAACACCGCGGACTTCAGCTTCTCCTCACATCTTCTGTCCAATCAAATGCTCTCTAAAATCTAAAGCGTCCCGCCCCCATGCTATAAGTACCACCTGGTCAAAGCGACCGTTGACACGTCATGGGGCAATGTGTTCGGTTGCTCAAATGCTCGAGTTTTATTGATGAAATGGCTAGAATTTATTCACACCTACTAATGAATCCAACGTATCATCAGCGCTCTGATTTAATTCCACGGTGCTGTCAAGTACGACTCGGAGTCTGTGAGGTAAACTAAACGCTATTGGCTATTTGAAAAGGGGGAGGAGCCATTCATTATGTCCCGCCGTAGCTTCCTGTTTCAGTGAAAATTACGTCAACGCATCAAACAAATCTGACGTTCCAAGGCACTTCAGTGGGCCTTTAAGTCTGTGATATCAAGAACACATTCGAGTACTTTCATGCGTCCTCTTGTGTTCTTTAGCATTGGAATTGAACTTCTGTGGTCAATGAAGAGAACAAGATCGCTTGAGAACGCAGATTGAGGATCGACCCATCTCTCGGTATACTCACTGGAGTTTGCATCTTTCATTAATCTTGGCCTCTCATACATCCCATGTCTCCACATGACCTCCATGTCAACTGTGGCATCCGTTTAACCATATTTGCATCAAAGAAATCAATGCAGTAGATGGCGCTTTTTAAGTGTTAACATCTATCCCAGTTTTCAAATCCGCTAAGTACACAATTTGCATGCGCCCAACACAAGGTCACCCTCAGACTGGACAAATAGAGCCATATGGAGACAAAAGCAAACAAGGCGAACAAACTGAAAGCCCTAGAGAAATAAACATAAGCCTTCATTATTCAGCTCCGCTATCAGCCGGGCACATCCCAGTCCGACAACCAAATGAGCTTTTCCGAGCTGCAGCCTGTGATGAAGCCTATTGGCTGGCACTGTGCTGCCATACGCAGATAGAAAATCAGGGGCTCGTCCTATGCCCCTTCCATTAAAACTCTATTATCTCTGCAGAAAATGCTTTGGAAAATCTCTGAAGTAGCCACATCTACTGTAGAAAGCTCAGAGATGTGGAGAGAGGGATGTGTTGGAGTGCATGCGGGCTCAATCGATTGAAAGTTTGAGTGGGCACTGTTGGCATGGAGCTGGACTGAACAGCACAGCTGGAGGCCTGGAGCTGTGAACGTTGTCTGAAGCTGTCCAGAACATACAGTATAAGACTGCTTAAAGCTTCAGAATGTCAAAAGAAAATGTCCAACAGTGTTGGAGAAAAAAACAGTTTGCGCATGTTACAGTACATTTACAGTTGCTGCCAATGAATTTTATGTAAAACTCAGCAACAAACATACAATAAAGCCATTAATAGACACACATTGATTACATAGAAGTGAATGATTTGATTTCCATTGGTGCTCATTTAAAAATGCTGATGCATTTTCCCAGACAATTGGAGAATTTTCGTAATAAAAAAAAAATAATTCATAATGTCAAGTTTCGATTGATGGAAGAAAATCTCTAGTTCAAAATCAAGTCAAGTTTGTTAATTAATTAATTAGTCCAATCAACCAAATTGTTGTTGTTTTTTTACTCCGACATAGATAGAGATCATACTTTTAACTAATAAATAAATATGAATACATTTATGCATATGTAATGCATTATAACTACAACCTAAAGCATATATTATGATATGATATACAATATTAGGGTGTTTAAACTGTACAGAAATATTCCCATATCTATATTTATATTTTATAATATTCACAAGTCATAAATTCAAGTTGGCCCCTTGGCTGTGACTGTTGATTTATAATAAACTAGATAGTTAACTAACTACTGCATTGTAAACACTATATATTTCTAAATATTTTCAACATGATTGTTTTCTATGGGATTTCTTGTTTTGTAAAAACTATTTTTTGTTTTGAGTTTTCAAAATCGTTATGCATCATTGAATCCCTGTTTTTCAGGTTGCAAATCTTTTTTTTCCTTTTTTTTTAACCATCAAATTTATGTTTTCAGTGATACTGACATGGTTGGGTTTTTTCCATTCACATGTAGCTATTTCTTAACAGATTACACTGCTCATCTGAGCAGCACAGTAACTGTTTGATAGGATGCCTCTTCTCCAGTCATCAGCTCGCCTCAGATCACTAGTAACTGCAATGAAGTCAAAGTATCATATATTATGTATTCTATTTGCTGAAGTCAAGTCATAAATCCTCAAAGTCTGACCCAAGTCAAATCTAAGATTTTCCAGTTCATATCTCTGGTATTTCATGCTAGAGTGGCAGAATAGTAAATGTGTGAATTGCTGCTATTGATCTCGATGAAAAGTCTGAATTATTCACCATTTAATTGATTATTTTAGCATTACTACACATATAGTGCTGTGATCATGATAAATGATTCCTGTGGTAATTTAGAAGGTGACCAAGGTCCGCTCACATGTTGCTAATGATATCAAACAGGTCATGCATATGAACATTTTGTAGTTTTTAGTTGTTGCTGCTGAATCTGATTAGTGGACTGGTGTGATTTTTCTTCTACAACATGCTGACATTTTATATTTTAAAATGTATATCTTACATCTTCAAAGTTGCGACCGACTTCAGTATTGTGACGTATTTTAGTTTTTTCTTATTTTTTTTCCGTTCTTTCCTCTTTTTTTTTTGGTCCTATTTGTGGAAATGTTACACTGTGCAAGAATGATTGCACTTGTTTAATAATATGTACTTTTGTTGAAAATGTTTGGGATTTCTAAAAGATGTGTATTTGCACTGTTATAATTTTCTTGAAATATATATAAAAAAAGAGGTGATATTGTTTGCCACTTTGAAATGCTCGGGCTCATTACTGAAGGATGGATTCTGATTGGCTGTCAATGTTTTTATTGTTCATCAGCTGGATAAAATCGTTCTGAAAGTAATTTTTAGAATTATATCTTTGTTGTTATCTTTATAGTTATCGGCCCTTAGAAGTATTTCATTAGTACTTTTATTAAATGCACAATGTATTCAAATGCTCAGGAGCCCATGTATTGTTTTGGTAATTTGTGCTTTTAAAATTAAATTGCCTGCCAAACAGCTGTTTTATTTCAGGTCACTTTTAGATTTCACTCGAGATCCTTTGTTTTATATTTAAGTTCAGAAGTACAAGAACATTTTGCTCTCCCACAGAAACCACCCATTTGTAAAAAGACATAATGATCTCAGTTATGTAATTAAGTTTTCAAAAGATTGATGCGACTTTATATTACAAAACATTTGCTTTTTCATTTAACTTAACTAACATTCTTTTCATTTATTTTCAGTTGTATATAAAGATAAATAATGGGACTTTGAGATAATAAAATATGGTTGAACTGAAAGATTTTTGTAGGAAAGATATATTTTGGACTACAGCCAATCAGATTGAAGATCATGGCTTGTTTGTTTTAATCTGCCTTAAATGCAGATGAAGTCATGATGTGCAAACTTGAATGTGGCCAATTATTTTCTGCCGAGAAGACCAATTTGCATCATTTTATACACTTGCTGACACAAACACTTTTCCATTTGCAGTGTTTCTCGTACAAATGAAATGGTTTGCTTTTTTTGTTATTTAATATCACCATGAGGTAGAATTTCATAATTTTTTTTTGCCTATGTCATCATATAGCCTGATACACATGCGAATGATCAGCAAAGTTCACCCCTTTACCTTGATCATAATACGCCCTATTCGGACGGGACTAGTTTTCCAAGGGGTCGTTCCAATTCTAGGGCAAATTACCTACTGTTTTTCGGCAAACTCAATGGTCCTCTGAGAAATCTAATCCCATCCGAATGTGAATGTCTGTCATGGCTGATGTTGTATTATCCTAACACTTCTCCTCATGTGTTTTTGACCTACCTGAGCTACCATCTGCACACAAATTATTTTGCCATGCTTTAATTTGGTTTCGATATGGATTGTATCCGACGAAAAAAATAACGCACAGCACATGACCTTCTGTAAAGGCCACTTCTAGAAAACACACACTCCCACTTCTGTAATAAACATGGAGATGTTAGTCCCTTCCGAATCAGTACATGAAATCACAGACGTCGAGGGATAAGAATTGTTACTTAAACGTAATTTAGAAAACTAGTCCTGTCCGAATAGGGCTTTAGCTGCATTTAATTGTAATTGCTGAACACAGGCTGTGTGGCTCACTACTTCAATTTTATTTGTCACTGAATACTTAATTACATATTGCCTAAACAACTATGAACATCTTGGTCATTTGGCTCCAGTAATTTAGCAATATTAGTCATTAATAACATCAGAAAAAATCCATTCAAGATAACAGTGGTACATAAAACAAATGCAGTACAGCTTAACAGATCCACTAAGTGACACTTATTCTCCCGCAGAGGTCCAATATGAAGGAAGGAATTTCACAGATCTACTGGGAAATCTGGTGCTCTCATGAATAATTCTACAAAGCTTACAGAACCGGGGTAAAGTGATGTTACACTGCCCTTATCTAGCTATCTGTCACTGCCATGCAGGGGAATACACAAGAAGGTGGTAATATTTTATCAGTCATAAACCTTGGTGGTGATATGTCTTGTTTTGGGGGGAGGTGGACATACAAGCATGATTTTTCTACTTATAATTCTGCTTTGATCATATTGATGAAGCTGTCTTTTTTTGACCCTGCCAAAAAGACTAGCATGAATTTCCATTTAATCTTTGTACTCATGTTGTTTTCCTATGGTTTTTGAGAAACTTGTATACCATTTTCAACAAACATTTTACTTACTTAACTCTAAAAATGTCATGTTGTGTAAACTAATAACATATTTTCCTTAAACCTTTAATATGTGAGTGTACACATCTTAATAAAAATGCTTTTTTTTTTTTTTTTTTACAAATATCATAAATTATTAATTTATATTGAATTTTAATATGAATGTTTTTGGCCAGTCACACCATATTACAACCTGAACTAACTTTGCTGTCCCAACTGATGTAGTTAGCAGAATCATGACGATGAAGATCAAATACTAACTTGTTTAATGAGCACAGAGAGAATGCATAAGGCACAAGGAATCATAACATTAACTACTCACATAAAGACGAGAACCGTCAATGAACTGAATTAGATTGGGAGCATATATCTACAGGGAAACTTAATGACACACAGTAAACGTAATAGTAACCAAGGAGACTATTTAGGATGCAATTAAGAATAAACTGAACTGAAGCACAAGAAACAAACAAACAGGAATGAAACACAAAACACAACATTATCCTGACAGTACTTCCCCTTCCGCAAGGCACGTCCTCGCGCTGTATGCATAAATCCAACTGTGGAGGGAGGGGGTTTAGGAGGAGGGTGAGGAGAGGCTGGAGATGGACAGGAGACAGGAGGAGTCAGCAGAGAGGAATACCACGGCAGAACTGGCAGGGAAGAGTCAAGGCCTAAAAGTCTTACTGGGTGTAGCCTGGGCATCGACCGACGGTGGTGAAGCAGGATGAGGTGGAGGCACTAGCAAAGCCGCAAGGACAACAGCCCAGGGCGACATTGCAGGCCTGGAGGTCTGAGGTGATGTCATCGCCTCGAGGGACTGAGGTGGAGGTGGGGGCCTGCCAGAATGGGACAACACCGGAGGTGGAAATGGAGGGAAGAAGGATCCCAGTGAAGCTAGAGGGTTGGAGGATTGAGGCGCAGCAGAATGTTGGAATTTCGCAGCGAAACCAGCGTGACGAGAGTCCAAGTTGGAGCCGGATGGACAAGGGAGCCCAGTGGAGCCTTAATGATGGCAGAGCTGAAAGAGCGCAGATCCAAGGTGGATCCGATGGGCAGACAGGTTGAGGTGGAGCACTGGGCTTGGAGGCCTGAGGTGTAGCAAGGGGATCTATGAGACACTAGTGGGGCAGGTAAGTCCGGGGAATTAGATGGAGTTAGTTGGCAGGATATAGGGTGGGATCGGGTCATCCATGATGTGAGTGTACTCAATGTAGTGGGCTGGAGAGGGACAAGCGCCGCAGCAAAATTGATGAGCCAGCAATCCTCAACTGGCTCATCAGAGAGCTGCTAGATTTGGTGATTGGCACCAGCCTCGGGAAGGGTGCGGCGAACTGTTCTGGCTCTAACTCCGGACATGTAGGCTCAAGCTCGTGGTCCGTGCCAGACATGGGTGTCGTCCCTGGATCGGTTGCGGGAGGTTTCTCTGTGTTTCCGGGACACTCCGGGCTGGGACAAAGTATTTTCTTTTGGAACGGGCAGAGAGGTGACTGCTGGAGGTGTTGATAGTCCTAGGGAGTCGGAGTTACTGATGTCGTTGTCCTCAGTGACTCCCACAGTGAGGGAGGATCCACACACCCACGAGGCGTAATCAATGAACTCGATGAACGGACGCTGATCCTCCCCCAACAGCAGCATCTGCCTGAGAATTCATACATCCTTCTCCAGAAATGCTGTTTCATCGTCCCAGCGTGCCTTGTGATCTGAGTTCCAGGTAATCCTCCACATAGGCTAGTCCTCCAGCGACTGGACGTTTTATTAAACACAGTACTCTATTGTGCAAAATATTATCCATATTTTAGGTTGGTTCTTCTGTCATAACTGTGGCAGTTAGCAGAATCATGCCGATGAATATTAAATAATAACTTGTTTAATGAACACAAAGAGAGTACATAGACAAAGGCACAGAGAATTAACATTAACATAACATTAACTACTCACTTAAAGATGAGAACCGTCAATGACCTGAATGAGATGGGGAGTATAAATACACATGGAAACAGCTGCACGTAACCAATAACCAAGGAGACTAACTAGGATGCAATTAAGACTAAACTGAACTGAAGCACAAGAAACAAACACACGGGAATGAAACAAAACACAAATTAATCCTGATAGGTGCCTTGTAAGAAGTAAAAGTATCTGATATTTTTAACCCCCGGATTTTTAGTTAATTCAAGTCTCAGACTAAAATGCATGTTTGAGCTGTTTTAACTGAAAACAACTTGCACTGGCATACCTTCAAATATGCCAGTGCCATTGTTTTGTCTCAAGATGCACCCCAGGTATGTTTTTTCCCCCTAAGGCACATTTATAAAAGCTACTTAAATGCTCTAATTGAACTAAGCCCTGTCTATGAAACAAGGCCTAATAGGAATATTGACCTTGACACAAAGTCGTGAGGGTCTGCAGGAATCATTGTTCTTGCATTTGTTGGTTGCTCCACATGACTATGTTAGTTGAAGCAGCTGACATTTTTTATGAAATGTTAAGAAAAGAGTTTTTGTCTTTATTATGGTATAATAGAGTTGTATCAAACTGACATTTTTGGAAATAAAATAATTGACATTATTAGTATTATCAAAAAATGCTGACCAACCAGAATTAATCAGTCTTGTTTGTTAAGCTATGGGACACCAGCATCCAAAACAAATACAACCACATATGCTTGGGAGCAAATATGTTGCTCTTTTCAACAGGGAACATATTAATGAGCTCAGCGCTCAAGCAAAATGAGAGTATCTAATGAGAGAAAACAAAAGCCAGCAGATGCAGAGATCTTTTTTGCCATTATATGTATCATTATTGCTATCTTTATGTGATTTCTATTGTTATGACATTCACCCTTATGTTTCCATTCTATCCACATAATCTGTCCCTTCTGGAGATTTCTTCTCTCTGTCTCTTGCACCAGCCTCCCCAGCATTCTTTTGAGCCAAACTGACGGTGACACAAAGGCAATTAAACTGAGCCTTGCAAGAAACACTGAATGCCATTTTCAGTCCCTGCCAACCACTGACTCAATCAAAACACAAACAAATAGACCACCACCCTATCTCATCACTCCCTTATCTAGTTTCACGTTTGTCTTCTTTTATTGAAAGTGTAAAGTAAACGCGAATTGCCATCTGCAACCATTTTAATTCCATAATGGACTGAATTGGTTGGTGAAAAGTGAGCGTTTTTACGTGAACCAGGGGGCCAGGGCCCACTAGGGGACATTTACTAACTTCCAAGGGGGCAATCTTTAAATGGATTGATAATAAGACAAAAGAAGCATAAAGGGGAAAGTCAAAAGGGTTTAGATCCACTGTGTTAAATACCAGAATGGAGCCAGATCAAAGAAGCTTGTTACAATGCTAAATGGATATTTTAGATATTGTCCAATAACCTAACATTAGTTTTTATCACCTTTGAAGACTACAGTTTCAAGTAATTCTGTCCTTTAAAATAACTCTGTCCAGTAACACTTAATATACAGTGTCCTTGTTACATGTTACATGTCCTTACTGTAGTAACAACAGTAAATTATGCATATTAATTACATTGACCTAACCACCAAACCCTAATCCATAACCTTAATTATTGTATGCAAGTACATGTCGTTAATTGAAATTACTCCATACTTAAATGTATAATTTCACTGTAACACTGTCCTTATGCCAACATACACTTTGTGAATCTAGCCATAAATTAGCCTTAGTGCAAGGAACTTGTTTTTGCATGCATTTAAATTATATTGAATGCTCCATTGAACTGACAATGAAGACTGCACTCTCAAAAAGAAAGATTCCAAAAAGAGGTTTTCAGTGATGCCATAGCACAGGGGTTCTCAACCTTTTGCAAGCTGGGCCCCCCCAAAGCTGATTCATTGCAGTTGGGGCCCCAGTGCCCCCTGCTCCATACCACTGCATTTTTTACAGAAGCTTGCAGGTAGGTGATGTTAATATGAGACCTGAGCCTGCTTTGCCTTGCAAAGATCCTCAATTCTTGGCTCAATGTTTGAGAAACATAGCCTCAAATAATTCTGAAATTAGCAATAACAACTAAATGATTGATAACACCTATAATGATCAATAAACCATTGATGTCTGGATAAAAAATAACTGTGTAGTAGGACATATACAGAAATTTAATAAAGTTTTCAAACCGTCTGCGCTGCATAAATTATATATAGACTACCGGTAATCCTTATTAAAGCTACACAAGTACAAGAGCAGTGAGTAATTTTCTCTATTCCCTTTGTTCTTTGATTAACTGTACTGACAGAACGCTTTATTGGCAGCTGGCCCTTTAAGACCAGCCACTGCTGAGAGACGCAGATCTCACGAGTCACAACTCTTTATGTCCATCATAAGACTGCTCTTATGATATGAAGATACTCGACAAACGACATTTTGGCATAATTGTTCGTTCAAGCGCGAAAGAGAACTGTATTCTGGCGCGCGGTCTGTGCATGCGCATAGGGCGCGCGTCTTTCTGTGAGTCACATTCAGGACATTCACAGGCAGCGCGAAAAATGTGTTCGTTTCAAATCGGTCAAATTAAATCTGTAAAATAGACGTAATGAGTGGCACATAATGTGAAGTAACATGGCATTTTATTTTGTTTGAAATTTAACTTGTCCAGTGGGACAACTATAATTTTCTCTTCCACTTGTCCTACAAAAAAATCCGCTTGCCTTAATGTCGAGCCCTGCATCCGTCATAAAAATAAAAGCGGATGGTTCGATGTTCTGCATTTTTGGCATCCGTAGCAATATTTTGAGGAGTTTTGACACGAGAGCCACCAAATGACGAATATGAAAAAACGAATACGACAGTTTCGGACTCAGTCAAGGGTGCAAGGACCTTAAACTTTTGAGGCTTGCGCAGCTTCTCGAGGAGAAATCAAACAAATGAGCGCCGTTTTCTAAAGTCTATGAGCGCAACACACACAAATAAACTAAATTGACATAGGCCTATTGCAGTTAAATTTTGCAGTTAAATGAATAGGCTATCAGCAACATACATGAATCCATGAATCCGACCTGACCAAGAGAGCTGACATTGACCATCACTTAATTTACCATCACCACACGATTTAAAATGTGACACTGATTTCATGACAGACAGTTCAACAAACAAGTTAATAATATTAAGTCACTTACATTTTAGACGAAATAATGACTGTTTTGGTATATTTTAGCAGCGAAAATAGATCCGATGAATCCAAACAAAGATCACAGCATAGCGCATCTCACAGCAACACTCAATCGTGTTTTGAATGATTCAGTGTTTTGAACGAATCGGTTGAGTCAAAGATTCAATGACCCATTCACAAACATCTGTCTCATTCTTGATGAATCGGCCGTTTGAACGAATCGTTTGAATGAACGACTCAATGACTCGCTTAATAAAACCGCTTATCACCTGCATTTGCGCTCACTATCGACAAACGAACAAATTTGTTCAAAACTTTTTTTTTAATCAGTCCAAACACATTTTAATTTTTATTCAGGAGTTATGTATATACAAAACTTAAAATTTTCATGACAGTAGTTTAGTGATAAAAAAAAAAAAGTAACTTTTTTTTTTTCCTCCCTCCCATCCTGACCTGTAGCCTACTCGCGCCCCCCCCGGGAGAGTGTCGGCGCCCCCCCGGGGGGGCGCGCCCCACCGGTTGAGAACCACTGCCATAGCAGAACAGTTTTTGGTTCCCAACCTATAAGCGAACAGTTCTTAAAAAAACCATTGTTTCCTTAGTGCGAATAACATTTTAACAATCTAAATAACTTTTTAAACTATAAAGAAGCTTTTGTGCAATGGAAAAGGCTCCATGAATGTTAAAGGTTCTTCATGGAACCATAGATGCTAATAAATGCCTTTATTTTTAAAGGTATAGGCAATTTTCAGAGAGGCTAGCAATAGTGAGCTAGCTTTGAAAGCATCTCTTCCAAATGACAGTAGTTTTAGCGTGAACACAGCATAAGCTAATTGTTTTGGTTTCATGGGGAACTGTAATGGGTAGCTACTGTTTCGATTGTGGTGCTCTGTGACTGACATCTGTCTAATTCTGCATAGCACGAAACACACTGACGTGTGATGTCTGCGCCAGCAGTGTGTGCGGAAATATGAAAAAATGTTGACAGTAGGACATTGTATCATTGTTGGACGGACATTTAAAGGACACCTATTATGGCATTTAAAATGTTCCTAATATTGTTGTGGGAGTCCCCAACAACAGTTTTACAAGCATGCAATGACGAAAAACACTTTTGTTGTTTTATAATATGCATTTATTTTTACCTGATTTGCTCAGTGACTCCCATATGAATCGTTCTACGACTCATTTTTCCAAACCCCGCCTTTGCGTGATGCTAATCTGCGGTGATTGGTCAGATGACCCAGTCAGTTGTGATTGACAATGTGTGTATAAGTAAAATGTGTTTACAGAGATAATACTTCTATTGGTTAACACGGAGTACAGTGTACAATGCTTTTATCAATTACATTGTGTTATAATAATGATTATAGTGCACCGCTTTGTAGTAAAAAATTCTAAATAAGAGAAGGAATTTAAGTTGAGTTATGTTAGCAACCACAGCCTAAAGTTGAGTGTTAAAGCACATTCAGTCTTTGTTTGCATTAGCCCAACGCATAAACATATTGATAATGCAGTACTACGAGGTATTGCTCTATTCTTTGACAACTCCAATAACAATGACAAACACTTCACATAGTTCAATACAATTGACATTGAAGACTATAGAAGCTGCGCTGTGCGTACACAACACACAAAATAATTATTGAGCATGCTACATAAAACATAAAAGAAACAATTAATATTAATAATACTTACAGGTTGTAATTCGGAGGAGGAAGCTGATCCAAATAAATTAGGTACTGAACCTTCCTTCAATATCAGCCGTCTCGCGAATCCATTACAGCATTTATGTTTGTGAAGCAATCATCTTCAAAATGACGCGAACAAAGCACAAGGTCCAGGCTAACGTATACTTCTGTGGTATAGTTGTATATATGAACTGTAGCCACTTAGTCTTCAAATCCTCCTCCCTGGGCAGATGAAAAAAGTTCGCTTTTGCGTCGCACTTCAGAACACAGCGTCTCGTCGACATGGTGTTTTCAAGTTTTCCCTGGTGTCTACGAGCGCAATACGTGTGCATATCTTATTCAAATAACTTGTCAAGTTGACGTCATCTAGACAGAGAAAAAAGCATTGTTCGTCTATCGATTCATATCAGCGACTCAGAGTCGACTCTTACTTTTGAGAGACAATAACTTTGTATACTTTGAACTTTCATATTTAAAACTTTGCAGGATGTTTTCGTTCACTTAGATGTATGTTACACACTACATGAAAGGTAATTAAAAAAATTCCATAATAGGTGCCCTTTAATAGTCCTATGCCTTCCACAGACGATATGTACATTTATAGAAATACATTTTGACCATTTAACTTAGTGATAACTATCAGGATGTGAAGATACTTTCAACCTGCATAACAAAACATTTTCCTGGAACAAATCTCGTACCCTGCCTTTTAAGTGTGTATGATGTGTCTCTGGCCCACAACCTCCTTTACCTATTTCACTTTCACAGCATTAGTTTGTATGCACTAGGGCTGTCAACGAATATTCTAAATTCGAATATATATTCGAATAGTTTAAAAAAACAGAAATTCGAAGGTGAAAATTAATATTCGAATCATGTGGAAAAACATGCCCGCGGTAGCAGAGGCGCGGCTGTCTGCTTTGCTAGTGGCAAAATTCTGAAGCTTAAAATGTAAAACGCATTTTCCAGCTGCACAGATAGCACAGTGACTGTCTGGCTCACTCATTGGCTGCTGCGGCAACTGCACATCCAATGGCGCGGGCGCCTCGAACGTGTGCGCCAATGAGCTAGCATTACATCATACAGAGCCCGCCAAGGGGTTGTGGCCAGACGTCCCCGAAATAGCCATAGTAGCAGCAGTTTACCACAGCACGAGCTGCGCCTCGGAGAGTTCAATGTCGGTTCTATACTGTAAAACTTCAATTAATGTTAATAATATTTGTTTCAATCACTGAATGAAGCCTGCTATATTTAGGACAAGAGTCGCGACCTTAAATTGCTTGCACAAAACTCTTGATCAGCACTCAACATGTGTGTATTATTGTTCATTTAAACCGTTATGCGCAGAGAGCGTGAGGGCGAGAGAGCGAGAGAGAGCGCGAGAGAAAGAGTGCCTGCGAGTGCGAGCGAGAGTAAGGTCTGCGGTCTTGTTTTTGTGTAAGTTAATACGTTGTCAAATATGTTTAAACTTAAATAAGCTACCTATACAAGTAGTTGTGTCTATTTGTATTAATTTGTCCTGTTATTGACGTCATTGACAAAATGCGCAACCAGATATTCGAATAGTTCGAATATATGTGGTTTTTTTTAGAGGGAATATTCGAATGTCATTTTTGAGCAATTTTGACAGCCCTAGTATGCACTCCCTCTCACACAAACGTTCCTGCAAACATCTCGATTCATGCACTTGATGGACACTTAACTAGCCCAGTTATTACATTAGCTTAAAGGAATAGTTCACTTCAAAATGAAAATTCTGTCATCGTTTACTCACCCTCGAGTTGTTTCAACCCTGTATGAATTTCTAACTTGTGCTGAACACAAAAGAAAATATTTTGATGTATATGTGGAACCAAACAGTTGATGTACCCCATTGACTTCCATATTATTTTTCCTACTATGGAAGTCAATGTGGGTACATCAACTGGTTACCGACATTCTTCAAAATATCTTCCTTTGTGTTCAGCAGAAGAAAGAAATTCGAACAGGTTTGAATCAAATTGAGGTGAGTAAATGATAACAGAATTTTCATTTTGTAGTGAACTATTCCTTTAACTTTAACCCACTTCATTATTGACACCTGTAACTTGTGTCAAACCTGAAACTACTGTACATACCGGTAAGATGCCTACAATGATAAAAAGCTATTGATATGACACCTGACTACCCAGAGGCATCATGGGCTTCCAGACACTCATTTCATGTGCCTTTGCCACTTAACACACACATTCATGCACGTCACTACCACAATCTGACATTGACCTTCTATGGCAAATACAGGTTGTTTTATTCTTTTTTTTAATTTAAAACCATCTGAAAGTGTTCTGGGAGTGTCAACAAATTTTGTACAAACTGTGTTATATACTAAGCAAGTGGTTCTCTTGATCTTTTTGACTCCAAGGTCCATTATTTGTTCTCTTTTAAATGGATATATAATATGTGTTTTAATTCTAAGTAGTTCAATAATAAATCACTGTAAATGTGAATTCTGTGAGTTGACGTCAGCATCCACAAACTATAATACTGCTACTCCCTCTGGAGGCCATATACTAGAATCCCTAGTTTTTGGTGGATTGGTTTTACTATTTTTAGACTTTTTTTTTTTATCTTTTTTTTTTTTATACACTCTTTTTTTTAAAAGTTAGATTTATGTGCTTTAGAGGCTTTTCCTCATTTTGCCCGCTGGAAAATTTGCTCTGACTCAAATCAACACTGATATGGCAAGGCTATCGAGAATGTTTTTTGTTTGTTTTTTTAAATAAGAGGAAACAATACTGTCAGCATTTAAATAAAAATCACACACACACACACACACACACACACACACACAATGGGTTACCCCATAAAACCACTAGTACAAATTAATTGGTGAACATTTTGATCAGATTTTATTATTATAATATTTTTATTTATTTTTTTTTAATGCATTTTATGTTTACAAGGTAACACTTTATTTTTACAGTGTCCTACAAATCATAAACCTAACACTATAGTATGTGCAGTTAGTTATTATAAGCCTACTAAGTACTTAAATGTATAATTACTGTAACATGGACACCTAAAAAGTAGTGTAACCGAAATCAATGTTGTCTTAAACGTTTGAGCCCCACTGTTCAATATGAACTGCAAATTTACTGTAGCAAAGAATTGCCTTTAGTCATAGGTAATTATATGTAGAAAGGCTTCTTGATGAATAATTTCTTCAAGATTAATCCAGAGAACAGTATTCATATTTTCACTCAATGGCTGGACACTTCTCATAATGAACACCAGGTGACGACATTGTCCCAAAAACCCTTCCCGTTTCTTCCTCCAGCCGCCACCCTTTTTTTCAGCCACCTAGAATTTGGTCTTCTTGTCTTCATTCATGTCACGCGTCGTCGCAAAATATCATACACAGACCCTCGTGTACATTGTACCAGTCTGTATGGATTCACCTCGATCATTTTTATGGTTGTTTATATCTCTAAAGTCTATCATTCACACGCGCACAGAAGCAGACCCGTTTTACCTGTTACAGCTCACTTTTACCAGTCTGCTATGATGAACACACATAGCGTGTGTCTGTATGTGTGAGTGTGCGCGCTCGCGTGCTAGTTAAGATGTGCAGCACGTCTGCTCGGGTTTGGGAAGAGGAAGGGGGGATGGGGGTCTCACTCTATTGGAAAACAGGATTCTGATACTGGCTTACATTGTATTGTGTGCGTCTGCACCACTTTTGTGTCTATATATCGCGTGTGTGTGCGCGCGCGTTTGTAGGTATGTACAGAGCATCACAGTAACCGTCGGAGGAAACGCCTGCAAATCAGACAGATATAGGTCAGAATTGGGTCACAATTGGTAATTTGGGAAAGGAGGGGCACTGTGTCTCTTTTATTTATTTATCCCATTTTCTACTCATTTATTAATTCACCCTCTGCTTCAGTAAAGGAAGAAGATAAAAAGACAGACAGAGCAAGAGAGAGACAGGCGAAGCTTCACATGGTTAGCACCATGGTTTCTCTGCATGTAGAAAAGGACGAAAGTATTACCATGGAAACACCCATCCAGTCTCCCACCGCTGTTTCCCCCCTCCGTTTTCCCTCTCTCTGTCTTTCTCCTTACCTCCATCTTTTTCCTCCCCCACATTCCCTGTCTCTCTCTCTCCGTTTCTGTCTCTCTCCGCTGCTGTTCCACCGATTCCCCCCCCCCTCTTTGTCTTTCCATCTCCAGGTCTCTAACCTGTCCGTCACATCTGTCCATCCCCCATTTTGCCCTCCACGTCTTCTTTCCAAAAACATCTGAAGGGGTTGCTCAGCATTTGAGACTCATGAGGTGTGATTTTTGTCTTTCCTGGGAAATTCCATGTGTCTCTCGCACTTATCCAATCACGGGGAGTGGAATCCATCCCAGCATTCCCCGTTTGCCATATCAGTATTCCAAGATGTATGGAACGTCCCCTCTCCCCCCATTCAAAATATGACATGCCTAGAATTCTAGTGAGCCAGATTTCTTTTTCATGGTAATTAAATGGTGAGCCTGGATGTGGGTATTATTAGAATCTCCTCTCACTAATTAGCGCAGGACAAAAGGCTTTTGCTCCAAATCTTGCAGGTTATTTCACATTCTTTTTTAGCTGTCATTCTTTATCAGGTTACTAAGCCACATTTCTGATGTTGAAACTGAGACACTTCATACTATTATTAACAGTCTCTCATCTCAGGGAGAGAGATAAAATCGGCTTACAGCCATACAGCGGTCTAGAATACACATAGATATGGACGCACATTAAGCACCCTCTCTCGGTATGTGGTTAGCCTGTTTTTTTTCATCGCACTGTACATCAAAACTCATGTTTCAAGTTCCTTTGAAAAGACATTAAAGGAAGCATCTTGGAATGTCTGTGTGTGTGCGTTTGTACAGCACGTGTGCATGTTGTGTGCTGTGTGTATGAAGGAGACTCCGGATAAAGGTGAGGGTGTAAAATGAGAAGTAAAATTGTCGAACCCTCAGGAAATGCATGAAATGATCCCACAGTTTCCAGCTATTACCCAGCATCCATTTTCACCAGAACAAGTGCTAAAAAAGGGGAGGATGTAACCCCTCCAGGATTACATTCCTCTATCCTGCCGTTCACAACAAAAGCTTATTATCTGAGTTTCAGTATGATGACGGCTGATGTAACACACAAAATAGATCTGAACTATGTATGCTACAGCTACAGTGTAACCAATGATGTGCCACAGACGCAACTAAATGAAACTAGATTTTCACACTTTCTGCCTCCACAAAGCTACATTAGACCGTTGCTATGTGGGAATGTTTCGAGTGGTTTTCAGCATATTTCTATTCGATTGCTAGAGTTCTGAGTAGTTTTTAGCATGATGCTGTTTGGTTCTTGTTGCTATATCAGGTAAACATACTAAAACAGGAGAACCTTGGTGTTGGACAATGTGTGAAACTGCTTCCACCGTTATTAACATCGCACATCAAAGATATATATTTTTTTCATTTATTTACATTTATAACACTACACTTTGCGTTCTATAGAGTGCAACAGTTGGGTTCCGTAAGTAAAAGCTCCATTAATTTTCTCCATTAGAAAACTGACTTTGAATGATAATAAATGTTTAAAGCCAGACCTATTGTGAGTTACGAGGTTGTATTCTTTTAAAATAATCATGTTTGACAGTGGAAATACTGGTGAAAAACTACATTACCTATGATGATGTCCAGCAAATTACACCAATCAGAGAGTTAAAAAAGCATCATGCTCCAAAATAGCTCTTTAGCTCCGCCCACTCCCATGAAGCACTGCAAATGACATAATCGAGCCGATCTCCCTACGCTCTCAAAATACTGAATTATAGTACCAAAAAATAAAATAAAAATAAAAACATGTCAACAAGTATGGGTTGATATTGAACAACACTATTCAGCAATGGTAAGCGTTTTGGCCTGCTGACAGAAAAGTGCTTTGAGATATTCTGGTCACTGCTTCCATTCAAGCAAAACTCACCCAAAAATAATCACTTAGAAAAATCATTCAGAAAATCACTTAGAAATAAGTAGAAGAAAGAGAGAAAAAAAAAAACACTTTATTGAGCAAAAGAATGTTAGCAGTAATCTGTCAAACATGCCCTATAGTTTAATCTTGCTAAATTTCCCAAACAAGCCAACATATAAAAATATCGATCTTTCTGAAATACTTTGTTTTTCAAGAATGGAGGCCAGAGAAGGAGAAAACATTATTCTACAGTAATGCTGTAGGCTCAAAGCGATGTCCTAATTATCCAAATGTAGAGCCGCGGCCTTGCCAAGTAGCCTTTAATTCTCACTCAGGACTTTGTTCGGTTGGCGTAAAGTTGCTTGTTTTCCAAGTAATGCGAATTGATGCTCTAAATCCAGCTGTTTAATTTCTGTTTGGCTGTGTGTAATGCCTTCAGACATTTCTTTTTTCTTTTTTTTTCTTTTTTGATCAGTCAGACACAGTAACACAGAGTGTGGCCTTCAGGGTGTCGCCCGTAATGAAAGAGAGCTCTGAGCTCTGAAATGAAATATTTTTTCTAGCACAGACAATAGGAGACCTTGAAATTTCAGATGTCCACTTTTTCTACGACAGCGATTCTGTTTCATAGGGTTTTTTTTATTGTTGTTTTTTCCCAGTGCAGTTGGGTATTTCCTTAATGGTGTCAAGCCACTCTTGTATTTGCCTTCTCTCCTTCCTCTGCCTGTGCTGTAGGACTTGCTGTATAGCTGTGTGTTGTAATTACTGGGTTAAAGCTGTGTAAGGTCCTGAGCCTCCCCGATCAATTACAGGTCAGGGTGTAGGACTCCTCTCGCCTTCCAGCTACACTCTTTCATCTACACTACACCTCGCATACTAGCTCTCTGTGTGTCCTTTCACACCATTCTCTCTGCTTCTCTCTTTTCGTATCTGTATTTCTTCCTGCTTTCTGGCGTCCCTACTGTGTCTCTCAAATTGCTGTTCTATCTATGTTGTTTTTCTCCTCTCCTCTTCTCCCTCTTCAACCCCTAACTGTGCATTTGATTGCTCATATGCCGTCCTTGCTCTTTTTTCTAGTGTTGTGTTGAACTGTGTTGTGGGTTCATGACAAATAAGAGGGTCCATAATAAAGAAAATGAATAAATCTGCAGTTTAAAACGTGCCAATTTCTTAGAAATGTACTTTTTGTGTTAATGTTGCTTGCATGTGGTTTGGAACTGTTTTCAACATTAAGAAATGTTACCTGAGCAGCAACAAGTCAGCATATTATGAATGATTTCTGAAGATCATGCAACACATCATGCAAAGACTGGAGTAATGATGCTGAATTTTTATTTATTTTTTTTGCATCACAGGAATAAATTACATTTTAAAATATATTCAAATAGAAAACAGATATTTAAAAAAAAATTATAATATTTTACAATATTACTGTTTTACTGTATATTTGATGTAATAAATGCAGCCTTGGTGAGCATAAGAGGCTTATGAGCATACATAAGCATACACATATACATAAATGAAGCCTTGGATGAGCATAAGAGACGTCTTTCAAAAACAGTAAAAACATTTGTAATGTTTTTCCAAACTTCTGACAGATACTGTGTATCTGCCAGAAGTGTGGAAACATCAAGTCTTTTTAATGTTTTTGACAGACGTCTTTAATGCCCACCAAGGCTGCATTTATCTATGCATATGTATATATTTGTGTGTAATGTACACAATTAATACCTGTATTAATTACAGTTTTATTAAAATATATTTTTTTTTCCTGTAAAATAATAGTAAACGTCAATGAACTTTCAAACTACTTAGTGTTTTTTTTTTTTTTTTTTTTCATTATGGTATCTGGGCAGAAACGTGTTTGATCTGTGTGTTGTGCTGTATCATGCTTTTTGTGTGTGTTTTTTTTTTGTGTTGTGCTGGGGCGGAGGGTGGATCTAGCGTGGGCAGCTGAGCTGGCTGGCACTGCCAGGCATGTGTGCCCGCCTGGCACAGAGATTGATGCTGTATGGCACTCATGCCACTAAATCATGGTAATTAGGCGATAGACGCACCCCTGTGATTAGGGCATCCCGCATGGCCCAATGTCTGTTAAACACACACCACACAAACTCTCTCTAGATACACAGAGAAACAGATAGTGAAGAAGGAAGGAAGGCTGTGCACAGGGGAAAGATGAAGAATGAGGACAAGAAGCCAATGTACATTAAAGATGAAGAGAGAGACAGAGAAGTGATGAAAGTGAGAAGAACAGAGCAAACCAGAGAGCAGCTTTAGTCAGGATGAATAGAGTAAGTAAAAAGCAAGATTGAATACAAAAAGAAAAGTATGGACCAAGAGACAACACGTTAAAAGGATAGTTCACCCGAAAAATGAAAATTCTATCATCAGTAGCCATGGATCTCCATAGTAAAAAAAAATATATATATATTTTTCCAATACTGTGGAAGTCAATGGGGCCCATCAACTGTTTGGTTACCCATATTCTTCAAAATATATTCTTTTGTGTTGCAGATAAAATTCATACAGGTTTGGAACAACATAAGTGTGAGTGAATGATGATATAATTTTCATTATCCCTTAAGAGAAATAAGGCTTTAGAAGAAGTTGGAATGAATCAGGGAAGAGAATGTGAAGGATACTAGTAGTTCAGTCAGCGAAATTACCCCAAATAATATAGGCAAGAGCAATTAGTGTAGAACGGCCATCACCCGAAATAAACTCCCAACAGTGAGGGATGCCGCAGCTCCTGGGGGTAATGCAGTAGAAATGTGCATCTCTGTAGTAAAACTTTTTTTTTTTTTTTTTTTTTTTTTTTTTTTTTTTTTTTTTTTTTTTTTTGCAGTTTGAACTCTTCTCCACTTTATTATACCCCACATATCTTTTTTTTTTTTTTTTTTTTTTTTTTTTACTTTTTTATTATCTACAACAATAACAAATACAAAAACCAAGATAATAATACACAATACTAACAAGTACATTACAGAGGGTTACATTACAAAAAACAACAAAGAATATCAAGCTAGCTTAAATGATTGACACCATTTCAGAGTCTTACATGCAGTAGAGTTTTTAGAGCTCTTCAACGAATTTAAATATATATCAAGATCTTTCTTAAAAATAAAAAAGGAAGGAGTTTTCTTTGAAAATTTACATTTGTGAATATAAAATTTGGCAAGAAAAAGTAGCAAATTAAGAACAAATTTAAAATGATAAGGGTCTAATTTCAAAGATTCACCAAAAAACACAATTTTTGGGCTTAAACAGAAGTTCAAAGATAGATACCTTTTAACAAAGTTTGAAAAGTCAATCCAAAAAATTTTACAGTACACACATTCCCAAAATAAGTGAATAATTGTCTCATCAAATTGATGACAAAATGAGCACAAAGGAGAAATACTGTTATTAAATTTAGCAAATGTATAATTAACTGGGTAGCAATTGTGAATAATTTTAACAGAGACTTCAACCACTTTATTAGTTAAAAAGAATTTCCGCTGAAGAGACCAAAAATCTTCCCATACTATATCGTTAAATTTGTTATTCCAAAAGCTTACACAAGCAGGCAAAGAAATCTGATCTCTGCTAAGAATTGAGCGAATTTTCTTATTTGACAAGCTGTTGAGACGACATTGATCAACAAATAAATTAGAGCTGTCAAATGTAGGTGGAGAGCATAAAGGACCTTTAGGGCCAGGTCTGACTAAAGACTTCACACAATCAGGAATTGCACCGAAAACAATGGCATACTCTCTTGGGAGGACTGGAAAAGAGAATTCTTGCATAAAGTGTTCATAAGATAGCAAGATACCCCTTTCATCTAAAAGTTGACTTACTAAAAGTATATTTTTATCAAACCAATTTAAGAGAAAAAGAGATTTATTTTTATATTTAATAATTTGGTTGTTCCAGATAAAAAATCTATGTGGAGAAAAACTATACTTATATATTAAGGACCAGCATATTAAAGCCTGATTATGAAAACCAGATAGAGTTAAAGGTATTTTAGAAATGCTATAGTTGCAGCGCAATAAAAAATGCAAACCACCAACTGAATTGAAAATATGATTTGGGATAACATTCCAAAAAGATGTAGGGTTGTTCAAAAAAGATTTTATCCACTTAATCTTGAAAGAGTTATTAAGAGTGGAGAAGTCCACTAAGTCAAAGCCACCCATTGTCCGATCAGCTATCATAACACTCTTTTTAATTAAGTGCTTTTTAAATTTCCAAACAAAGTTCAATATAATTTTGTCCAGCTTTCTACAAATCTCCACAGGAACATCCAGAGCCATTGCAGGATAGATAACCCGAGATAACCCATCTGCTTTGGAAAGCAACACTCTACCCGTTATAGACAGATCACGCTGTAACCAAGAATTAAATTTGCGTTGAATAGAGAGAATAAGAGGTTCAAAGTTCAATTTTGATCTTTTTATCTGATCTTTACATATGATTATACCCAAGTATTTAACTTCGGATTTGACAGGAATGTCACAGACTTTAACATCAGTGGAATGTTTAATAGCTAAGAGTTCACATTTGTGAATATTAAGAAATAAGCCAGAAGCAGATGAGAAGAGATCAATTATATTTAAGGCTACAGAAACTTGATCCTTATCCTTCAAGAACAGAGTGGTGTCATCAGCCAATTGGCTTATTAAAATTGATTGGTTTATAACAGAGATACCTTTCAAATGACTATTTTGAATGTGGATGGCTAATAATTGCATAGGAAGCAGAAAAAGATAAGGTGATATAGGGCAGCCTTGACGGATGCCTCTTTCTATATCAAATCTATGAGTAGTCCCATGCTGTAATTTAATTGAAGCATTTGCGTTATTGTACAGAGTTTGAATTACATTGATAAAGTTGGGGCCAAAACCAAAAATATCCAAAGATTTAAGAATAAAAGTAAACTCAACAGAATCAAAAGCTTTATAAAAATCAAGAAAAAATAAGAAACCATCGTCAGGGATCAGATCCGAATAGTCTAAAATATCAAGAACTAGTCTAATGTTATTTGAAATAAGTCTGTCTTTCATGAAACCTGATTGAAAGTCATCAATTATATTATCTAAAACACATTTAATTCTTTTAGCAAAAATCATGGCTAGTATTTTATAATCATTATTTAATAAGCTTATAGGTCGCCAATTTTCAAGTTGAGCGGGGTCCTTTTGAGGCTTAGGGATCAAATTTATAACACCCTGAGTCATGGAGCTTGGGAGAGTTCCCTTATGTAGGCTTTCTAAATACACTTGGAGAAGAAATGGAGAAAGAATATTTGAGAATTTCTTATAGAACTCTGAGGTCAGACCATCATTTCCAGGAGATTTATTTAATTTCAGCTTATCAATCGCCTCAGAAACGTCTTTAATTTGAATAGGGGCATCACACAGACTTTTTCCAATATCATCAATTTTGGAAATACGGTCTGAGTCAAGAGAATTAAAAAATAAATCCATATTTTGTTGAGAGTGTCTAGAACGATATAGGTTTTTATAAAATTCTTCACAATATTTAGAAATTTCTTTATGATCTTTTAAAACAACTCCATTTATGTTAAGATTATTTATAGAATTGAGATGATTCCGCTGTTTCTCTAACTTAAAAAAATAATTGGAATTTTGTTCTCCCTCTTCCATCCATCTCCTTCTTGAACGAACAAAGGCACCCTTTGCTTTACAAATATACAAGTTATCTAATGAGTTTTGAAGTTCAGCCAATTCTACTTTCTGGACAACTGATAAATTTTCAAAGGGGATGCAGGAGAGACAGACAATTCTTTTAACAATGTTAAGTTCCTCTAATTTGCATTGCTTGGCTTTTTGAGATCCAACTTTGGATAACATTAACCTAATATTGTATTTTAATAGCTCCCAATTAGATCCAAAATTATTTTCAGCTTGAGCTTTATTAAAAAAGAAATTAATCTTAGAAATTACAGCTTGACAGGTTTCCTCATCCACTAATAAAGCAGAGTTTAGTTTCCAATAAGAACTATATGTTCTTGAATAAGATGGGTTATCAAAAGCCAGAATAATAGACTTATGATCGGACAGTGGAGAAGGCAAAATTTCAACTTTGGTGACATAACCAGATAAAGAGTCAGATATTAACCAGAAGTCAATCCTAGACCTCAGTGAACCGGAGCTGTTAGACCAGGTAAACTGTGAAGCATGAGGATTTTTTTCCCTCCAAATATCAGTCAGACCAAAACGGGAAATCAACTCACAGAGGCCTGATGATCCATTAGAAATTCTAGGTGGTGATCTGTCCAAGGAGCTGTTTATAGTTTGGTTAAAGTCTCCACCCAAAATAATAAGCAAATTAGAATATTTAGATTTGAAATAGTTTAAATGAGTTTCTATTGAATAAAACAATTTTAAGTTATTTTTTGTAGAGTTAAATCCATAAATGTTACCCAGGACAAAGATACAATCATTTAAAGTAACTAATAAAAAAAGAAAATGACCTTCAGGATCAGAGATTGTCTCTATTATTTTACCCTTAAATTTGTGCTTTAAAGTTAAAACTCCTGCTGAAAGATTAGAACCATATGAAGAAAACATCTCATCACCCCATTGTGATTTCCAAAACTTAAAATCGTTAGAATTTGCATGAGACTCTTGTATGAAACAAAAATCAGTGCTAAGAGATTTAGCATACAGAAAAATAGCTTTACGTTTGATGTCATTACGTAACCCTCTTGTGTTAATTGAACAAACAGAAAGTTTAGGAAACATTAGAACAATATGAAACCAGAACTATAATAAGTGAGTCAGTCCATGACATCCTATAAGTAAGGAACAAATTACCCGTAAATGAACAAGTTTGGGATCATTCAAGGGAAAAAAAAAAAATAAAAATAAAAAAATATATATAGCCTATTATGTTATAAACACGTAGGCCTACACATATAAAAAATATATATGCATAGTAATTCCACAAATAAACCTCAGTGATTTTTCCTATCTTTCAGTAAACATTTTGAAGATTGAGAAGTATTACTGAAGTCAGAAACATGACAATAAAGTCAGAATAGTATGCTACCATTAGCAACTAAATCAAAAACCAATCATTCAACGATCTCCATGTCTTGCACAAGAAGTTCTTTACCATCAACGTACGCCTTTGGACCAACGAAGTAAGCGCGGTGTCCTTGCTGACGGGCTCTCTCAACAAGTGGCCAAAGTTTGTTACGCTGCACACGATCCTCGGGGGACAGGTCTTCTGCGAAGCGCAAGTGGTGCGTAACAAGATAAGGAGAGTTCTTTGCGGCTTTCCAGAGAGCATCGCGAAAATAACGCATTGTGAACTGAAGAATAATTCCGCGAGGTTTTTTTTTTCCAGAGGGCAGAGTGTCGTCGCTCCTCACTTTTCCCAAACGGTGTACCACATCAATTAACTCGTGAGATTTACCAGCAAACGTTGGGATAACAGCCTCGCATATATCCAGAACTTTCTGTCTGATGTTTTCTCCTGGTTGCTCAGGTAGACCGTGGAGCCGCAGATTCCATCTCCTCTTGTATCTGGAGAGATCTTGTACTCTGTTCTCTAGATCACAGATTCGTTTCTCGGCGTTTGTCACTCGCTTATCAACTCGCTCCACACTCCCCTTTACATCTTTAATTTCTTCTGCCAGAAATTCGACTGATACCTTCACTTCCTCGATGCCTTTGTCAAGGATGTCGGCTCTTTCATTAATGACGGACTTGAGAGATGTAATTATCATCATGGCTAAAGGGGAATGCAGATCTTCTTCCTTATCATCATTCCTGCCTTTTTTGTGCGATGGTTCCTTTATCGGAGAATCAGGTAGAGGAGCGACTGCACCAGAGCACGAATCGAAATCCACAGTAACACTCGCACCGAGATCTAAAGATGAATCCATCGACTTAGATTTGCGCTTTTTATCCTTAGTCATAGTCCAAAAATCTTTCCAGTGGTTAGTACACAATTTCTGACGAACAAAATGAAGGTGACGGGAAAGTTCAAATGTGTTAGGCCTAAGCAGTGGCTGACGAGAATCTAAATAAGGATAGGCCTATCACGACACAAATATCCCAAATGTAGAATGTAAAAAACAAAAATAATAACTTAACAGACCCCCCTAAATGATCATAAAGTGCTTTCGAGTAAATATGATAAAGTATTGATCGAGATGCACTTTAAATTACATGTTTAACGACAATTATTCACGGACTGAATCACTCACGCTGTCAACTTCACGCCGCCATTTTCCCTTCCATCTCTGTAGTAAAACATCTAAAGGTCAGAGTGACTCAGTGACTGTGTGTGTGAGAGAGATACTCTAGGGGAATATGGCGTAACAGGTTTGTGTAAAGCCCCATTCATATATTCAGTACTCAGTGTATGAACACAAATTAATCTGATTATCTTTGTGCACCGCCTTAAGCAAGCAAACAAATAAACAAACACATGCTTAGGAAAGGTGCCATTTGTGCCTGAACATTTCAGCAATATTTATTTATTTGGTCTGAATGTTTACATATTTATTTGGTCACTCTTCTATTTATTTATTTAGTTGATTATTTATGTGTTTTATTTATATAGTTCATAATTTAGTCCTTTGTTTTAGTTAAATTAAACTATTTATTTTAGTTATTAAAGGAATTGTTCTCTACAAAATGAATTTCTTTCTTCTGCTGAACACAAAGGAAGAATGTCAGTAACCAAACAGAATGTACCCGTCTTGTCTGCACCTGTTCTTGTTTATCCTTGATTAGTTAACCTTCATCCACCTTTGTCTAGTTGGTTCCCTCATTTACCCTCTGTATATATTCTCCCATTCAGGTCTGTCCTGTGTTGGTTATTGTTCATGTGCACATGTTTATATGTCTCACGCTGTTACATTTAACTTCGTTGTTCAAGCCGTGACAACCCCATTGACTTCCATAGTAGGAAAACAAATACTATGGATGTCAATGTGGGTACATCAACTGTTTGGTTACTGACATTCTTCAAAATATCTTCCTTTTGAGTTTTGCAAAAGAAAGAAATTCATACAGGTTTGATACAACTTGATGGTAAGTAAATGATGACAGAATTAAATGTTTTCCTATTTAACTATTCCTTTAAATGAATTAATTCTTTGATTGGGTTATTAATGTGTTTGTTTGCTTAGTTAGCCATTTATTTAGTTAAGTCTGTTCTGTAGTTATTTAAAAAAAAAATCAAATCGTGACAAAGGGGGTCAAGAAAATTGTCTATTCTAATGAAAACAAATGTGTAAAATCAATGAAGAATGTTTTCATTACTAGCATTACACACTCAGAGAAACATCCTGTGATGTAACTAAGTTCACTATCTTGTCAATGACATGCAGAAGTGAGTCATGGGCATAAACGGGGAACGAATGGCACCATTTCCTAAGGACCAGTGATGTGGAGAATGATTCAGGCCGTCAAAGGTGGACACAGGCTCCTGACACTCGGTGGAATGGACTGACTCATTAACAATTCATGTCTGACTGATTGAGAGATTAATTGTTTCTGTCTAACAGGCATCGGATTGATGCTTAATACCTCTGTCATTTGTTATCTACACTGTCTATCACCCTCTCACACACATTCTCCCTGTCTATCTCTCTATCAGTCTTATACACAACCGCTCCTACCTCAATCTATCCCTGGAGAGTAATAAAATAAAACAATTACGTTCGTCCTGTGTGTCCATATCGCTCAGTCTAGGCAGTGTACGCTACACAAGATAATGGACTTTCCGCCGGCCTAAAGAGCACAGAAGGAATTGGGCCACCCACCCTCCAACACAAACACAAACACATAGCCCACACCAAAGCTAAATATACTCCCAATTACAACACCACGCTTCATTTATTATGCAACTCCCCACTCTGCAAGATCCATCTGTGTGTGGTTGTTCATATTTGATTATATCGGCCCTTGCTCTTCGGCTTTTCTCTCGGGTCGTTTAAGAGGAGCAAAAACACGCTCTCCCTTCTTAAACGTCTCTCAAAGCTTCAACCTGTTGGCCCCTACTGGTTGTACCAAGGCCTCATGGCGATGCCAGTCTGGAGCTCGTATGAATGAGAGGAACGTTCCTCTGCTAATCTGGGTCACACAGGCACCATCTGCCTTGACAAGATTACTGGGTAGTAGGACAAGAAATCCTTTCTCTTTGGCCAGATTAAACATGAAATATAGGACAGGGGTATAGGGTGGAAGAGCGGAGGAGAGAGGGAGAATGGGTGTTTTGGGTCTGTGTCTGAACAGGGCGTGTGTCGGGGGCCGATGGCTGGGTTCTCTGTCCGAGGACAAATAGGTGCATCTTTCTGCAGTTCCTTGTACCAATTTGTTGTCGTTTCTGAGGTTGAGGCCTGCAGAAGGATTAGTGTTCTTGATTATTTCTCTGTATTATTGTTATATCATATCTCTATATTTGTTTCTGTATATGTGATCTGCAATTCCTGACAAATGCTGGTCTTGTTTGATCCAGATTCACCCTCAATTTGATTAGATATTTTTAGGGAGATCCCTTCGAATGCAGCATTCTGACGGAAAGTGACTGATTTGTTTGTTCCCTTGCTCAAAAAAACCCCCATCACAAACCAGACTAAGATGGTCTGGTCTCCCTGCTTGTTCAGGGTGGTATGATGTTTTAGAACGAGGTTGGATTTTTACAGCTTATTCAGGACAGCTTAAACAAGCTAAGACAATCCTAAACCAAATAAGACCAAACAAGACCAAACTAGCTTAGGTTGGTTTAAACAGGTTTTTGAAGCAGTTATTTTAGTATGATTGAGATGAAGTTATAGTTTTTTTTATTGTTAGTTTGAATTATTTTTGTTTTCTACTTTCATTTTAATTTTAGTTACAGTTTTTTTTGTACAATAACAAAAAATTAGTCATTTTGTTGTGCTTAGTTTTTTTGTCTACATATGTAGTTTATTTTTTGTTTTAGTACATCAAATTAAATAAATTAAATTTTAGTTAAACCATATTTTTCAATTGTTTTTTAAAATAAACATGAAAAATACATTCATACATATATATATTAAAATTGTGTCGGTTATTCTTCGTGTGTACATGTTTATATATATACTAAGAACTAAGTTCGGAGTAAATACAGTGAGGAAAATAAGTATTTGAACTCCCTGCTATTTTGCAAGTTCTCCCACTTGGAAATCATGGAGGGGTCTGAAATTGTCATCGTAGGTGCATGTCCACTGTGAGAGACATAATAAAATAAAAAAAATCCAGAAATCACAATATATGATTTTTTTAACTATTTATTTGTATGCTACAGCTGCAAATAAGTATTTGAACACCTGTCTATCAGCTAGAATTCTGACCCTCAAAGACCTGTTAGTCTGCCTTTAAAATGTCCACCTCCACTCCATTTATTATCCTAAATTAGATGCACCTGTTTGAGGTCGTTAGCTGCATAAAGACACCTGTCCACCCCATACAATCAGTAAGAAAACAACTACTAACATGGCCAAGACCAAAGAGCTGTCCAGAGACACTAGAGACAAAATTGTACACCTCCACAAGGCTGGAAAGGGCTATGGGGAAATTGCCAAGCAGCTTGGTGAAAAAAGGTCCACTGTTGGAGCAATCATTAGAAAATGGAAGAAGCTAAACATGACTGTCAATCTCCCTCGGACTGGGGCTCCATGCAAGATCTCACCTCGTGGGGTCTCAATGATCCTAAGAAAGGTGAGAAATGAGCCCAGAACTACACGGGAGGAGCTGGTCAATGACCTGAAAAGAGCTGGGACCACCGTTTCCAAGGTTACTGTTGGTAATACACTAAGACGTCATGGTTTGAAATCATGCATGGCACGGAAGGTTCCCCTGCTTAAACCAGCACATGTCAAGGCCCGTCTTAAAGGGATAGTTCACCCAAAAATGAAAATTCGGTCATAATTTACTCACCCTCAAGTTGTTTCAAACCTGTATGAGTTTCTTTCTTCTGTTGAACACAAAAGAAGATATTGTGAAGAATGTTGGTGAACAGACAGTTGCTGGACCCCATTGACTTCCATAGTAGGAAAAAAAGATACTATGGAAGTCAATGGGGTCCAGCAACTGTCTGGTCACCAACATTCTTCAAAATATCTTCTTTTGTGTTCAGCAGAAGAAAGAAACTCATACAGGTTTGAAACAATTTGAGGGTGATTAAATTATGACAGAATTTTCATTTTTGGGTGAACTATCCCTTTAAGTTTGCCAATGACCATTTGGATGATCCAGAGGAGTCATGGGAGAAAGTCACGTGGTCAGATGAGACCAAGAACATTTTGGTCATAATTCCACTAACCGTGTTTGGAGGAAGAAGAATGATGAGTACCATCCCAAGAACACCATCCCTACTGTGAAGCATGGCGGTGGTAGCATCATGTTTTGGGGGTGTTTTTCTGCACATGGGACAGGGCTACTGCACTGTATTAAGGAGAGGATGACCGGGGCCATGTATTGCGAGATTTTGGGGAACAACCTCCTTCCCTCAGTTAGAGCATTGAAGATGGGTCGAGGCTGGGTCTTCCAACATGACAATGACCCGAAGCACACAGCCAGGATAACCAAGGAGTGGCTCTGTAAGAAGCATATCAAGGTTCTGGCGTGACCTAGCCAGTCTCCAGACCTAAACCCAATAGAGAATCTTTGGAGGGAGCTCAAACTCTGTGTTTCTCAGCGACAGCCCAGAAACCTGACTGATCTAGAGAAGATCTGTGTGGAGGAGTGGGCCAAAATCCCTCCTGCAGTGTGTGCAAACCTGGTGAAAAATTACAGGAAACGTTTGACCTCTGTAATTGCAAACAAAGGCTACTGTACCAAATATTAACATTGATTTTCGCAGGTGTTCAAATACTTATTTGCAGCTGTATCTTACAAATAAATAGTTAAAAAATCATACATTGTGATTTCTGGATTTTGTTTTTTAGATTATGTCTCTTACAGTGGACATGCACCTACGATGACAATTTCAGACCCCTCCATGATTTCTAAGTGGGAGAACTTGCAAAATAGCAGGGGGTTCAAATACTTATTTTCCTCACTGTATATACTCAGAACTAAATATATATATATATATATATATATTAGGGCTGTCAAATGATTCATCGTGATTAATCACATCCAAAATATATATTTTTTTTACATAATATATGTGGGTGCACTGTGTATAATTAATTTATATATATATATAAATACACACACATGCTTGTATATATTTAAGAAATATTTTCATTTATATACTGTATATAGATTTATATATAATTTATATTATATATAAATATAAATATTTTATATATAAATAATATTTTTTTCTTAAATATACATGCATGTGTGTGTATTTATATATATATATATACAAAATAATTATACACAGTGCACCCACATATATTATGTAAAAAAAAAACTTTTATTTTGGATGTGATTAATCGTGATGAATCATTTGACAGCCCTAATATATATATATATATATATATATATATATATATATATTGTTGTATTAAAAATTATGAATCACCCTATTTTGAAGCTGGGTCTTGCGACAAATTAACTTTCCTCATTTGAAAAGTTTGACGTTAGCCTGTTGCTAAACTAACAACACAACTGCAGCTAGCATGATGAATGTTTCAGTTATGTATAATGTATCAGTTATTGATACTTTTCAGTAGGGAATGATTTTATATCATTGTTGATATCAACTCCGTACACCATCTTAGATGCATTTCTTCACAGAGCTTTTTGCAGTGCATTCTGGGATTCTATTCTTCCAGACATGCAACGCTGCCTTAGAATTTGACTAAAACAAACATAGGTTTGAAACTGCCTTCAATGATGCCATCAAGTTAAAAAAATCTGTTTAGTTTGATCCAGATTTACCAAGAATTTAATTAGATATTTTTAGTTTTTTGATTTTCACATACTTTCTACAGGCACCTCCCTTCAAAGCTGAAAGTGCTTTGAAATGATGCTGAAAAAAAACCATCATCACCCAGCCTAAGTTTGCTGGGCTCTTAGCCCAACTTTTTTTCACCAGGGTCTGAATTTGACTAAAAAGATGTATGTTTGCTGTCTACTATTTGAGACAGTCTTCAGATGATTCTGTCAAGTTTGTCTAACTCACTAAGTTTTGGAGCAGAGCTCATGTGTTTAATGTCTGTATGACTGCGCGATGCTCTTTGTATTTGTATGTTCTCGTGTGGCGCAGGTGAGAGCATGCTCTGGTGGTTCTCGAGACGAAGGCATGAAATGAAAGTCGATGCCGTCACCATGGTAACGCCGTTTCCCCTCTTGCTTTCTTCTTCTCGGCGCTCCGCTGCGCTTTGAGTGGCGTTTCTTTTGATGAGACACTCGCACAAAATGGCAGCCCAGCCTCGGCTCACGTTTGTTCCCCTTCTTCCTGCAGCTCATTTAATCTGTGTATCTCAATCTATCTTTCTTCGGGCTGACGCAAGTCTCACCAACCTGTCATTATTAATAAGGCATGGACACCGTTAATAGCTCTCATCAAATGTTAAAACGCAGACAAACACACGCTCTCTCCATGAGTTGTTTACCAGTGGCTAAGGAGAACTGAGCATCAAGCCAGTAATAGTCTAATTAGATGTGTGGGGATCTCGACTACACTGAGCAAGAGACAGAAGAAATATATGAAGACATAGGGCGAATCTGTCATCTGTTGGCGAGGGGATGACATCAGGATGTGCTCAGTGTTTCTGAGTACAGCTGTGTTACATTGTTTATTCTCTGTCCATATCACTGCATGAGGATAGAGGGATGAGGTCTGGAGTGTGTGTGTGTGTGTGTGTGTGTGTGTGTGTATATATATGTGTATAAAGGGGCGTCCAGCAATGCTTCATCAATGACCCATGGCTTTACAATGAACAATGTCAGGCAGCAAATCCTGTTAATACAAGTGAGAGTTGAGGCAGACATACAGGGTCAGAAATTAAAAGGGTTCGTTCACCTGAAAATTACTCTCTCATGTCGTTCCAAAACACAAAAGACTTTCGTTCATCTTCGGAACACATTAAGATATTTTTTATGAAATCTGAGAGATTTCTGTCCCTCCACTGAAAGTCTATTCACTTAAAAAGTTCATAAAGAGATTGTAAAAGAAATCCATATGAATTTGAGCGGTTTAATCCAAATCTTCTGAAGATAATGATCGATTTGTATGATGAACAGTGTTTAATAAAAGCCTAAATTAAATCTGATCAGCATTCGCATAGAGCATTCAAATATGGTAAACGTAAGCTCAACCGTAACTGCTTGCATTCTTGCAAGCATTCTTGAGCTTCCGTTTACCAAATTTGAGTTCTCTGTGAACTTTTTATTACAATTCAATAAAAAATCTGTATACTCGTCTGTGCATATACTCAAACTCTTTAGTGGATTTAATAATTTTCAATGCATATGGGATTGTCTTCTCCACGAAGACAATCAAAATGTGTCTCACTTTTAATCAAAAGTAGTGGTTGTTCTCACTACCAATCAAAAGTTGGGGAGCAGTACTTCAAAAAATAAAATAATAATAAAATAAAATAAATATTCAGCAAGGATGCAGTAATTTGATAAAAAAGGGACTGTTAAGACATTTATTATGTTACAAATAGGGTTGGGTATTGGTTGGGTTTTATCTGATCTGATTTTTTAAACGGTTCCGGTGCTTAAACGGTTCTTGAACTGGTACTTAAGAAAACGAAACCGCACACACTTTGTCAAAACATAATACCCTTTTATTTACAGGGCCAAACTGGACACAATAGTAACTTAAATATTTTCTGATTAAATGAAAAATTGCGCCGTTTAATAGGCTACTGATGTAAAACACTTAAGTTAAGATCAACATTTTGTCTTCACATATTATGACTTTTACCTTAAGCAGAGAAATATCTGACACTGAGCAGAAATATTTAACACACACAGTATAGCCTCGTATATAAAGAAGTGTTGGTTAACTTTGTTAAACATTTTGCACACGTTGTCACACTCGCTGTTGAATGGCAACGGTGTTTGCTAGCCTACTTGATATGCAAGATTTGCATAGGACATGCATAGGACACATGGGTTGGTTAAGGTAGGTTTAGTAGTGGTGTGGGGTGCGAGTGTATTATACGTTTGGGTAGAATTAGTGTTGTGGGATGCGTGTGTATTACACGCAATGAAGTGCGTATAAAATGCACGCAAAAACTAATTTTCGCGTATAAATTGCACAATAAACACACTGCGTGCTATAGAGACACTGGTAGCCTGCTGAACTTGAACTTTAGTCACATGTGTCAGAGGTTCTGGGTTCTAATCCGCATTCATGCAGTCCATGGTTCATGCAGTATATCAAGCAGGGACACGTTTGTGTGCATTATATTTTGTGATTTCACCGGAACGATCAGAGTCTCCGCAAACAGATTGAATCGCGCGTCCGAGTGAAGACAGCGCGGTGTGCGCGAGCCACAAGAGAAAACACTGTATCCGCGCCACTGATCGCAGCAGCAACGAGCACTTTGATCACTAGATTAAAAAAAAAAAACATTTCAGCGCTAGATCGTCTCTTATTTAACAAACGAACGAAGTGAATGCTCTGCTGGTTAACTGTAGATGTTTTACTTATATGTATTGGAACATTCGTGCCGCGAGATGTTTTACAGGGGGCGGTAAAAAAAAGTCGCACCGCGTTTCGGTTCCTAAATCTAGTTACAAAAGATTTATTTTTAAAATAAATGCTTCTTTTTTTTTTTTTACTTTCTATAAATCAAAGGTTTGTGATTTGTCAGTTTTCACATAAATAATTATCAGCACGACTGTTTATATAATAAATAGCAAATCAGCATAAGGATTTCTGAAGGATAATGTGACACTGAAGACTGGAGTAATGATGCTGAAAATTCAGCTTTGCCATCACAGGAATACATTACGTTTCAAAGCATATGGAAATAGAAAATGGTTATTTTAAATTATAATAATATTTCACTAGGCCTATATTCATTTTACTGTATTTTTGATCAAATAAATGCAGCCTTGTTGAGCATAAGACTTCGTTTGGAAACCATGAAAAAATCCTCAAACTTTTGAACGATGATTATGGTAATGCTTCTGTACATGTTATTCTGACTTAGAATTAGGCAACAAAAAGCAGGCTTTGTGTCAGGAATACATAATGCCTAAACATGCTGCCTACATAGTATTTAAAAAATACCTAATAAATATATAATTTGCCCCTGCAAAAATGCCCCTTAATAAAAGACTTGTTACAAAACCATATGTGTGATATATATACTTGATTTCAGTAGGTCATCTGAATTCAAATTCATGTTTTAATACATTTCTTGTTGTGTTAGCAAGTGCAGGTGCATATTAATCTACAGTATGTGCAAGCATGGTAGTCATATTCCAGGAGTTGTTTATTGCTTCGGTCTTTAGCCCCCCTTACATTAATTCTCTTTCATTTTGCCTTTTCTCTCGTTTTCTTCCTCTCTCTCTCTCTCTGACGCTGTCAAAATTTGCCAGGTGACGGTGGATGCAATGTGACTCCTGATTAGTTGCTCTGGCAACCTCTGGGAACGTTCACTGGTGGCCATGGCAACGGCTGAAGCATGGCGATGGAGCCCGGCAGATTATTTAGATTTAGAACGGGAATGAGAATTCGGAGGTGGCTTTGGCATATCACAACGTCATCAACGGAGATGTTGCTTTTCAATAATACTGATGCTTGCCTGGTGTGTATATGTGCAATTTCTTCTGCAATGAACAGATTTTAGGAGCTTATTTAGAATGGCAGAGCTTGGGGATGGGGGATGGGGGATGGCTGGTGGGGGGTGGGGGGGATTGGTTCGTGAGGAGGTTGAGACGGGGAACTGGTTCGCGGGGAGGGGGAGACAGCTCCAGGCAGTAAGACCTCCAAGCAGTTTTCCATTATGCTTAATTCCATAGAAACCAAACCCAGAAAGACAGGAAACATGGACAGCAAAGAAAGCACTGGATGGTTATGTGAGGGAATGCACATGGGATCGAGGGAATGTGAACGTGTGCTTTTAATACAGCCATATTTCCCTCACCTAGACATATGTGTGCCCTTTTCACCCTTTAAACTTACTTTTGAAATATCGTATGCCTCCATTTTAAGTGTGACACAATTTAAAGCACTGGCACAACAATAGTCAGGGTCAGTAGTTTTATTTAGGTATAAACTTTAAAATCTATGACATGTATGTTCTGCTTGACTGAGATATTGACAGCACTGCTTCAGCCATCAGAATCATACAACATCCAGCCTGAGGCAACGAGGGTTGAGTCATGGTTCACGTATAAAGTCACAATCCATTTAACCGCTTGATATATGCTGTGGCTTAGTTTGTGGTATGTTTAGATTAGAAATAGAAAATATTAAACATTTATAGCCAGATCACAGCTCAGAATAGTTTTAAATGATTCAAACTCTCTTTTCTTAGTTGAGGAAAGTATTGTGTGATCATGTGCATTATCATGATATCATGTGCATACAGAATGTGCAGTGTATGAAGATCCACAAACCGTGACCCCATCAGTAATGCACACTTGCACATTTTGAAAGGTAGCTAAAGCAGTATCTGACAATTGTGTCTCTTCCGCTACCCGGGTCACTGTAGAGTTTGTTATATCAGTCACGGTGCTTTTTTTTTTCTTTTTTTTCTGTGAAGTGTGGATTCGAATTCAAGGATGAGGTGATGACGGCAGACTTAAGTATGACATGATTCAGTGCCCACTCTCTTAACAGGCTTCTATCGCCGACTGTAAAACTGTCGACGGGATGGCTCATAATTTCTTGGGAAACTTCAAAATAGTGATTCTCTGCTCACTCCCGAGATCCCTGTGGGGATTGAACCTGAACCGTGGTCCAGTGCGGACTGATATATATGATATATATGTGATCCTCCGGCAATTAATTCAGAACATATGCCATGAGGTCAACGCTGCTATGGAGCAATGGGAATGAAGCCCATATATGCTGAGTGCATGTATAGATTTATTCATTGACTTTCCTAATTGTGTTTCTCATGAAACAAGGTTCCTCCTTAATCAGTGAATGGGAGTTATGTATTGCCAGGTCAAGTTTGGACACGCGTGACTAAATTTGTTTCTCTTCTTAAATATGTTTAAATGCAAAAAAATTGCTTTGTGGACTAGGATGGATATCTAATCTATTTATTAAAAGTAATAATTATTAAATGGCTAAATGTATCCATTTATGTATTTATTTATTTATGTATTCAATAATCCATTGGATAGATAGATAAATAAATGTGGAATTTTTAGAAAAAATATATATTTATAAAAATTAATTTAAAAATAAAATATAAACGAAATAAAATGTACACACACACACACACATATATATATATATATATATATATATATATATATATATGTATGTGTGTGAATTTTATTTTCTACATATGTAAAAATATATAAATAAATCTATAAAAAAAAATTATAAGATTTTATATATATATATATTAGGGCTGTCAAATGATTAATCACGATTAATCGCATCCAAAATAAAAGTTTGTGTTTACTTAATAAATGTGTTTGTACTGTGTAAAATTATTTTGTATGTATAAGTACACACACGTTCATTTATATATTCAAGAATTTTTTTTAATTTATATATAAAATATTTATATATAATATTAATTATATATAAATCTATATATAGTATAAACATGCAAATATTTCTTAAATATATACAAGCATGTGTATGTATTTATACATATAAAATAATTATGCACAGCACACACACATTTATTATGTAAACACAAACTTTTATTTTGGATGCGATTAATCACGATTAATCATTTGACAGCCCTAATATATATATATAAAATCGTATTATACTTATTTTTTTACATAACATATCTAAAAGTAAATTAATTGTTAAATTACTACATTATTTATTTAACCCATTTTTTTTTTTCATTATTATTATTATTATTATTGAACCGTAGTAATGCAGCTGTTTGAGATTTTTTTTTTCTTGGTGGAGTTGAATTTAGTTCTCCCATAGGATTCCACATTTTCTTGACAATTTATGATCTCTATGAACTCAATCCTCTCTCATTCCATCTATAGGCTGTATTTTTCAGCAGCCATGCATGTCGATTGTAACCTACATGCTTTTATGTCTAAAATATGAGGTCAAGTATGGCTGAGGTATGCAGGGGTTTAGACTTCAACCCTCCATCAGGGCCATGGTGTATTCTGATTTAGGAGTGAGGGGTCTGAGAGAGGTTGAAAATGCCTGACACCTCCTCTCTGGCCATCACACATGAGTGCTCACACCTCTCGCAAAAAGGTTACGAACTATATCCAGCGAGTCTTAGACCTCACAGGGGTCACACAAACCCACCCTTCGTCGGTGGGACGCTTGATGAAAACTCCCCCTGACAGCCACATCAATAATCTAAACTTTCAACGCCCTGCCTTCACTCCAGATCTGCTCAAACTCTCCCCTGCTCCAGAGTCAAGGAGAGGGAGAGAGAGGGAGGAGAAACTACCATAAAAAATAAACGACAAATCCCAAAGGGCAGACTGCAATAAATGTCAGTCTGCATCAGGGGGAGCAGGTTTGTAGAGCGAGCAACTAGCATCGGAGCACAGGAACGTCACGGCGAGGACAGACTTCTTTCTCTTCCTCTCCCTGCCCTCGTCTGACTAACCTCAATAAGGACGGACAGGCCGGACGCCCATTCTCACACGGCGTTGTGCGCAACCCGCTTCTGATTTGTAGTGCGGGAAGGTCTATTGCTGACTGGGACCCTGAAACGGCATCAGACTACACGTTCCCATATGTCAGATTAAAGTAATGTTACTTGCTGTTACAACAAAGTCTCTTTAAAGGCCCACTGAAGTACCTTAGAACGCAAAGCTTTGTTTGATGCATTGACGTAATTTCCACGAAAACCAGAAGCTAAGGCGGGACATTGAATGGCTTCTCCCACTTTTCAAATAGCCAATAGCGTTTAGCTTACCTCACAGACTGCGAGTCGTACTTAACAGCACCATGGAAGCGAATCCGAGTCCTGATGATACGTTGGATTCATTAGTAGAGGTGTGAATAAATTCTACACATTTCATTATTAACCAATGTACAGTTGGAAAACGGAATAAAACTCGAGCGTTTGAGCAACCGAACACATATTTCCAATGGCCAGGTGGTATTTATAGGATAGGGGGCAGGACGCTTTAGATTCTAGAGAGCATTAATTTTGATTGGACAGAAGATATGAGAAGCTGAAGTCTGCGGTAATGTCATACAAATCCATGATCCATTTTAGCGGAAGTGAGAGACTGTAAGTTTTGAATGCTTATATCTCCTAAATGCGAATGTTGTCATTGTTTTGGAACACACCATCTTATTCATAACCTTAAGGTTAACATTCATACTAAAAGCTAAAAAAAAAAAAAAAAAAAATCAGGGGGCCTTTAAGAAAAGACTGTTTAGTTGGTGGCCATTTTGTTAACAGCTGTAGGCAGTTATTTTCTGGGTGGGGTGTTGTACAAGTACAAGTCCTATCTACTTGAATAGGCAAATGCCAAAAGTATCAAGATTGAGTTTCATTAACACATTTCAGATTAGCAATACAATATAACAGCCGACACATTCTCATTGCAAATCTTAACAATTTTACGTTTTAGTGAATTGTGTTTTAATGTCATTTGTGTGTTTACATTCTGCTTACACCCTACTCGATCATTTAGCACAAATTATATTGTACAAATATCATATTGATATTTATCAATTGATATCATATGAACGACCAAAACAAAAGTTTTTTTCATGAGATTGGGTTGAAACAAACTCTTTCCAAAAGGCAATTGGGGCTTTATATTCGATAAAAGTTAAACTCAATCTACAACATTTGTTACTTTTTTGGTTTTGTATAATTATATCCAGTTTTGAGCTTCTTTCCTACAATGCTGAAAATCCTAAAATAATTATAAGAAATACAAAGTTCAGTAATGAAACTCTAGATGGCACAGGTTGATAGGTTAAATCTGCTCAGAATCACATCATTCTCTATAGGGCACAGCTGATTGGTTCCTGTTGTATCAGTAGCCAATGAACTCGCGGCTCAACCTTCAAATACTTGGTCCGCATTTCCCTTGGCAGTGCAGTGTGCTCTCAGAAACACTTCCCCAGCTCCACCTATTGATGTGTTATGCGTAATTCATGTATGCTATATTGTACAGCAGCAGTATGTCTAACTTGCTCACAGCAGTGTTTTAATTAAGCTTCACATTTCTGCTCATATTTTAGATTTTTTCGACTAGTCAATAATTCTAGTTGTAGTAACGTCAACATAACGCTATAAATGCTTTAGATTTAACTTAAAGCAGCACTATGCAGGATGTTTAGCTTAACAGAACAGCTTCAGAGTTATTGCAATGGTTATATGACTATTTTCGGGTTTAATGGTGCGTGCCTGTGAGCGGAAAAAACTCACTTCCAACTTTGAGCCGGCGGGCCGCCGGCCGCAGCATCAGGAAGTGTTGCGTGATATCAGGTCTCGCGATGTAACGAATTGCTTTACGGCAAGAAAGATCTGCTAAAATGAGCATCAAACAGAAATAACCCGGCGCCGTATACATGTGGTGTTCGAGCCGCACATACAATCCGACAGTTCAACAGGACGCGCGCAGCTCTTAAAGGGGCCACACCTTATTTCCACTCGTTACAGCTTCAATCCTACTGAACAGGCACTGGTATACAGGGGGAGGGGATCAGGCCGTCAGTGCAGAGCCATCTCTGCGTGAGTGCTATTTACGACAGTACAAGTACTCCACAGCGACTCTAGGGGTCACTGTTTGACAAAAACTGAAATCCTGCATAGTGCCGCTTTAACTTGTATTGAACCCACATTTTAGTTGAGAGATAAAACTTGCATTCCTACAGTCGTTATATTGAGCATCACAATTTCTACAATTTGGCCAAAAAATTATGCCTGTCTTCTCACCCTTATACTGTCCCTGCAATGACTCGTATAGCTCAAAATTAAGTACCAATGTGCTTCAGAGGCACAAATAATGTTGAAAGTCTTTTTAACTTGTTGAAAACAAGGTGTAACACATTGGCGTAATGATTCAGGAGCCACATACAGTACATAACCGATGTAGCTAAATGTAAATTAAAACAAGATCTCCTTCGGCTCACAGCATTGATCCGTATCTGTCACAACGGACTGTTTTGTTCTGAACACTGTTTCAATTATTCTAATTGCGGCTCAATTCCCATGTCATTATGGTAGTATGAGCCTTTGCGTTATGATGCAGAGAGAGATTGTGTGAGAAATGGAGATGGGGGCGTGCGTGCGTTAAAAACACATTTGTAGCTAATGGAAGACTAGCGGGCCCGTGCACTCCATCGCTGAGAACGATGCCTGTTGTCATGGCAGCGACGTCTCACTTGTTTCCGTGGGAACAGCGATCCAAATCCTCTATGACTGAATCCTGTCGATGCCTGACTTTGCCCCCCGGCAAGAAGAAGAAGAGAGAGAAAGACAGACAGAGGAAAGGAAGAAAGACAGGGGGAAAATGGAGAAGAAAGACGGTTTTCCCCCTCCAGGTCTGTGAGTGACCTGGAAAAGGCCCGTGCTGTGTTTATGCCTCTTGCTATATTGATGCATTTCTGCTGCGCTCTTTTCTCATGTGCTGCGTACGAAGCATCTGTAATTATGCAGCCCTCTGAGCCAAATGCATTTGGACGTCACAAATCTGAGCTCTCATGAGCCTGTATCCATATTAACCAGGCAACAAGCTCTCCTGGACCGGACAAGCGAGTGCCATTCTGGTTCAGGTCCAGACGAAGCAGCATTACAGAGGTTGCAGATTTGTTAAAACATACATCTACAACCTTTTATCTGACTAATCAGTCCGTCACCCATTAAAATAATTAGTAGCTTCCTGTGGAAAGATATTGGCCACTGATCTGCATGAGGACGCATTCAGATTAAAGAAAACTGCTACATTGCGCTAATTAATTAGACAAGCGGAGAAGATTAAAAATCATGTTAAGAAGATTCCCTTTTCAAGCCTTCCTGCCCTTTCACTGGAATCGGACTGCTGACTGTGGTGGAGGTAACAGGTCTGAAACCACAGCCCAACAGGCCCGTTGAGACAGGGTTTTGACAGAGAGACTGAAATATGGATGAGCTGTGGGCATAAGTCATGCCCCACAACACAACAGCGCATTGTGTCCTGGTTAACTGAGCGTACCGGCCTAATGTCTTGGCTTAAAGACTATTTGGTTGGGATTTGTTTTCTAAATTACGTCTGACAAAAAATCTGTTAATATAAGGATGCTGGTAACACTTTACAATAAAGTTAAATTTGTTAACATTAGTTAATACATTTCATTTCTAGTTATCAAGAAAACAATACTTTTACAGCACTGCATGTACTAATATTTTTTGTATTTTAAGTTTATATATAATATATATATATATATATATATATATATATATATATATATATATATATATATATATATAAATAAATAAATAAATAAATAAATAAATAAATAAATATATATATAGTGAAGAAAATAAGTATTTGAACACCCAGCTATTTTGCAAATTCTCCCACTTAGAAATTATGGAGGGGTCTGAAATTGTCGTCATAGGTGCATGTCCACTGTGAGAGTGTTTTTTATAATCTAAAAAAAAAAATGCAGAAATCACAATGTAGGATTTTTTAACTATTTATTTGTAAGATACAGCTGCAAATAAGTATTTGAACACCTGAGAAAATCAATGTTAATATTTGGTACAGTAGCCTTTGTTTGCAATTACAGAGGTCAAACGTTTCCTGTAGTTTTTCACCAGGTTTGCACACACTGCAGGAGGGATTTTGGCCCACTTCTCCACACAGATCTTTGAGCTCCCTCAAAGATTCTCTATTGGGTTTAGGTCTGGAGACTGGCTAGGCCACGCCAGAACCTTGATATGCTTCTTACAGAACCACTCCTTGGTTATCCTGGCTGTGTGCTTCGGGTCATTGTCATGTTGGAAGACCCAGCCTCGACCCATCTTCAATGCTCTAACTGAGGGAAGGAGGTTGTTCCCCAAAATCTCGCAATACATGGCCCCGGTCATCCTCTCCTTAATACAGTGCAGTAGCCCTGTCCCATGTGCAGAAAAACACCCCCAAAACATGATGCTACCACCCCCATGCTTCACAGTAGGGATGGTGTTCTTGGGGTGGTACTCATCATTCTTCTTCCTCCAAACACGGTTAGTGGAATTATGACCAAAAAGTTCTATTTTGGTCTCATCTGACCACATGACTTTCTCCCATGACTCCTCTGGATCATCCAAATGGTCATTGGCAAACTTAAGACGGGCCTTGACATGTGCTGGTTTAAGCAGGGGAACCTTCCGTGCCATGCATGATTTCAAACCATGACGTCTTAGTGTATTACCAACAGTAACCTTGGAAACGGTGGTCCCAGCTCATTTCAGGTCATTGACCAGCTCCTCCCGTGTAGTTCTGGGCTGATTTCTCACCTTTCTTAGGATCATTGAGACCCCACGAGGTGAGATCTTGCATGGAGCCCCAGTCCGAGGGAGATTGACAGTCATGTTTAGCTTCTTCCATTTTCTAATGATTGCTCCAACAGTGGACCTTTTTTCACCAAGCTGCTTGGCAATTTCCCCGTAGCCCTTTCCAGCCTTGTGGAGGTGTACAATTTTGTCTCTAGTGTCTTTGGACAGCTCTTTGGTCTTGGCCATGTTAGTAGTTGGATTCTTACTGATTGTATGGGGTGGACAGGGGTCTTTATGCAGCTAACGACTTCAAACAGGAGCATCTAATTTAGGATAATAAATGGAGTGGAGGTGGACATTTTAAAGGCAGACTAACAGGTCTTTGAGGGTCAGAATTCTAGCTGATAGACAGGTGTTCAAATACTTATTTGCAGCTGTATCTTACAAAATAAATAGTTAAAAAATAATATATATTTTTTTAGATTATGTCTCTCACAGTGGACATGCACCTATGATGACAATTTCAGACCCCTCCATGATTTGGGAGAACTTGCAAAATAGCAGGGTGTTCAAATACTTATTTTCTTCACTGTATATAAATATATATATATATATATATATATATATATATATATATTTATATATATATATATGTACCTTTACTATATTTCTCCATGAATGTAAAATGAAAAGTAATTTATATATATATATATATATATATATATATATATATCTCATATATATTTTAATTAGTCAAAATGTCTATATAAATACATTTTTATTTTAATATATATAAATAAAAATATGTATTTAAAAATATTATAAAATATTTAAATAAAAACAAGTATATTTTAAAATATAGATAAATACATAAATGAGATGCATTTAGAAAAAAAATTATAATAAACACAGTAATCAATCACACACATCTGATGGTATTTGATTCTTGAAGGATGCTCAAAAACAGAAGAAAAACACCAATGGGTTCGATTCAGGCAAAAAAAAGAAAAAAAAAAAAAGAAAAAAGGTATGTATGTGAAACATTACTATAACCAATCTCCTTAGGGAAACCTGTATGAATAGGGCTTTTGTGTAAAATGCAACATGTAATGGTTCCTTTAGAATGAAATATCACTACTATCTGCTACAGTAATAACTGGGCCTTAATACTCAATCTGTTGCTTTAAATGACTCAAATGAGACTGAGAGGAAGAGTGAGTGTAAGTATGTATGTGAAAGAAATGGGGAGAGATGGATGAGTATCTTGTCATCTTCCCTCAGGGAAAGAAAGGTGCCAGACACCTCAAACCCACAGCTCAAAGTAACCCCCTTTACACTTTCACTTTCAGTGTATGTGTGTTTGTGTGTGCGCACAAATGTGTTTCTCTGTGTATTTCTGTGTGAGGGCATCGTGGGGTCTGCTGATTGGGTGAGTTGTCTGTACAGCAACAGACAGAGAGGTTCTTTCAGTATGGTGCAGATTGGTTGAGATGGTGTGGGTTAGAGACAGGCATGTTATTCTCCTAGCATGTTGCTGCCTTTCCTCAATCCCGTTTTTTTCTTGTTCTTTTGCTCTTTTCTCTCTTTTATCCAATGCCTCTGTGTCATGCAATTGCCGTGTTTCTCTGTGCCATCACAGTGTTCCTCAGAAGCTCATTGTGTTCTTTTGGGTTTTGCTTGTGTATGTAGGCTTTGTATGTGCTTCTCTATAAGTATGTCTGTGTAACATGTACAGTATATGTGTGCGGTTGCGTTATTGAACATGTGTCTGCCCATCTATATAAGATAGGATTTACACACATTCAAAAATCAATCACTGGTGAAAATTGCACTGAATTTAATCTGTACTAAACAATATATTATAATTAATCTTTATCAAACATTGTATTAAAATTAATCAGCAGTGAACATAATGGCATAAATCATTACTGATCAGTATATTCAAAATGAATATACACCACATACTGTATTGTACTGAAATGAATCGGTACTGAACATTTGTAACAGTTGGGTAAGATAAAGTTGAGTACAGGATCTAATCGCAAGTAGTTAAAAGGTTTATTTACAATGAACTCAAGAACTTCAACAGAACAACCAATGTAAACGCAATGAGAACTGACAATGAACAGAATGCAAGACAGAGCTTAAATACACTGACCAAACCAATCAACTAAATGAAATCTGGTGCAAATGATAATCAAACAATGAGTAACCTAGATGCAAAGATGCAAACACAGATATCCTCTCCCCCTTTCAAAAATGGGTGTCTATGCACCTCGACTTAAACAGTCCAGAGGTGGGTGGAGGTGGGTGTGGGTGGGGGCGTAGGTGGAAGCGACAATTGACCAAGGTGAAGCCGGAGGGATGAGGAAGCTCGGTGGATTCGAGAGGACGATGGTACCGGGGAGCAAAAGGTGGGAGAAGCCATTGTGGAGCCAACTGCTCGACAGGCCTAGGAGGAGTGGTAGGCATGGAGGCCCAAGCTGGAGCTACTGGGATGAACAAGTTTTAGGGGATGGGGCGATAGGACGGGCGATGCTGCTGGCTCACACACCTGGTCAGACGATCCATGAGCACAGGGGTGATCCTGTGCTCAGTCCATACTGCTGGTGTTTTGATCGGGGCAGACTCCAACTCCACATCTGTGGTGGGTACAGGCTTCGGACTGGGCTGGTGGCTGGGGCTGTGGCACTCTGCTTTCCTCCTTACTCTTACAGATGGTGAAGGGGGAACCGTTGTTGAGGAGTAAGCACTCCACATACTTCTTGAACATCCCTTGAGGTCAGGTCAGACAGGCACGCACTTGTCTCCACATTGAGACCTGCCCGGAAAAACACACAGGCTATCTTCATCAAAATTATCTAGGTGGTATAAGTCCAGGAAAGCCTGCGTGTGTCTCTCGAGGGACTGTTCCCCTGCTAGATCCATCTTAAGTAAGTTTATTTACTCCCGTAGAATCGGACCTGCTTCCTAGCATGATTGATCATGTTGTTAGGACGTTTTAGCATGTGTCTAGCATTATTTTACATTTTACTAACATGTTAATAGCATTTACAATACATTGTTAGAATTTTTTTATTTTTATTTTTAACGTTACTAGCATGAATCAGCATGTTACTAGCATGTCTTACCAAAACACTACCATGTTGTTGGCATGAATTAGCATGAGTTAGCATGTTTAGCATGCTGTTAACATTTGAGCATTTTTCTAACATGATTTAGCATGTTGTTAGCATGTTTTACTACATTGCTAACATGAATTCGCATGTTGCTAGCATTTTTTGGCTTTTGCCAAGCCAACATAATGAATATACACCCATTATTGTACTGAAATTAATCCGTACCTTACATTGCACTGAAATTAAGCCATTGTACCAGTACCAAACTTGTTTGAAATGTAGTGAACACTTTAACAAAATCAACCAGTAGGGAGCATTGTTATAAACCTTCTCTATACCAAACATTGTAATGACATTAATTTGTAGCAAATGTGCTTAAATGAATCAGTATTGATTATCATATAGTTGAAATGAATCAACACTGAACACTCACATACATGCATGGCATGGGAAATGCAGCAAAACAATATTTTTTGCATAAGTAGCAACAATTTACTAGTATGCATTTGTAAATGTGGTTTCTGAAACCAAAATCTTTCAGTGTCAGTTATGTCAACATTCATGTGGGTGAGATACAGAAGTAAGATTTTTTTCACACACAGAAATTTTCCATTGTTTCCCACCATAAACACCAGCTCTCATCTCACCACCCCCTCATTCAGCTGACCACAGAGGATAAATTAGATGACTCTGGGGGAACTACAGCAAACATGGTGGGATTGAACCTCTAAATTATGTTTATTCTGAGGTCCAATGCTGTGTTTCTAACTCTGCTGCACAGTGGGGAAAACTGGCTCTTCAGATTTTTAGTTGAAGATCTCCTGCTGTGACCAGAAGTGGGATGAAAGTCCCTCTCAGAAAGCTGTTGTTTCCAGGAGACCATAATGAATCAGCTTAAGGGAGTTTCCAACAGAATAACTTGGGATATTCACAAGAATTGTGTGGGTTATTTTGTTTAAACGGATTGTATCTATATGTTCTATAAACCCTGTTCTACAAAACTTTCAAGCGATTTGCATTTTCTGCTACCAGAGTTAGACCTTTTAGCGTAATGTTGTAGGACTCTTTAATATAGCCTAAAAATACCGTGCTTTTTCATTTTCTGTAGTTGAATGCTTTTCCAACCCTCATTAGAAGTCTTTTGTTCATTTATGTGACTACAGTCATCCACTGTGGAAGCCATTGAGCTCCAGTCAACTGTGGAGGAACCCGGTCACCCCTCCTGAGGCCCTCCCTGGTCAGGATCTTATGGCAAGCGTAATGGCAGTTTGAGGTGTTTGATTGATGGATAAGAGTGACAGAATGAGTGGAACTGGCTCTGTTCCTGATGGTGGGGTCAACCATCCACACACACACAACAAACTGAACTTGCCTACAGTGAATTGCATTTCCATCAAAGTCACAGTGACCTTATGTTTTATGGTTAAGGGTTAATCTTATTTATTACCGTATATCCATTAAGTGGTTAATGCAGTGTATTTCCATAATTTCTTATGGGAAAGCTCTTATCTTTCATTGCACTCCGAGGCCCTGTATTTTGCCGGGTGGTAAGCTCTAAAGCATTAGCAATTAGCTCCCTCTCTTTACTGATGTCCAGTGTCCAGTTAATCTTCCACTGTTTATTCATGCAGTCTGTCCATCGCCTGATTATAGACTTTACCTTTTAACTGTGGCAGGATGAGCAGATTGAGACGGATTACAGACAGCAGAATTAATAGTCATTTATGAGCTCTGCCCTGTCTTGTTGAAGCCTTTTAGCTTAAGCTGTGGGGTGTTGAATGACACTGTGGGTCTACCCGCGCAAGATTATTTTGAAATGATTTTTATTATAAAATGTTCTAATTTAATTTTAATATCCACTGCAATTCAGTTTACATTAGCAATGTTAGTATTGATTTTTACAATTTAGGTATTACTTAATGGATACATTTTATTTAGGCCTAGTTTTTTATATATTTTACTTTTAGTTTAGTTGTATTTGTTAATTATAGTTAGGGAATCAACAGTATATGAATCTCATTGTGTAACTACAGGTCTCTAGATGTAATAGCTTATTTATGTGATGGCAAAGCGCTCATTACTCCAGTCTTAAGTGTCACATGATCGATCAGAAACAGTTGTGCTACGTAAAATTTTTCATTTTTCAACCATTCAAATGTTTAGGGTTTTAGTAAGATTCAAAAGATCTTATATTCTCTAAAGTATTTTTTTTTTTTTTATAATACTTTTACTCAGCAAACACATTAAATTAGTCAAAAGTGACAGTAAAGCCATTTATAATGTTTTTTTGTTTGTTTGATATTTGTGTGTGCATAACTGTTCTTCTTAATTTCTTTTATTTTAGCTTTTTGTTGCCCATTACTTTTTTGCAGTTTATATATATTACTTACAGCAACCCTATGTGCAGGATCTTAGTGTTGTGAATTAAAATGAAAAAAAAGCATAATCGTTCTCTGAGTGGGTTTTGTGTGTGTGTGTGCAAGAGTATATGCATTCATGGCCACAACACTGTATGAAAACATGCCTTTCAAACATGAAAAGGCAGGAAGGGAAGGCAAAGGAGTGAAAGAGGGAGTCAGAGATCAGATATTGTCAGTCATGCGGGTTGTGTCAGATGTAGCCATTCATGCTAGATTAGACACATTACTCTCCACAGTGGATTTGCTTTGCAATGCCGATGTACATACAGACTTCTTTCCACATGTTTAAATCCACTGTCTGCATCGCTGTATTCATGGCTCAGTACCATGGTGCACTGACTACTGACTATATCAGGTGCTACTCAAAAATAACATGTTCAGCATGGTCATACCAGGTTATTTTTTTTTTGTTAGTGCAAAAGCATTCAATTAGATGCAAATGTAGATTTTTGTCTTTTACATTTTTGTTTAATTTACTCATCATCATTAGCCTGGGTTTGCCCATGGTGCCTTGCGCGCAGCGCAATTTTATTCTCGCTGCTAGGCAGCCTGGATTCCATCGGCCAGATTTGCGCCTCAGATAGGGAACCAATCACAGAACGGGGAGGGAGCAGCAAGACATCTATGCGACACACAGAAGCAGTTTGTTTATATCTATGGATCCAACATGGCAGCAGACGCAAAGTTACCTTTCGATGCAGCCTTAGATATTGTTCTAAGTAGTTTAGAACGTAAGTTTATTTTGAAAAAAGAGCAACTTTTCTGTCGCTCTACATACGTCATCTGGTATAATTGAAACGATTGGCTATGAGCTACGTACAGGCGGATTTGATAGACATCCGTAGCACCCAATAAACGGCTCTGGGCATTCGTAAACCACCCCTCAAATACGAGAAAATGAACATGTGGTTCCCAGACCCACGTCTCAATGAGACTAGGTCTGACGTCAGCCAGGCTACATCCTCATGTCATTCCAAACATCTTTCTTTCACAGAAGAAGATATTTAGAATGTCCATATTTGGTCATGCCCAAACTTGGCATGTCAAAATGACATCATTGGTTCTTCCATGTCTTTGAAGCCAAACATGAAGGTGAAGAGTCACCAAAAAAAAAGAAAGAAATTAAGATTATTCAATTCGATTTGATTACATTTTTCTAGTAACTTAAATGTGTGAATTTTTTTTTAAAAAAGGCTTCATTTTTTGAGTATGGATTTAATAAATAACAGTATTTCAGTATCTAACTTTTATGAAAGGTTTTGATCCACTTCAAATGTTGACTAGTACATACCAGTGTATATCTGAATACCAGTGTTGAGTGTAATGTATTACTAGCCTGGTTAAAACCAGACCATTCTCAGTTGTAACTGAGTTAGGGTCTGGCAAAGCGTCATAGACAAATCATTTCCAGAGGGGCGTCACCAACGGTAGTCGTGGATCGACCTAAAACCAATCAGAGCGACGGAGAAACATCTCCGAGTGTTGTTCTTTGCTCGGTCTTTAACAAAAAGGAAATTGTCAAATCGCTTAAAACAGATAGCTGATTCGAATGAGTGATGTTCGACGGCGGCATCCATCTTTGTAATGTAGGCTACAAAATCTGCTTCAAAATACCAGCGCTGTCGTCATCGTGTAAAGCCCGCCCCAACGTTTCTGATTGGTGCCTCAATTTCGACGGACTGGAAATGGGCTTGAATGAGCTCTTTGCCAGACTAACTTTGGATCATTGTGGTTGTGTTTGAGTGTATTGGCTTTTCCACTGCTCGGTACGGTTCGACTCGGCGCGGAACGGTTCGGCTCGCTTCGCTTTTCCACTGCATGGTACGACTCGACTCGGTACGGCACGGTTCGGTTCGCTTTAGCTTGGTTGCTTTTCCACTGCAGTTAGTACCGGTTCAAAGTGGGTGGACCTCGTCCACTGACCACGATTCAGCCATTTCTTTTTTTAAGCTTTCATCTTCTTTTTTCAAGCAAGTACTTTAAAAACAGGTGCTACAGCGTTGGCTGTTGTCTACTGGCTATTTAAATCTAGCGGGTTTAGTGTCACGTGTCGCAAATACAATGATGCTGGTGGTGACGATTCTGTCTGACCAATCAGTGATCTGCAGTGTTTTCAAGTCACATTTTAGTATCTGTACGGTACGCTTGGAACCTCAACAGACCAGGCAGGTACCATTTGAAGCGAGCCGTACCGTACCATACCATGCAGTGGAAATGCGCCATAAGTGAGCCGTACCGAGCCGAGCTGTATCGTACCATGCAGTGGAAAAGCGCCAAATGTATATCTGTTAAGGTGATGATACACAGGGCAACTTTTTGAGCAATGTTGCTGGGCAATGTTGCCATCAATGGGCAACCAGATGAGACACAGAGCACACGACTGATCTAAATTATTCAGAAAGAAATGTATTGCCCATTTTCAATGAGAAAGTGGCCAAGCAACATTCGCTCTGCAAGATTGCCCAGCAACATTGCTCAAAAAGTTGCCCTGTGTATCATCACCTTAAGGATCTCACCATGATTGCTCCTCAGGAAAGGCAAGTCTGGTTCCTCAACACTAATAGCAATAGCTAGCAGCCTCCAAGCTGGGCTGCACTTTTGCCTCGAATAAAACCTGTCATTTCCCTCATTCTACAACACCGTCAAAACCAATGAGGCATTCCACAGCCATTATTTTTCTCTCCCTCTGTCCTCCTATCTCTCTATTTATGGATGGTCAAGCTACTTTATTCGGTTCAGTGTGTGTGTGATTCGGAAATTCAGAAGAGAAATATTGGTTGGATAAAACTGGAATCAGAACAAATTGGGTTTCATGAGAGGTTATTGATGCAGATATAGACTCTTAAAATCAATGAATACAAAGATGATAGTTGAGAAATAATTGATTGGCCCTTCTAATGAATTCACAAGTTCACACTTAGAAATAATCGTAAAAGATTGTGTATTTTGGTGTGCTGTCCGAGGGGGATGTGGCCCGAACCCAGAGTAACCCGTGGCCCGAACCCAGAGTATACGTATATATTTATTATTTTATATATATATAAAATATATACGTATATGCCTCTCGTGCTGATTGGATAGATAACGTGATCCTCCTGAACTTTGTTGGGGCAATTATTTAGAGTATTAGAGGAGTACTGAACTGTGTTTTGTGGACAGTGGTGTTTGTGGTGAGCAGGATGAGGCAGAGGGCTGTGAGAGAGATGAGACTTTTTTCTTTAGACTTTTAAGTGTATATTTATACACCAATGTTCAAAAGTAAGTCAGAGAGACTTTTTTTTAAAAGAAATTAATTCTTTTATATAGCAAGGACGCATTAAATTGATAAAAAGTTACAGTAAAGTCTTTATAGTGGTTTAAAAGATTTCTACGTTTCCACAACAACAGCAACAACAAAAATAAAGCAGCACATCTGTTTCAACTTTGATAATAAGACATTTTTCTTGAGCAGCAAATTAGCATGTTAGAATGATTTCTGAATGACCTTTTTTTTTCTCTCCCAGGGCACAGTGGCATTGACTCTCGAGATGCTAAATAGAAACTGCCTCATGAATTTACAATGATATTACGTCCTTGTCCGCATCCCTGTCTGCATACTCAACAGCAGTGGATCAGTTGTGTAAAACTGACTAACTATTACCTCCAGCAAGGTTTAGGCTAATGCTAACTCTGTCTACTCTGTCCAATTTACTGGGTTTCTATGAATTATAACAAGAGACTGTCCTCTAATATGGGATTTTGGAAAAAGATAGAACAGTATCAGGCTTTGCTGTTATTGATTTTCTTGAGTTTTCTCTTGGCAGGTAAATACTGCAAAATCCTATTGTTTAGGTCGCAAATCTTTCTGCAATAAGAGCGTTAGGTAATCTCTTGGATGTTTGTGTCATTGCTAATTGCACAAATCTTAACATAGCTGAGATTAACCTGATTTTTTATGTTGTTGTTGTTGAGAAGTTGGTCTCGGGTAAAGATTTGACCTAAGGCAACTGGGCTGGATATCAGAGCAGAATTTCTCTGAATTAGTCGTTAATCTGATATTCTGGCTGCTGCTGCTCAGCCATCATAACCATGAATCTTTCATCTGCGTCTGCAGGAATCTTTACCCACATCCTCCATGGAGGAAAGTGTGTTTATGTGCATATGAGGGAGTTTGCAGCAAGTGTAACAGAAGGCCCTTGTAAAAAAAAAAGTACAGTGACTGCATCAGGTGGTCATACCATGGTTCTTTTACATATAACATGGTATCATAACCAGTTACTTACGCAGTACTCCAAGGCACTTCATGGAATATCATGATACAATACAAGATAAAATGTGATCGCTATGGTAATGTTATCTATTATAGTTGTAAATGAATACCATACTCATGCAATGTTATTTATATGAAATTCTTACTACCAAGATTTTATTAGATCTATGTTATATAAAACATGTCCAGAAATATGTTATTACCATGACACATGTCTAAAATCATGGTATTAGTATGGTATATGGTACAATGTATGACCATGATACATGTCAAAAATGTGGTATGACCATGATACATGTGATATACAGAATGTATTGAATTATTACTAAACTCATTCAAGGATACAATGGACATATGGACATGTATCATGGTCATACCACATTTTCTTGGAAGTAAGAATTTCATATAAATAACATAATACATGAGTATGGTATTCATTTAGTACTATAATAGATAACATTACCATAGCGATCACATTTTATCTTATATTGTATCGTATATATGATACAATGATTATGGTATTCCAAGTATGTCAAAGAAACAAATTCTTCTACCATTCCTTCTTAGGCTGTTTTTTTTTTTTTTTTTTTTTAGTAGGGATGTCCAAAACAGCATTATATTTCAAAAAAGCATGGTGTTACCATGGCACTTTGATATATTATGTTTCTGAATGATTATCATATGCAGATTTACATGATATTTAAACTTACCTTATGGAAAATCATGGTTCTGTCATGCCCAAACAACATGTTATTACTGTGGATTGATATCCCCCAAAAATGGTAATATTAGGATGTTGTTTGTAGGGGTGTGTTATTTTGATGTTATATAGCAGGCCTTTGATAAGAATCTCAAATCAAACAATCAGAGTTTGGAAACTGTTCCAAGAAATGTTCCGATATTTTGATTTCAAAAGCGCTAAAAAAGAAGGCTAAACATAGCTGAATAGATACTTTGCATAGTCCTCCAGCAGTGGCTGGTCATTGGTTGATCATCTTCCATGACATGATATGCAAATGTTGATCTTTTACAACAGCAGAAGTTGAGGAACGTAAACACTGACGTGTGTACAAATAAATCTAAAGTGGCATCTGTCACGTCAAGCCTCAACATCACTTGACAAGAAGCCTTTTCTGCGACACGGCGATTTGATGGAGCTTGCTTTTGCCAGTTGAGAGACCAAATGTAGATACAATGATAGGGAAATTGAATTTGTTGCCTAGTTTCTCTGTCTGTCTCCAAGAACTCCTGTCTTTGGCAAATTTAGATGCGATTTATGAATTGTTCAGATACCCAAAAATCACTCTGAGGAAGGGAGATATTTATAGTTGCCGTAGACTTATATAACAGCTATAACTTATGTTGGCAGCATGGAAAAATAAAGGGAATGTGAATTCTTAGCTCACCAGATATAGACCTGTCACACACAAAATCTCATGCATGCAAATGTCATACTCTGCCGTCACCCTGTGCGGCGTCACATCCCTTCCTTTCGTACCAGGATACACACACACACACACACACACACACACACACACACACACACGTGCCCACACAAACACGCATTGAGTCGGGATGTTCCAGGATATTCTCTGACCTTACCCTTCCTTTATCCCTCCACCTTCTCTCCATCAATCCGTCCTTTTTTGCCGTTCTTATCAGAGAGCTCTTTGTCCCTGTCAGATATAGAGGAGACAGGCCATCTCTCTCTCTCTCTCTCTCTCTCTCTCTCTCTCTCTCTCTCTCTCTCTCTCTCTCTCTCTCTCTCTCTCTCTCTCTCTCTCTCTCTCTCTCTCTCTCTCTCTCTCTCTCTCTCTCTCTCTCTCTCTATCTCTCTCTCTATCTCTATCTCTATCTCTATCTCTATCTCTATCTCTATCTCTATCTCTATCTCTATCTCTATCTCTATCTCTATCTCTATCTCTATCTCTATCTCTATCTCTCTCTCTCTCTCTCTCTCTCTCTCTCTCTATCTCTATCTCTATCTCTATCTCTATCTCTATCTCTATCTCTATCTCTATCTCTATCTCTCTATCTATACTCCTGACTGATTCCTCTCCGTCTGACTAGTGCCAGGGTAAGGGCACCGCCAGCCACTTTCTGTCTGAGTGCTGTGTGCCATTTCAGGACACAGTTGTAATTTTTTGTCAAACTCTAAGCCAGAAATGGGCCGTTCTCTGCAGGGTGCAAATGTATTTAAGGTTGTAGTGGACAATCGTTCTCTCTCTCTCTCTCTCTCTCTCTTGCTCTCTCCCTTCTATCTTGATCTGAAAACATGCTTACTCTCTGATTGAACCGGATCTTTGATTAATCCTGTTCCAAAGATGAGATCACTTCAACTGTGCGGTCAGTTCACAGAGTTAGGAACCACATGCTGAATGAAGATGGCGGGCCTCATTCCTTCCATATCGCTCACCTCTGCAAGACTTTACTGAAGTCAAGATCAATTACAATTGACAGATCTCTTCTATATAATCATTAACTGCCTGTTAGTTCCAGTAATGCCTATTTTGAGGTAGTAACATCGATGTATAGAATGTATACCATAAAACCTGTCATGAATGTCTGGGTCATATTTTATTAAAAAATTAAATAAAAGAAAAAATATATATATTGCATAAATTAAGTTTTGCCTATTTTTAGGGCCATAGATGGTTTGCATTTTGAAATTTTTCATGACATTTAAGCACATCTTGTTTTGAATTACACTAATTTTTGCAGAGGTGAAATGCAAATATCGATGGATTCTATTTACACAGTGAAACTAGCAGAATTTTCTTTACACTATGTGGAAATAGGTGTTAGTTGCTAGTTTTATTTAGGGTGTATTCACAGCTGCCTTGTTTGGTTCGATTGAATCGAACTCAAGTTCGTTTCCCCCTTTGGTGCGGATCTTTTAGGCGGGTGTGAATACAGATATCGCAGTCGGGTGCGGACCAAACAACCGAACCGAGACCCAGCTGAAGATGTGGTCTTGTTACGGTTCCAAACGAACTCTGGTAAGGTTCGTTTAAGGTGTGAACATGAACCGACCCAATTGCAGAAAGCACTGCGCCTTTGACTTATTAGGGATAGCACTACACATAGTAGTATGCAGTAATGTTAGCAGTAGCGCTTTCAATCGATGAATTATTTTTTTTTTTACTAGATTAATAAGTCTTTACGTTCATTTAAGACTTTATTTGACTGCTCTTATGAGGATACTTAACAAACCGGACATTTTGGCATAATGGTGTGTGTTATTGTTCGTTCAAGCGCGAAAGAGAATTCGTAGCAACACTATTCGTATTAATAGCAACACTACCAGTGTTTGAATGTAGAGCTTCAGCTTATTGGCTTATCGCTGATGCAAGGGCAACCAATCAGCTGTGCTTTAAGTGAGTTTAGGACCTATCAGCCTGCAGCGTCTAGTGTTTCATGCCAGAACTTGGTATTAATACTGTAAAAATTGCATGACAATAATGATTTTTTATTAATCACATCTGCATGACAATGATTTAATATTTATTTTTATTATGGTAATGGTAATAAGATATTTTGCATTACGGTAATCCTATTTATATTTTTTGCATTACGATAATAACATGTTCTTTTATTATCTATTATCGTTATTATTTCTGTAATGAAATGTTCAAAAAAATTCATGCATGACTAATGATGATGTTTTTTTGCATTATGGTAATGGTATTGTGCCTAATTGTCATGAAAGTAATGTCCCAATGAAAAAATCTTAATGATCATACTAATATTCAAAATATAATTTCCTGTTTTGATTGTTTGTTAGTTTGTTTTGGGGTGAAATGTTAGCTGGATGTTTTTTTTTTTTTTTTTTTTTGATTTACCTGATTACATGAATTAAATTAGGTATTACGTGAATATGTGTTAGCTTTCGAGATCACAACATATCAATTTTCCCATCATGTCATGATGCCAGCTTATTCACAATCATTTTTATTGGTATTGTCCATCCTGTGCTTGTAGTCCTACTTTCTTTTTTGATTGCTGCTGAACTGCCCAGCAGACCTCATCTAGTCAATATAATCGCAGTTTTTCACTCTGTCTGTCTGTGTGTGTGTGTGTGAGCGTGCGTGTATGTGTGTGTGTGCGTGCGTGCGTGCGTGCGCTGAGACTAGAATTAACCCAGGACATTCAATCAGACTCCAATCCTGCTCAGCTCTTGTCTGTGAGGCAGAACCGTGCCATTGACCTGTAAAGCACTGGTCAGTGTGTGTGAGTGTTTCTGGGTGACAGAAGGATTAGAAGGGGCTTTTTGCCTCGTCCATTCCCAGAGGACAGTGTGAAGTAGATAGAGATGCCACATGACCAGTGATGTCTGTCCCCAAAACAGGCAAAGAGGCAATCGACCAGACAAAATATGATATGGCCTAAAAAAGAAAAAGCCAGTTCAGAGGTGATGTTGCTAAAATATCAATATTTCAGCATGTCTTTACAATGTTTCAGTCAATCCTTTATCTTTTTATTAATATTTATTATCCTGTAAGGTTAAAAAAACTGTAAGGAACCCTACAAACTTTCATTGAATGAACAAAGAAAGTGAAAAATATCTTGTTTTGGGTTTCACAGAAGAAAGTAAGTCATACAGATGTGGCACAACATGAGGGTAAGTAAATTGACATAATTTAATTTTTGGTTGAACTATTGTTTCCTGGGCCATCTGAAATTTACTTTTGTCTAATGTAATAGATCGTCACTTTGTGTTTCTCTATTCTGCTGAGTTTGTGACCTGTAGCTTTGATGGCTCAGTTAAGTGGTGCTGGGTTTTGGCAGGCATGGGTATAATATAATCAAGACATTGTGGAAGCATATATGGGATTTTTAAGAGAAATTGATTTGGTCAGCCATGCCTGCAAGAAAGGTGGCTGAATAAACTGCCAGGATGCCATAGGCTGTGCTGTAAAATTGAATTTGCATGACCTGCTGAGAATGTGAGGAGTTTTCATGATAAATGCAGAGTGTTACGCAAAGTATCCAGGGCTCTTGAATAAGACTCACTTAACCGAGAGCACACCGAACACTAACCCAGCTATCATAGATCTATTACTGAACTAGACAGACTACAGCACAGTCATTACTCTCTGATACTTCAATTTTGCACATTTCTGTGCGTGTTTCTGTGGGCATTCAGATTTATGAATGTATGTACACACTTCATGGATCGTAACAGCATTGAAATCACATTGCCTTCGGTCTCTTTTACCACTTTACCCAAACATCATATAGCTATCACTTCCGGGAAAGCCAAGGCTTGTCTCTGGCCTTATGTCTCATGTCTGTTTAAAGAATAAATGAATGATCATGTTATATCTGTCACTTCAGATGTCTAGAGGTGTTTCATATGAAGCCTTTTGTGATGTTTTATTAAAGATATTGTTATGGCATGGTGTATTCATAAAACATATCCACTAATTTTCATTCCATTCACTGGATCTGTTATGTAAGCCTTGCATGAAATTAAAGGTTTGCAATTGGTGAAGAAAATGTGTCTGCACAAGGAAGGTTTTTTTTCTTTTTTCTCAGTGATGCCACAGAAGAACCATTTTGGTTTATTTAATTTAACCGTTCTTAAAATAACCATTTGTAAACATTTTTCCACTATAAAGAACCCTTTGTGCAGTGGAAAGGTTCTTCATGGATCATAGATGTCAATAAAGTACCTTTTAATATTTAAGAAATGTGGTGCTTTTAATGGTGCTGCCACAATGCCACCAATAGAGTGGAAAAGGCTGTTACTAGTCTAAAAAAAAAAAAGGATTCTCTATTGCCATCAATGGTTCCATTAAGACCCTTACACATCCATGGGAACTTTTCATTGCACAAAAGGTTTTTTTATACTGAAAAGGGTTCTTTAGATTATTAAGATGTTCTTGCACTAGAAAAGAAATGGTTATTTTAAGAACTGTTCACTGAAAGTTTCTTTGGGGATACCAAAAATGTTGCTAGGGTCCTCTAAGTGATTTCTAGGTGGTTTCTTCTGGACCACACTTATGTCAGTATGATTTTCTGATGCCTTGATAGGATTTGACTGCCGCCTCCTTTAATGTGGGTTTTATGTCATAAAACAGATGTCTCTGACTATAAATTATGATTTATTGGATGAAATGTTTGAAAGAAAAAAAAACATTTAATAATAATAGTGATATTGCCTTAGCAAGTCAAGTGGCGAGAGTATATAAAATACTGTGGTGACCATGATTTAAGTGGTCTTGTGAGCTTTCTCTCTCTGTTTATGAAAGTATGGGGAAGTGTAATTGATGTATTCTGGTCATCAGGGCTCCACGCTGTACTGTTTTATGAGAACACATTGTTTTCCTTCATAGAGAGATCTGGCAGGCTGAGAGCTCATCTAACTCTAATGAATGAGGTCAGCAAAGCATGTTGACTTATTACTGATTTAGAGCCTTGATTTGCAAAAGGGAAAAATAACTGAACCATTTATCAGCTTGAATTTGAGGGCTGATTATAGGCTGTACCACAGTCCTCAGTCAAAGCTACTTTGAGCTACAAGCTATGCTCAAAATTTAAAGGCATAGTTCATCCAAAAATACAATTATGTTATTTCTTCAAGTGTTGTTCCAAACCTGGATGAGTTTATTTATTGTGTGGAACACAAAAGAGAGTATGTTTATATTGTTGATAGGATGCCACATTTTATTCAAAATCAGTTTGGTATTGAGTAAATGTCCGTTTTTGAGCAATAAAACACAAAAGTAGCTGTTAGAGCTGGTTTAGCTAAATTTTTCTGAAAACACCTGAGATATTGTTATGCTACTGATAAATAGTAACTTCCTTATTGACTAGTGCTGGCTACGTGAAAATTAAAGGTGCAGTAGCGGTTGAAATGGGTACTGCATTCCAAATTCAAAAATATTGGAGAGAGTTGTTTTTCAGAGAAACAAGTATGTGAACTTAGCATGTTTCCTAAATATCTGAAAACATATTAGGCTATTTTTATGCTTTAACAAAGTAGAAATAGTTGGTTACTGTCCACCACTGCCTATAACCAAGTCTTAACCCTCAAACAGCCCTTTATAGGGGTGTCAGAAAGTGAGAACCCTGGCCAGAAGGTCCTCGCTCTGATGGTCTAAAACTCAAGATAACTCCTCACAAAGATAACTATACCAGAACACATACAGATACGCAATATGTCCTTTTGTGAAGGTTGGCGATGAGCCGTAAATTCAAAGGAAATGAAGAGTAATGGCTTTAATTTGGGTTTGGTCTTCAAGGTGTTCCACTGTCCTTCAGACAGCTGAGGCTCATTATCCCGGACCAGGTCTGGTTCAAGACCATCTGTCTAATTTTAATGTATTTCAAGATTACCTACATATAGTCAGTCCTACACCTAATTGGCATTGCAAATATTGAAGAGTGTCTAATAAATGGTTATATTTTATCAAGGCACATTGCAATGGGGGGCTCTTTTGACATCATGTCAGCTAGTTTTGCACAGGTAATATACTTACTTTACTTTAGATAAGATAAAATTCTTAAGTTAAATTGAGGATATATTCTTCTTGAGAATCTTTTGACAGAGTTTATTTTTGTTTAGAGGAGACGCTCGGCTCTCTGTCAGCTCGACTGGAATTCTGATGTCTACAACCAAAGTCAGAAAACAACTCCACAAAACCCTGGCTTTCCTTTCCGAGCCCTCTCCAGTACACAAAAGATGTTTTTGTTTTTCCAGCAAATTCCAAAGAATGTCAATCTCATAACCCAAAACAAACAGTTGTTGGATCTAGCGCATTGCACAAGCACTAGAGCCTCCCAAACCTGTATAATAAGCACCTTCCACATCCGGAAGAAAGCCAGTGAGGTAGCTGCTGTTTGTGTGTGTTTGTGTGCCCGGATTTGCATAAAGAGATTACAAATGCCAGGAGACGGAGAGATATGGCTTAGATAAGATCAGGATCAAGTCTGTTAGGTGAAATGAGATGTTATTAATGAAGTCAGGGATTTTAGAATCAACATGTGTGAAATGAAAACAACAGAAACAGACCATCCCTGTAGATTTCTTATGAAATTCAAGGGTCACGGTAATTACTATAAATGCTAAAATGTTCCCATGAAATAGTCCTAACTCTGCAAAATACTGTTTGTTTACTATAAAAGAAACTGTCTAGTTCTGTGGCCATAATGCTTATTTTTATTGTGTGTGCGCAAAGTTTTCATGGTCATATCCCACACTTGTAAATCTCAAAGATGTAGAAGGCTTCGTCTTTAAAGCATTGCATACTAACGATCATGTTTGAACGTCTTATAAACACTAAATCTGCTAGCTAGCTGCAAGGGTGTTTCTATATGGTTGCCAAGGTGTTCTTAGTGGTTTTAGTGCATTGCTTTTTGGTTGTTAGAGTGTTGCTAATCAACCAGATACTAAGGTAGGCAATTTTAGCATGTTGCTATTCAGGTATACTTGGGTGGTTGCCAGGATAGGGTTGCCAACTTCAGAAAAGGAAAATACGGGAGAATCTGGTTATTAAGGGACACTAAATATTTGTATTGATATACAACACACAGTGTTTGTCATTTCAGTGTCTGCAGTTAAGTATGTGTATAAAAGGTTCTCGGATATAAACACATTTGTTTTATGTATATTGTTATATGTATTTATAATTTAATTCTAAAACAAATTTCAAAATTCACATTACACACAAACCATTGTTCAAAATAATAGCATTTATCTGAAATAAGACGCTTACGTAACATTATACACTACAGTTCAAAAGTTTAGGGTCAGAAAGAATTCCCCAAAAAAATGTTTTCAAAGAAATTAAAGAAAGTAATAGCCTTCATTTATTCAGCAAATATGCATTACATTAATTAAAAGAGACAGTAAAGACATTTTTAATTCTACAAAATCTTTCTATTTCAGATAAATCTCCTTTGAAATTTTGATTCATCAAAGATTTAAAATTAAAGAGAGATTTAAATATTAATAATGAAATGAATCAGAAATGTTTCTTGAGCAGCAAATCACATTAGCATATTATTCCCTTAGGTAGATTTCATGTTTTCTTGCGTGGCTGGATGGATGTTGGACTCATGAACAATAAAAAATTCGCCAAAACTGATTCGCTGAAATCAAAACCTGGACAGTGAAAGGGATTTGGGATCGAACCGGGAACGACCAGACAGCAGAGGATTCTGTTCGCAAATCAAACAATGATTTGTCCCAAAAGAATGATTAATTCTCAATTTAGAGTTTGTTATTCGTATGGTCTGATGCGCATGAGGGTGGGCTGTGATTGGATGATGACCGGTGTCGTGATCATTCTCAAGTGTAATGTTGTTGTTGTATCAGTCAGTGGTTAGATCAGCGCAGCAGTCAATAAACAGGACAAGGGAGGTCACGTAGGCCTACGGGACAAATAAATTAGGCCCAATATACGGGACGTCCCGGCTAATAGGGGACAGTTGGCAACCCTGTACCAGGATGTTGTTATGTGAATGCTGTGGTATTAAGCTGGTTTTGGCATGTTGCTATAAAGTTATTTAAGTGTTGTGGGTGTGGTTGCTATGGAGTTCTAGGGTGGTTTTAGTAGGTTACTAGGATATGCTAGTGGTTGTTAGGGTATTGTGGGTGGTTTCCAGGGTGCTGCTCTGTGAATGTTATAGTATTGTGAGGCAATTTCAGCATAGCTATGCAGTTACTTTGGTGTTGTGGGTAGTTGCTATGAACATACTATGGCGTTTTAAAGTAATTGTAGTATGTTGCTATTGTGAGTGATTGCCAGGGTGCTGCTATGGGAATGTTATAGAATTTTGAGGCAGTTTTAGTATGTTGCTTGCTATGCAGTTACTTGGATGCTGTGGTTGGTTGCTAGAGTGTTGCTATGAACATTTATATGGTGTTCTAAGGTAATTGTAGTATGTTGCTATGTTGTGGGTGGATGCCAGGGCATTGCTATGTGAATGTTATATTATTGTGAGGCAGTTTTACCATGTTGCTATGCAGTTACTTGGGTGTTTTGGGTGGTTGCTAGAGTGTTGCTATGAAAATACTGTGGTGTTCTAAAGTAATTGTAGAATGTTGCTTTGTTGTGGGTGGTTGCCAGGGCACTGCTATGTGAATGCAAAGATATTCTGAGTTGTTTTTTGCATATTGCTGTGCAATTACTAAGGTGTTGTTTAGTGGTTGCTAGGGTTTTGCTTATTGGATCAAAAGGTCAAAAGCTCTCACTCTCACTCTTTTTTGCCATGGTTTATCATGTAGCAGGTGAAAATCATATCACTTTGATCGCTTAGAAAAACCTTCCTACACAAGCCAAACAATTTGACATATCATTCATGTCTATAGCAGGATGAGTTAAAAAAGTAAAAGCAATGGTGATGCTTTCTTATAGCACCGCTGATAAGAGTGTTCATCTCTGTAATATAGCATTCCTGTGTAGTGCACACTTTCATGGTTTTGCATTAGTGTTAGTGCCTCTAGCAGGGTATTTATTTCCAAATTAACTACTTTTACTGGATCACGACCAGCAGACTGTCACATGCTTTTCCACTTGATACCTCAGCATGCAGTGAATGTTACCCATGTTTTCTGTGCTTTATGTAGCATTACGTGTGTCAGGGCCTGGAACGCAATCCCATCCAAAGCCTCCGATCCTTCTATCCTGTGGCTCCCTCCTTCCTCTTCTCCCCCCGCTGCCATTTCTGCCTGTTTTTCTCTTGTCTTTCCAAACATAAACAGTTTGGAGGGTTATCGCGGTGCGGAGCGGATTCCTGAAATTTTTCCCAGCCCTGTCAGGGAAGCAGCACTGTCCCTGTGGTCATACAACAAAACCCACTAGAGATGAGCAGGAGACAAGGGGAGAACGAGAGATATCTTAGCCTGCATGCACCAAGCCCACATGCCTCATGAGTTCACCTCCCCGACATGCTTGAGGTCTGATATTTTTAGATGTTCCTAAATTCACCGTAAACATACTTTTCCCTATACTCTCAAAACATGCTAAGAATGTTTGACCTGGGTGTTTAGAGGTGAAGTCTCATGAGTCAGGAAGGAGGTGTTGTGTGTGACCACTAGCACTCGTGGAATGGTTGCTGTATTGTTTGGGTTGTGTCTGTGTGCAGTTGTAGGGTTTGACTCTGCTTTCTGTGGTCAGTGTTCCTCATGGTCATTCAGTTAAGCTCTGGTCCTCTCAACTGAACTATATATTTACCAAAGGACAACTTTAAAGGAATAGTTCACCCAAATATGACAAATGTGTCATCTTTTACTTACTACTATCAAGTAAAAAAAAAAAAAAAAAAATCTTTTGGGATACTGAGGGCTGGTTGTGTAATTATATACTACCATTTGATTTTTCTTGTTTGAAGTCTCTTATGCTCACCAAGGCTGCATTTATTTGATCACAAATACAGTAAAACAGTAATATTATGAAATATTAATACAATTTAAATCAACTTTTTTTGTTGTTTGTTTGTTTTTTTGTTTTTTAGTTTTTAGTTTTTTTGTTGTTTGTTTGTTTGTTTGTTTTAATGTTTTAAATGTTTCAAAATAAAAAACATTATAAATGTCTTTATTGTCACTTTTGACAATTTAATGCATCCCTGTCACACTATATCAATAAGCCAACAGTAGTTATAACAGTTATCGCTACAAAATAATTTTTCAGACCATATTATATTGTTTAAATTTATCAAATTTTAAACAGGTGATAGTTTGATCCAATCAAAATGTGACGACCTGACCAAAAACTAATATGGAAAACCTCCTCCTCCTCCTCCTCAATCATTTACTGTCATCTCAACTTCCTCTTCCAATAAAATTGCAAAATGTCCTTGGGGTGCATCTCAGTCAGCTTCCAAACTCCCTAGGTTGTGAATCAGTATATCGTGTATGTCACGTTTTGAGTTTGTTTTCATTTATGTTTGTATTTCTGGTCTAGTGTTCTGCTGTCAGTGTGTTAATTGGTTCTGTCCTCCTCCTGTTTCACTGCTTGTCACCATAGTTACAGATTGAGTTGAGTTTTAGTTCAGGTGTGTCTCGTTAATTTCCTCTGTTTGCTGTGTATTTAAGCCCTCTGTTTAGTCCTGTCTAGTTGTCTGCTATTGTAATTTCTGAGTTGGTTATTCTGTTCTATCTTCTGAGATTCCTGTATGTTTGTCATGAGTTGAGTTTATTTCAAATAAAGTAGCTGCTGCATTTAGATCCTGACAACTTTCTTTTTTGCTGAAACCAGCGACTGTGACAGAATAGAAGACCATAACATGGATCTAGCAGCAGCTGAAAGAATCCTTCTCCTCTCGCAGGGGAACCAGTCCCTAGAGTAGCACACACAGGTATTTCTGGACCGTTGCCATCTCGTCCCTTATGATGACAACTGCATGTTCTTTTCCAAACAAGCCTCAATATGGAGACAAAAGCGCGCTTGCCCAGAAATGAGCCTTTAGGAGAACATGGAGTGGGTACACCTCAACAACGGTTCCCCATTCACCATCTGTGAGAGCAAGGCGGAAAGTAGCGTGCCAGCCACCAGCCAAGGGATTCCTGAGAAGTTCCTGAGTCTGTTCCAGTAAGAGAAGTTCCCGAGTCCGTTCCAGTGAGAGCCGTTCCAGTGAGAGAAGTTCCCGAGTCTGTTCCAGTGAGAGAAGCTCCCGAGTCCATTCCAGTGAGAGAAGTTCCCGAGTCCGTTCCAGTGGGAGAAGTTCCCGAGTACATTCCAGAGTCCGTTCCAGTGAGAGAAGTTCTCGAGTCCGTTCCAGTGGGAGAAGTTCCCGAGTCCGTTCCAGTAAGAGCTGTTCCAGTGAGAGATGTTCCCAAGTCTGTTCCAGTGAGAGAAGTTCCCGAGTTCGTTCCAGTGAGAGATGTTCCCGAGTCTGTTCCAGTGACAGAAGTTCCAGAGTCTGTTCCAGTGAGAGAAGTTTCCGAGTACGTTCCAGTGAGAGAAGTTCCCGAGTCCGTTCCAGTGGGAGAAGTTCCCGAGTACGTTCCAGTGAGAGAAGTTCCCGAGTCCGTTCCAGTGGGAGAAATCCCCAAGTACATTCCAGAGTCCGTTCCAGTGGGAGAAGTTCCCGAGTACGTTCCAGAGTCCGTTCCAGTGAGAGAAGTTCCCGAGTCCATTCCAGTGAGAGATGTTCCTGAGTCCGTTCCAGTGGGAGAAGTTCCAGAGTACGTTCCAGAGTCTGTTCCCGTGAGAGAATTTCCCGGGTCCGTTGCAGTGAGAGAAGTTCCTGAGTCTGTTCCCGTGAGAGAATTTCCCGGGTCCGTTGCAGTGAGAGAAGTTCCTGAGTACGTTCCAGAGTCCGTTTCAGTGAGAGAAGTTCCCGAGTACGTTTCCGAGTCCTTTCCAGTGAGAGAAGTTCCTGGGTCCGTTCCAGTGAGAGCCCTTCCAGTGAGAGACGTTCCCGAGTCCGTTCCAGAGTACATTCCAGTGAGGGAAGTTCCAGAGTACGTTCCAGTAAGTGGAATCCTTGAGTCTGTTTCAGAGGAAGCCATTTCAGTGCCTGCTCTTCAGGATACTTGGATGCTGTGGTATAGTGCCGTAGTGGTATGGAAGAAGTAGTACTTTATCTGTACATCGCTGCTACACGCATGTTGGCTCCAGCCCCTGACCAGAGTCCAGTGATGACTCCAGCCCAAGAGCCCCTTTTAGAGTCTGCTCCAGCCCAAGAGCATGCTCCACTTCATAACTCCATAGCTCCTCCTAGTTTTGGGGGGAGGGAGGGGGCTATACATCCCTGGGCAGAGTGGCCAAGCTACCGACACCACCCTGGCCCCCTGATCTGCCCGCGCCACCCTGAAGGCTGCCTGTTCTGTCAAGCCACCCCTGGTCAGCCTCCAGGGAGCCCACCCTCCCAATCCTGTGGATGTATTACCGCACAAGGACGCGCCTTCCGGGAGGGTGGGGTACAATAATGTTTTGAGTTTGTTTTCATTCATGTTTGTATTTCTGGTCTAGTGTTTTGTCAGTGTGTTAATTGGTTCTGTCCTCCTCGTGTTTCCCTGCCTGTCACCATAGTTACAGAGTTTTAGTTCAGGTGTGTCATTAATTAGTCTAATTAATTCCTCTGCTGTGTATTTAAGCCCTCTGTTTAGTCCTGCCTAGTTGTCTGCTATTGTCATTACTAAGTTGGTTGTTCTGTTCTATTTCCTGAGATTCCTGTATGTTTTGTGAAGATTTTAGTTTATTTCCAAATAAAGTAGCTGCTGCATTTAGATCCTGACAACATTCTTTTTTTGCTGCAGACACAATTTTGGGCACTAGTAAGGACCCTGGCTCACTTTGGGACACTGATGGTGACATGACAATGTCCTTGTTGTACAACGTTACTGCTGTGATTTATGAATGACAGCAGAACTGATATTTTTACTGACTTTATTTTTACTGACTTTATTCATATTTTTTATCATTATGATACATTTTGATTATTGCATATACCTGTAACATTTCAGCCATGCATTAATTATAAATGCTAGCTAGATTATCTTCAAATTATATTTGGTTGGTTTGCGCAATTTGTTTCACACTTTAGAATTTCTGTTAAAAGAACATAATGAGCATTGATGCTCCATTAAAATCCCACAATGGACCGTAAAAAACAAGTTGCTAACACTTCAGTGCACTGGAAGGATTTTGCGATTGAGACAGCTCTTAAAATGGCCAACCTAAATAGGGAACTAATTGAGACGCACCTGAAATTTAAAATAAACTAAATTAACCATTCAGCTAATATGTTTGGTTTATAGACTATGGATAAAAACGTAGGCCACAGTCCAGTTGAACATTCTAGAACAACCGACCCACACTGAATTACAGTCTGACACATGTACAGTAATTAGGGTCTAATTGCAATTGCACTCACAGTCACAGGCTTGCATAGTTTGTGTTGTGGAGCTATGAAATGTTACTGTTTACTGTTACAGCCTGACACCCTTACGTTGTCTAAAAAGTTTGTCTTCACTTGCAATGCAGCTCTGCATTTTGGCCCTGAGGGACGATATATCTGGAGAAAGTGATAACAGTGTTGGATTTAAGCCCAACAAGTTGTTGTGAGCTCTAAAACATTGATGAAGCACCTAAAAATGCCTGAATAATTCAAAGTGATTAGACAGGGATGGAATGCATGTAGGGCTTTAGAGGTGCAAATCAGAACATCCAATTAAGTTCCTGTGCTCACAGGGCTGATAAAGCCAGGTGTGAATGAGTGGAGTTTTATAACCAGTGTTAATTGTATGAGGCAAACAACCCTGATGAACTGTGACTGCATTAACGTTACGCTGCCGCTAGACTGTAACTATTATGAAGGTGTTATCTGATCTGCCAGACATGCAATAGTATGTGTATGTGAATGTCAGATTCATTCAGCACTTCTCTTGTAGTAACCTGAAAATCACTCTCACATCTCCGTCTACAACAACAACTGCAGCGCAAACAACTGTGCCTTTCACTCCAGTCATTTGACAGAGCTGACAGACATATTTGAACGGGAGACAGAAACTGTGTTTTGGCATGTGTCTCAGTTGTCACAGTCACTGCAGTCTTTGCTGTTTTCTAAATAATAGCTGGTCAGTAAAAGGGCACATAACACACACAGAGTAACTATAGAGTAGTTTTTCATCCTTCATTTCTCAGAAGAGTCTTTAGTTTTATCAGATTTATTAAAGACCGATACGCTGCACTGTGGGCGGAGCTAAAGGGTCACGCACAATACATCATCACATTATCCCTGGATAACTTTTGATTCACTATATGTTTGTGTTGTTTACATTATATGCACTTATGTGCCGATTGCCAACAAAACAGACATCTGATGTTACTATACTTACTGCCTGCAGTTCCAACTCATGACTGGGATATTTTAGCGCGGGAACCACTCCATCTTTCAGTTTCAAACGATCTGCAAATCCAGCGTCGAACTGGGCCTTGTTTATAAAACATTTGTCACCGAAATGCCTGGAAGAAACAAACACACTTGCACAACTCCGTTGCTGCCCCGGAAAAAACTAACTGTTCCCCTAACGCTGGGTTCTTTGGGATGCTGAACCAGGTTATCTTTCCCTCACAACCAAAAACACACTTCTATGGTGGCATTGTTGATTTTGTGGTCTAAAAATAAAAAAGGAGAATTGCCCATACAAGAAATTCCGCCCTTTATGACCAGGGCCATATTCAAAAAAAAAAAAAAAAACGTATACGAATCCTGAAGGAGTGTATTTGGAACAGAAATACTGGACAGAAATGTCCAACTCATATTTTGAAACATTGGCCATGCTGAGCATCCAACTCTTTAACAGTGTAAATAAGTCAGAATGCATGAAATAGCATTAGACATCCCCTTTAAGAAAGTGTGTGTCTGCTGCTCTGCTCAAGGCTGGTCCTGCAGGAGGAAAAATCACATGTGCGATCTCTGTAACATTTAAATTGTTTCTCCTTTGAGAGCAATACGATTAAATGAAGACCTTAGCGGATAATTAGCTGCTAAATTAATACATGTAAATGTAAGTCTCATGATTCACAGATTTTTCTCCTAAGAAATAAACTCTAGTATTCCCAATGGTAGTTCGAAGGTGTTTACCAGATGAAGTGAAAGTTCCCGGCAAGCTGTTTCGAACTCCCGAAACAAACTTCAAACGAACTTCGAAACTTCAAACGAACTTCGGTTTGGCCTGATTTTGTTTGAAATGAGTCACATCAGTTTGTTCTTCGATTTCGCTTGATTTATATCGGGTCTTAATGGTAAGTTTTTTTTTTTTACATACTAAAAAGTCCTAAAAATGTTACTAATAAAAAAAATTGTTTTTACAGTTTTCAACAGCGTATATATTTTTACAGCAACAAGTCAGAGAATGCTTTTAAAAAATATCTTTTAGTTTTAAACTATTTTTTTCACAAAATAAAAATAATTTTAACTTGTTATTTTTAGCTGTTTTTTAACAGAATGTAAGAGATTTCTTTAAAACCTTTTTATTTATTTAAAACCGTTTTTACATAAAGTGAGATTTATTTATTTTTAAATTGCTTTTTATTTTGAATGGTAATAAAAAATAAAAAATAATAATATATATATGTTTAAAATTATACTTATTTAAAAAAAGTTATGTAAAAAGTGATATTTTAATTGTTTTTATTTTAAAAATGTTTTAACTGTAAAATTCAATATTTGTTTACTTTTTACTTCAAGTAGGCTAGTCCAATACTTAAAAATAATCAGAGCTACACCATACTCATTAATTTCATTATTATATACACTTACCGTGTGTCAACAATTGTCTCATATACATGCATTTTTGCAAAATCAGAGAAGGTTGATACATAAATAAAACATAACTGAGAACTCCATTAACTGTCTTTAGCTATGAAAGAGAAACATTTGAGCAATCAAACTTTTCTCTGGGTCCTCTAAACATAGCCATTTAGAATCAATCCCTCAAAAACACATTTTCCCCATTGCAGTTTAATTGCGCTTCCTTGCCACCGCTGAACCTTTGCCGACCTGATTTAGTCAGCTTAGTTCCCGATTAAAGCCACAAACCCAAACAACTTTCTCATCGTTGTCTTTCTTAAGCTTAAAACTCTATTGGCCCACAGCATAATTTGGTTTCCCTGTTGGATTTTGTCCTCCAATTTTGGAAGTGCCAAACATTCGGCTTGTAGTTGAGTGTCTCTGAGTGCAACTGTGTGTGTGTGTTGCAGACACACCCTCCTTTCCCTCCCTGCAGGCCTGAAGCTCAGCACCTGTTTGACATCTGCAGCTGTCATTGTTCTGCTCCCAGATGTAAACGATACGCAAGATCACCTTCTCCATCCCTCTGTCTCGCTGCCCCCTTCTCCGTCTCCCCGCCTCGGGTCCCGATCAGTCTATCTCTGAGAGGGGGAGATGGGGAGAGGGGTGGACAAACGAGGGAGTGTGATAGATGGCAAAGGAAATGGAAAAAGGAAGAGAGAAACGGAAGAAAATAAAAGAAAGTGGTGGCACATATGTGCATGTGTGACTGTGTGTGTGTAGTGGCCTCCTTGTTGAGTGAAAGCTGGGTCACAGCTCATGCTCCAGATGGCTAAGAGACGTGTGTGTGTGTGTGTGTGTGTGTGTGTGTGTGCACGTGCGGGTGTGTGTACATGCGTGTGTGTGTGTGTGTCTCTCCTCTACAAAAGCCAAGTGCTTCAGGCCCTGAGCCTCAGGTTACATTCACAAGGCTTTGACAAGATCTCATCCTCAAAAATGCCCCTCTTTCCTCTCTTTCATTATGTGTTGCTCTGTATAATCAGGAACTTTAGTAGTTATGAAATCCAAATGGAGTGTGTAGCTGAACTGTAATGACTCTCATTATTAGCCAGGACCGAGCGAGAGAGAGAGAGTGTCGCATAATGACTGCTATAAAATCAGCAGTAATAACAGCACGTCGCGCCGCATAAACCCACGTTGCCTTCTCCCCAAGTAAGGCCGACCAACTTTTATACCCTCGTATCTGCTCTGACAGGCAGTCAGCGGAGGGTTGTAGTGTCTGTAGCACTGCTAGCGTAAGCCGTTCCAGACAGTGCCTGTGAGAGCTTGCTGGATGCGGTTTAGGGTGTTTTTGTCCCATGTTGAGTAGATTGATTCTTAATGAAATCCTGTCAGACTGATATGATTATGGTACCTGAGGCTAGCGGCTGGGGAAGAGATGGCTAATTGAGTCTGTGAAGGCAGAACTAGCATGCTACGCTAATCGACAGGTCAAAAGTCCATCCCAGTCAATTTGTTTTCAGGGACATATTTGTATTTCTTGACATTTAACCAAGATACTGTAACTTTGGGTTTGTGTTTTACGGGCTATGAAGTCCCAGACTACACATCCTTGTTAAAAATAAATGTATATATATATATATATATATATATATATATATATATATATATATATATAATCTATCTATACACATCTATCTAATAGCCTTATAAAATAAAACTAAAATTTAAAATTTTATTAAAATGAAACTGAAATAAAAGCTAAATTAGTTATAATTATCTATTAGTAATTAAATGTAATAGTAGAAATAATACTATCATAATACCGGTAACAATACTGAGAAAAGCACTGTAAAAAATTGTAACATGGTAACAAAGTAACCCTATCTTTATCATTACCCATAATGCATCCCTAAAATCAGAGGAAAATTATTGGTGAATAAGAATGGTGTAGAAGCCTCTGACCCTTGTTGTAAGCCTAAACTTGACATTTACTAAAAAACTATCCCTCATATCTGAGTGGTTGACTGAAATGTTGTTGATCCTGGAGGAACATGTTCTACTTGGTCAAATCAGGTTAACCGTTGGGCTTTACTTAAAAATTTTTTGGGTATAAGACAAGCTGGCTCGTTGCTAACATACCAATAAGCAAATCTAGACAGAGCTAGAAGCAAAGAGAGAAAGACATTTACAAAACAACTGGCTGAAAAAGTTATGTATAATGAAGAGTTCCTAAAGAAGTATTTGCTGAATTCAGGCCTGGGTGGTTTGACGTCAGAGGGTTGAATTGAGAGCTGCAGTTTAGAGAGTGGCAGATGTTGGAGTGTAACAAGTATCCAACCCTAAACAGAGGAGACAGGTGATGTATGCTGGGGTGAGATCATGTTTAGGGTGTGTGTGTGTGTGCGTTTGTGTGTGTGCGTGTTTGTGTATGTGTGTGTGTGTGAGGGGGAGAGGGTGGCGGGCAGATGGTATCTGAAGATATGAATTAAAATACTCAAGCGTGTTGATGATCCAGCAGATGGGGCTTTGGTTTGCAAAAACTAAAGGAGTAAAAAGAGACAAACAAACAGTGACAACAGACAAACAACAGGGAGTCAGACCGGTCACGGTGAGCATGCACGCGTTTTTATGCTTTTGTTACTCCAGACGCATATTAATCAGGGAAAAGTCAAGAGTTACTTCAGAGCTCTGAGCACTGGAAGTGATTTACTGATGCATTGTGGTATAGCTGATGTATGGTAGATCAAATGGGGGAATACTTGTGGCCGTTGCTATGCTGTTGCTAGGGGGTTGTAGGTGGTTGCCAGGGTGTTGCTATGATGATGCTAGTTGATGTTTTGGAATATTGCTATGTGGTTACTAGTGGGATGTGGGTGGGTGGATGCCAGGGCATTGCTATGCTGTTTTTAGGGTGGTGTGGTTGGTTCTAATGTGGTTTTAGGCCCCTATGTGATTTGCTAGGGTGTTGTGGGTTGTTGCCAGGATAGTTTCAATGCAGATGCTAGTTTTAGCATATTATTATGTGGTTTCTATGGTGTTATGGGATGTTTTAACATGTTGCTATGTGGTTTCTAGGGTGTTTTGAGTGCAGAACCTGATTTTACCAAGTGCCAACTTTTACCAACATGTTTGTTGATCCTGGAACAACATTCCAATCAACCAATCAGATTTGAGGGACAAGTTTACAGTTTATGTCAAGTTTAGGCTTACAACTGGTGCTTCTACATCAGTTATTCATCTATAATTTCCCTCTGATTTTAGGGATAACTTATGGGTAGGTTTAGGGGTAGGGATATGGTTAGGATTACATTTTCAGACAGGAATATTGTTCCAGGATCAACAAAATATGCTGACCCAGGAACATGTCTAATTTGTTAAAATCAGGACGTGAGTTTTGACCAGTGCTATTTTAGTATTATTTATATAGTATCATAAATATAGTATGTATTACTATTTTAAATTAGCTTTTATTGTTATAATTTCAGTTTATTTTCATTTTATTTAGTTGTAAAAAAAAATTGTTTTGCCATTTTTGTTTAATATCTAAATTTCTATTTACCTTAATTTTAGTTTTATTTATTTTAGTACTTCAACTTCGACTTTATTTTAGTCAGATGTCAAGGCAATGTTTCTAATTTTCTATTTTTTTTCAAGTTTTTCATCTAATATTTTCATTTAATTTCAGCTTTATTTCAATTTGCCAGGGTGTTGCTATGTTCTAGAATGATTCTAGGGTGTTTTTAGATAAGCATGCATTTTTGACGTGTTTTTATCATGTTGCTGTGCAGTTCAAGTTGTTGGTGGTTACTACAGTGTTGCTAAGTAGTTTTTTCCCCCTATTTTATAATTTATCTAGCTAAAGATGAAGCTTTGAAGATTTATAGCACACGGCACCTCAACAAGCTGTACGATAGGAGCTAATGGTTTAGCACAGCACAAAGTTTTATATTTCGGGTTTGGGGTTTGTTCTAATCCCTAACCCTAAGCATGAAAAATAGTAACAATCATGTTTGCATGCACTGTTCGACGTGTGTTAAGGGTCAAAGTCCCCCAACATCCACCCTTCCTGCCTTTTTGTGTGTCTGTAATAAGATCGCCCATTAAACGAGCAAGGGCCTTGTGCCACTCAGTTAGGTTTCTCTGGTAGTGTTCAGTCAATACGGATAATCCCAGTGTTTAATGGCTAGACTCCAGCCCTATTGTCATTGTCCTAAAAGCCCATTTTGTATTTGAGTAAACATATTCACCCCCAGACTCACTGACCAGCTGCCCAGATTTCAAGCTATCTGTTGTTTTCTCTCTCTCATCTCTCTTTTTCTCTATCATGCTCTCTTTTATTCTAACTGTGTCCCTCTGTCTGTCCTGCTATCCATATGCTTGGAAAGATTAGCTGCTGTTCTTTCTCCAGTGCCTTGCCCCTCGTGATACAATGAACAACAATAGCATAATGTTTCTCCCACTCTTGTTCTTCTTGTTCTCTCGTTTTCACGCTCTTTCCCTTGTTTCTGTCTCCTCCTCTCAGTGGCATGGTGCCAGGCAGGACAGCTGTGATGAAGGGTTTGGTTGGCAGGCCGGTTCTGCCGGGTTAATGCCCCACTATATCCGACCACCCGCTGCTGGCCAGCCCAGCCTTCCTCCAATCAACTCCCCCTCTTTTTTTTTCTTTGTCTTTTATTCTAGTATGGACACTCGGCCCTGTTGACTTTTAGAAAATATAATCCTTTAGGACACATTTTTCAACATCCAACGGTGGACATGTGCATCACATGCATCTTTTTTTCTGAACGGTTATGAACATTTACATAATGTAAAAATGTTTTTTTCTCATTCAATATTTCTTTTTACTCAGAAATAGATCAAGTAAAGTCACAACTTTATGTTTAGACAGACTTGAAATAATACTTTTTATGCAGATTACATAATCTGGGTAGATTAGATGGTAAGCAAACAATCAGTTCTCGTTATCAACATGTTGGATGCAGAAGAAATAGGCAGGAAAGAGCTAAATTGTTATGGCAAGGTGATTGGGTCAGAGTATCTCTGAAAAGGCAAGGCTTGTGTGTCGCTACCAGTCAGCCGTGGTGAGAATTTATCAACAGTGGTCTGAGGAGGAACAAATCACAAACCTGCGACAGAGTGTCGGGAGCTCAAGGCTCATGATGCACGAAGGCAATGAAGGCTATCACATCTCGTCTGAGCCAACATAAGATCTACTGTGGAACAAGTCACACAAAATTTTAATAATGGTTATGGGAGGAATGTGTCACAACAACACACTGTGCAACCCCTGTCCACCATCGAAAGCGTCTACAATGGGCACACGAGGGTCGTAACTGGACCTTGGAAGAAGATCGCCTGGAAGATCGCCTGGTCTGATGAGTCCCGTTTTCTTTTACATCATGTGGACGGCCATGTACGTGTGCGTTGTTTACCTGGGGAAGTGACGGCACCAGAATGCTCTGTGGGTGGAGGGTGTGATGCTCTGAGCAATGTTCTGCTGGGGAACCCTGGGTCCAGCAATTCATGTGGATGTAAATTTGACATGTGCCAACTACCTAAACATTGTTGCAGACCAGGTACACCTCTTCATGAAAATGGTGTTCCTCTGTGAAAGGGGCTTCTTCCAGATAATGCATCTTGCCACATTGCACGCATTGATCAGGAATGGTTTGGCCTCCAAATTCCATATATATACAAGTGTTCAATAATGAAATCTATATATAAAAGGCATTTAAAACACAAATATAAATAATAAAGGCATATTAAAAAGTTTCCAGTACAGGTTTAATGTGGTTCATAAAACAAAAAGTTGAAATCTGTTAGTTTTAATAAAACTCCACCCCTGGGACATTAAAGTGCCTGAAGTTGAAAAAAAACACCCATCTTTTTTTCTTTTCTTTTTTTTTACTTCCCTTTCTCCACTTTTCCCTACCTTACCCAAATTCATGTCATTATCGTTTAAATTATTCGTTCGGCCCTCTCTCACTCATATCCTCTGAGACTCAGCTGAGAGTATTCCTCCTCTCTCTCTCTATCTTTCCCTCTCTAGTCTTTCCTCGTTCATATATATTTCTTTGCTAACTCAGGAATATCTCTTGTTTTCTCTGCATCAATCATATACATTTCCATCTGTCTGCTCTTATGTTTCATAATCCTTTATTACTCTCTTACTCTCTTTCGCTCTCTCTCGTTCATTCTCTCTCTCTCTCTCTCCCTCACTTTCTCTTTCTCTTGTTGTGCAGTGTACTTGACACTTTTGTCTGGGGAATGATGGATGACCTTCTCCTCTGTGCTCCAGCCACTGTAAACTAATCACTCGCTTTGCCAAAAGAGCACACACACACACACACACACACACACACACACACACACACACTCTTGCATATCCACATTGCTCCAAAAGTCTCTGTTCATAAGTTTACGCGTGTTGTCATGTTTCATTGTGAACTTTATAGAAAACTTGGGTTGTTTGTTTGGTTGAGCAATGAGTGGTGAACTTGTAATGTGGAAAGGACTGAATAACTGTGATTTTGCTGAGGATACATGGTTAACATCTTTCAGATTTTTGTATCTAAAACATTAAATGGCTGCATGCTTGGTTTGGTTGTAACTACAGGTTCTCTTTTGTTACATTTCATCCTGCACTGACCAGCCGACAGCTGCACTGGCCCCATCTGTCCAAGTCTGTCTCACACACACACACACACACACACACACACACACACACACACACACACACACACACACTTTGTATAAACAAAGACACTCTACGAAACACTGAAAAGCATTTGCTTTCGTCTTCCTATGCCACTATCAATTATCACTTTTGTTTGAACACACACACACACACACACACACACACACACACACACACACAGTAACATACTGTACATGTGTTTTAATGTCTAACAAAAGGCTAGTGTGTTTGAGATCTTGGGAATCTTGCACAGCCGGAAAATAATGTTTCACGCTGGCTTTTGGAACACAGCCGCAAAGTGACAGAAGCTACTACTATGAATATGTTTATGTTATCCATTCTATATACAAGAGCAGCAGAGTTTAAGATTATTCAACATCGTCCACATCACATCAGTGCCAATATCCGAAGTCCTTGTTGGGGAAATTTTTTGGTCCCCATGAGGAAAACAGCTTATCAACAAATCTGAATTAGGCATTAAGACCTACAGTGTAAATGCGGCCTAATACAATGACATTCAGACATTTTAAATTATGACTTATGGGTTAGGTTAGTATAAATATATATAAAAAAAATTATACATGCAGAACTTTTTCTGTAATGGGTAGGTTTAGGGGTACGTTTAAAGGATAAATATACACTTTGTACAGCATAAAAAAAATATATCAATGGAAAGCCCCTATAAAGTATGGAAAACCAACCGTGTGTGTGTGTGTGTGTGTGTGTGTGTGCGTGCATTCAAAAAGGTGTGAAAGAAAAAACTTGCTCTATTTGAGTGGCCAGAGGAACAATTCTGATGAAATGTAATTAGGAAACCCAATCCTGTTCTGTAGCAGAGATAGTGAAAGAATGAGAGTGACAGAGAGAGAGATTGGTCTCAGCACCAAGCATATGCAGCAGATCAAACCGTAAAAATAAAGCCTTCAATAATTCACTCGTACACTTAAGAAGCATATTCTATGTGCATATGAAGGCCTGTCAGACATTATTTAACATTTGCAGATGTGAGAGGCCGTTATGTGTGTATGTGAGGTCAGGCTCTATAGATGACCCTGACTATTCCCCAGCTGAGACGACTGAACCTGTAGTTTTCTATCCTGTTTACCCTACAGGAACTGAGAACTGTGTTCCTCATTTATCAAACTCAGGGTCTCTGACACTGTCTCTGAATCTAATCGCCACATGCGCATGTGCGTTCACGTCCAGACGGGAGACAAGGACAGAAACCAAGCAAAAACTGTGTCCTGTGCATAGAGTGTTCAAAAATGTACACATCATTGAAATTGTTATTTATGCAGTACTGTTCCGATTAAGCTATTTTTCATAACGTATATTGGAATGTATCCCCCCCCCCGCCCCTCCCCTCCCCCCCCTTAAATACCTGACAAATAAATAACTGAATTTACACAAAGTATTGTGTTTATTTTCTTGTGTCAGTTTCTTTGTAGTCTTGTGAAGGTCATGACTCTCTACTGAAGCTCCCTACTGAATCCTTCAGGTCCTGTAATGTCGTCGGTTTCCCAGAATGCTCTGCACTTTTGAAGTCTCCCAAACTCTTGCTCAATAATGTTTAGATCCAGCTCTACCATTCAGGACACTTCAGGGACTCTGGGCTGTAACCACCATAGACATTCAGTCTAGTACTCAGACAATATGGGCTTTTCAATGACCAGTTCTTCAGCTTTCACATTTGAGCCCCCCAATCGTGAATATCTGGGTACCAAGATGTTTGAGGAACCAACTGACAATATTAATATCTAATGGGATGTACCAGTGCAATTTGTTATTTTATATATTTTTATCTTATTTACTTTCTCACAAGTACAGCTTTATTTCTCATAATGACATTATATCTTTATATTTCACAGTTGTGATTTATTTAACATGCAATTTTATTTACCATCATTTTGGCTGTATACACTACCACTACCAAAAGTTTGGGGTCAGTATGATTTTTTTTGCTATTATTGATTATTTAATTATTATTTACTTTTGCTTAGCGAGGATGCATTAAATAGATTCATTAAAGTGACCGTAAATATATTGTTACGAAATATTTATATTTAAAATAAATTGCTTTGCTTTTGAGCTGTCTATTCATCAAACAAAACGTACCACAACAAAATGAACAAAATGTACCACAGTTTCCACAAAATATTAACTGTTTTCAACATAAATAATAATAATAATAAATGTTTCCAAGTCAGCATATTAGAATTATTTATGAAGGATCATGTGACACTGAAGACTGGTGTAATCATGCTGAAACTTCAGCTTTGGCATCACAGGAATGAATTACATTTTTAAATATATTAAAATATAATACAGTTATTTTAAAAGCCTTGATGAGCATAAGAGAATTCTTTCAAAAACATGAAAAACTCTTGAAAACTGCGACGACTTCACGTAATGCATCTTTATTTTTCATATTTATCACAAATTTGTCTTTCACAACATTTTATGTCACAATATGTGGCTTTACTTGTTATTTTAATATTTATCTTAGAACTTGCATTTTATTGTTTACTCTCAGGCAAAAGCTTCCTTCCATATTTACCAGCTTATTAAAGCCAGTACAATATAAATAATAAATAAAAACAATTTACAGATTCTGGAAGGGGTATGTGAACTTATGAACACAACTGTATAAAATATATGGAGTGTATTTGTAAGTGTATTTGCATGTGTTGTTGTGTGCCGTGTGTGGTCTAGGGTGTTATTATTTATTGATTCTAGCTGGAATTTCATGGTGCACAGATCATAATACCACATCTCTTGAGACCCTCTCCGTGACCTTTCTGTGTAGGTATATGATTTGTGCGTCTGTGTGCATTTATAATGCCTCTGTCCTCTTCATTGAACTATTAATAGTCGTGCCCAGCAGGAAGCAGTAAATTGTGTCACAACTGTGATATAATGAATATTCTGAACTCTTTCGGCTGCTCTGTTGTGGAGTTTTCGAGGGCATTTATGCAAGGTTACAGCTGTCCACAGGCATGCCACAAGCAGCTTAATGGACCAGAATAAAGCTCATATTCAATATGACTTGCAACAGCATTAACCAAATTAAATCGCCTTTATTCACTAAACTTTGATCTATAATCGAGAAACCCAATTTTCTCCTGGACTGGTCAGCACGAGAAGTCTGGTACATATTAGCGAGTGATAGACAGAGGCTCTTCCTTTTCCTCAGGGGAATGAAGATTGTAGGCTGGAATTGCTGTGATATAAATTCTTCAGCATCAATCTGCCTAGTAACATTACACTATAAAGAGTTTGATAGGCTGAAGTGTGCAATCGATTGGTGTTTTTTGTTCCGGTTGCTTACCTGGTGATTGCTGGCGGTCACCAGTTTATATTATATTTTGGATGCTGGTCACTTAGCTTATCCAGTCAAAGTTCCTTGTTCGAGAAAAGCCAATATACTGATAAAAAATTAAATAAAAAACAGCACTTACCAGCTTTAACTGGCTCATGCTGTACTCCGGTGGTCTATTCAGAGGGTGACAACCAGTTATTTTAGTATCATTGAGGTACTAGTATAGGTTTTATTCATATTTTGTGGTTTAAGTTTTAGTGAACTATAATAACCCTGGTGCCAACTGAAATGCTTTTTTTTTTCCAAAGTGCTCAACAACACCATAATCAGATCTTATGGATCAACCTGAAGTCAAACGCTCAAGCACACAAAACCTATTATTAATGTTCCACTTCCTGGTTTACATCTGCTCAGCATTGTAGCTAGACAGTTTTTTAAATGCTTACATACATGCTTCATGCTTACATGAGATAGTTGGTTGATTGTGTTCACTCAATCGCTGGTTGTTTGAGTGGTGTCCGCATAATAATGTAGAATTCATAGACAATTGGAAAAGTTTTTGGGTCAAGCCTGACCTGTTGAAAAGAGATGGTATTCATCCCTCCTGGGCTGGTGCTGCTCTTCTCTCTAGTAATTTGGCTCATAGTCTTAGAGATAAAATATGACAAATTGGGCCAAATTCCAACTTTCCGAATTTGGAAATCCAAAAAACATCAGGTTAAAAATTTAATTGATGTTCAACAATTAAAAAACAGATATAATACAGATACAATTGATAATACAAATACTTGGGTTGCTGAATATTCGATCCCTTACTTCAAAATCGCTCATAGTTAATGATATGATTTCAGATTATAATCTAGATGTGCTGTGTTTGACAGAAACCTGGCTAAAACCAAACGATTATATTACTAAATGAGTCAACCCCACAAGATTACAGTTATAAACATGAACCTCGTCTGAAAGGCAAAGGGGGAGGTGTTGCTGTAATTTATAGTAATATTTTCATAACCACTAAGAAATCTAGTTTTAAATATACTTATTTTGAAGTGTTGGTGGTTAATGTTAAAATATATAGGCCTAGTGTAAACAATAAATTACGTTTGAGAATTCTGCTAGCTACTGTATACAGGCCACCAGGGCACCAAACAGATTTTATCAAAGAATTTGCGGACTTTCTATCAGAATGAGTATTGGCTGCAGATAAAGTACTAATTGTTGGTGATTTTAATATACATGTAGATAATGAAAAAGATGCATTGGAATTGGCATTTAAAGACTGTGGCGAACTGGACCCACTGTGCAGTCCTCTTTGGGAGGCTGGCGATGAACTGTTCCAGTACCACCTTCAGTACCATGGCCAACTGCCATTTGCGGCACACGTCCCGGAGCTGCTGGGCCATCACGAAGAGTCGGCCACCTTCCTCGATCTGCAGTGACCGGAAGCGCTGACGATGCTGCTCCGGGCTCAGGCCGACCCTCTGGAGGACGACTTTTTTTTTTAGATCTTTGTAGATCAGGAGGTTCTGGACCGGTAATTGCTGGGCGGCTTTCTGCTCCTCCTCCAACAGCAAGGGAATCAAGCGCACCGGCCAGCTGGTCTGGGGCCACTCACATGCCTCTGCGGCCCGCTCAAACAAGTCTAGGAAGGCCTCCGGGTCATCCATCGGACCCATCTTATTGAGGGTCATGTGAGCGGCGCCGGTGGCTGTGCTAGGGGGAGGAGCTGCGGTCCGAACCTCCCGATTCAGCAAGCTCCGGAACAGCTCGTGGCCCTCTTGCTGGGCTTGGACAAGGGCGTGGAATCTGCGATTTTGGTCGCTCCTCAAATCCATCACCGCCTGGTGGTTTTCTTGGTGGAGGCCCGCAAGCGACTGGATGATGTACGCAAACAGCGTACCTGACGGGGGCGACATGCTGGCGGCGGCGTTCTCCTTCCTTCCCGGGTTTCGGCACCAATGTAATGGGATATGTAGTTCGGGGAAAAAGGAGGCGGGAACCAGCGAACAATAAAAACCTTTTAATAAAATAATCAAACAAAAGTAACCACCAGCAGCCCCTCACGGACGACTGCTGGCTACCGAAAATAAAACTCAAACAAAACACTGGCCTGTTCCTCTCTTGATCTTCAGTTTCGTCGCTCCTCCTTTATGCTTCCGCTCCGCCGTGAGAGATGCGAGACCGGTGCGTCTCACAGGTGACGTTCATTACCACTCACGCCACCGGCCTCGCGCCGTTCTCTCACGTCCCTCGGCCTCGTCCTGTTCGCCATAAAGATAAGTTAGACAACATGTGTCAGGACCTACTCATTGTCGTAATCATACTCTAGATCTAATACTATCACATGGAATGTTGATGCCATTGAAATTGTGCAGCAGAGCGATGACATCTCAGATCATTATCTAGTCTCATGTAAATTACATTTAGCCAAGGCTGCAAAGCTGACTCCGTGTTATAAATATGTTAGACCTATAACTTCTACCACTAAAGATTACTTTATCAATAATCTTCCCGGATAGCTTAGAAGAACTTGATATTGCAAAAGAAACTTTTAACTCTATCTTTTCCAGCAATTTAGACACAGTTGCTCCGTTGCGCTTAAAGAAGATTAAAGAAAATAGTCCAACGCCGTGGTACAACGAGCACACTGAGGCCCTTAAGAGAGTAGCCAGAAAAATGGAGCGCAACAGGAAGAAAACAAAACTAGAGGTATTTCAGCCTTAAAAGCCGCTAGATCAAATTATTTTTCAACCCTATTAGAGGAAAATAAACATAATCCTAGGTATTTATTTGAAACAGTGGCTAAACTAACGAAAAAGAAGGCTTCATGCCCAGAAGTGTTCAAGCAACACATCAGTAATGACTTTATGAACTTCTTCACTTATAAGATTGATAATATCAGGGACAAAATTATAACTATGCAACCGTCTACTATAGTATTGCATCAGGGAGTGCATTGTGGTCTCCCTGAGGAAAATTTTGATTCATTTGTTGCTATAGGAAAGGAAGAATTTTGCAAACTCGTTAATTCATCTAAATCGACAACTTGTATGTTAGACCCTATACCGACTAAGCTACTAAAAGAGATGCTTCCAGATGTCATAGATCATCTTCTTAATATCATTAATTCATCTTTGTCTCTGGAAAACGCTTGTTTAAAAAACGCAACTTGATCATACAAAATTAGTAAATTACAGGCCGATCGCGAATCTACCTTTTCTGTCAAAGATATTAGAAAAAGCAGTATCATCACAACTGTGTTCCTGTTTAGACCGTACCATAGTACCGAGACAGCTCTCGTTAGAGTCACAAATGATTTGTTTTTATCATCCGATCGTGGTTGTATCTCTCTATTAGTGTTACTTGATCTTAGTGCTGTATTTGACACAATTGACCACAACATTCTTTTAAATAGACTAGAAAACTATGTTGGCATTAGTGGAATTGCATTAGCATGGTTTAAATCATACTTATCTGACCGTTATCAGTTTGTAGCAGTAAATGAAGAGATGTCTTATCGATCACAAGTTCAGTATGGCGTACCACAAGGATCAGTACTAGGACCGCTGCTGTTCACACTGTACATGCTACCATTAGGAGATATCATTAGGAAACATGGAATTAGCTTTCACTGTTGTGCGATGGCACTCAGATGTATATTTCTTCAAAACCTAACGAAACTTACCAATTCACAAAATTAACGGAATGCATAGCTGATTTAAAAAATTGGATGACTTGTAATTTCCTACTACTAAATTCTGGAAAAACTGAGATTCTATTTATTATACAAAAAAATTCCACACGTAATAACCCAGAATACTGTCTAACACTTTATGGCTGCTCTGTTAAGTCTTCGTCGTCGGTTAGGAATCTGGGTGTGCTCTTTGATACCAATGTTTTATTTGATAGTCACGTGTCTAGTATCTGTAAAACCGCATTTTTCCATCTTAAAAATATATCTAAATTACGCCATATGCTCTCATTGACAAACGCGGAACAATTAGTTCATGTGTTCATGACATCAAGACTAGATTATTGTAATGCTCTACTGGGTGGTTGCCCTGCACGCTTAATAAACAAACTACAGATAGTTCAAAACGCAGCAGTTCGAGTTCTCACCTGTTCAATTTCTCATTAATGCAATTATCTAATCAACCAATCACATGGCAGTTGCTTCAATGCATTTAGGGGTGTGGTCCTGGTCAAGACAATCCCTGAACTCCAAACTGAATGTCAGATTGGAAAAGAAAGGTGATTTAAGCAATTTTGAGCGTGGCATGGTTGTTGGTGCCAGACGGGCTGGTCTGAGTATTTCACAATCTGCTCAGTTACTGGGATTTTCACGCACAACCATTTCTAGGGTTTACAAAGAATGGTGTGAAAAGGGAAAAACATCCAGTATGCGGCAGTCCTGTGGGCGAAAATGCCTTGTTGATACTAGAGGTCAGAGGAGAATGGGCCGACTGATTCAAGCTGATAGAAGAGCAACTTTGACTGAAAGAACCACTCGTTACAACCAAGGTATCCAGCAAAGCATTTGTGAAGCCACAACACGCACAACCTTGAGGCGGATGGGCTACAACAGCAGAAGACCCCACCGGGTACCACTCATCTCCACTACAAATAGGAAAAAGAGACTACAATTTGCAAGAGCTCACCAAAATTGGACAGTTGAAGACTGGAAAAATGTTGCCTGGTCTGATGAGTCTCGATTTCTGTTGAGACATTCAGATGGTAGAGTCGAAATTTGGCATAAACAGAATGAGAACATGGATCCATCATGCCTTGTTACCACTGTGCAGGCTGGTGGTGGTGGTGTAATGGTGTGGGGGATGTTTTCTTGGCACACTTTAGGCCCCTTAGTGCCAATTGGGCATCGTTTAAATGCCACGACCTACCTGAGCATTGTTTCTGACCATGTCCATCCCTTTATGGCCACCATGTACCCATCCTCTGATGGCTACTTCTAGCAGGATAATGCACCATGCCACAAAGCTCGAATCATTTCAAATTGGTTTCTTGAACATGACAATGAGTTACTGTACTAAAATGGCCCACATAGTCACCAGATCTCAACCCAATAGAACATCTTTGGGATGTGGTGGAACGGGAGCTTCGTGCCCTGGATGTGCATCCCACAAATCTCCATCAACTGCAAGATGCTATCCTATCAATATGGGCCAACATTTCTAAAGAATGCTTTCAGCACCTTGTTGAATCAATGCCATGTAGAATTAAGGCAGTTTTGAAGGCGAAAGGGGGTCAAACACAGTATTAGTATGATGTTCCTAATAATCCTTTAGGTGAGTGTATATGTTTATCTTTGTAAAGCTGCTTTGAAACAATCTACATTGTTAAAAGCGCTATATAGATGAAGATGACTTGACTTGGCATAAAGTTGTTTAAACTGTCTCCATTTCTCAAAACTCAACACACAAAACCACAAAACATGCAAAATTCAAACTATTTCAACTCAAAATGCTATTTTTGTGTGGTAACTACACACACACACAGCATGTTGCAAATACACGGCAAACTACACACAGATGTGAAAAATGTAAAACACTACAATCGTGTGTATTTGCTTGTTCAGAGTGCAGTGGAGTGCACATAGCACTCGCATGTAAATGTGCACAAATACACGATATACAGAATGCATAAATTATGAATTTTGTTATGAAACTGAACTGAATCCATATTGAACTGACTTTGAATTTATTGTTGTGAAGCTGCTGTGAAACAATGTGTATATATATATATATATATATATATATATATATATATATATATATATATATATATATATATATATGCATGTGTGCGTGTGTGTTTCATATTACACTATAAACAGAAATGCAAGGGGGTAAAAATTATTTCTTTCTTTCTTTTCTTTTTGATTTATGTGTTTTCACACATGATCATTGGTTGTAGGTAATCATTAAATTAATGGCAGTGTTCCCCAAATTAAACAAACAAAAGCTGTTAGTTTTGAATAATGTGTGTAATGTAGAGAACTGTGTTTAGAGTTTTGCTAAATGCTTGTTAGCAAACTGAGTTTAAAGCATAATGTGCTGGTAGTTTTGCAGACTTAGTCTGAAGATTAGGTATATGAGTTAATGGTTTTCATTGACTGGGCCTCAAGTACCACTTTTAGTGTCTAAGCTTATTTATTTTTAACTGTAAATTATTAGATATTTAATTAGTGGAGCTTATAAGGCTGGCATCTCCATTAGCTTTGTTCATACTTAGAATTAAATACTTTTCTCTTTTGCTGATATATTCTGTGTATATTTCACATTCTGCCTGTCTCATGCTGGCAGATACCGTGTGTGTGTGTGTTACATGAGCCACTGGCAGCTGGCAATACTGGTCTGGCTAGTCAGGGAGTGTGGGTATTTGGGATTTCCCACAGGGTCCTGCAGCTGAGCCAAAAGCAGTGGTGGACTTCCCTGAAGCGAGAAAGAAAACACAGAGAAGTAGCTGAGGGACTACATGAACCACAGGGGTCAATCTCAGATATCCAGGGCTTTGAATGCTTGTAAAAATCTATCCTCTGATTGATAAAGTCATTTATATAAAAGTCAGTCTCTACAGTAAAGACTTTAAAACAACCAACCCCTACTGAAAAAGGTGAAAAAAATAGTAAACTGTGCATCCAGTCAGTAAAATCAGGTCACATTTCAGTTCATTTGAATTGTAAAAGGTTACTTTTGCATGGAAAAATACAGCGATAAAAAATACTTTGATTCAAGTGAATGTGACATTAAAATTAACCTGTAGTGCTATGCGTACCGCACTACACACTTAACCTCCGAAGATGGTCGCAGTCCAGTTCTGTTAAAGGAGTCAGGGTTCATATGAAGTGTTCAATGAGTGTGTATGATCAGCTTTGACTCTCTATGAACAGAGTTCTCATAATGAGCATCTGTCTCTCCCTGTGCCTTCCAATTTCAAAATGACACCCGTCCTGGACATTCCAGCCGTTCAAGGCTGAGTCAGATGTGTGTGTGTGCATGTATATGAATGCATGTTTATAATCTCACTGACCCTGATTCCTGTCTCACAGTTGATGGATTCTTCCCTCCTAACACAGGAAGTGCTTGGAAGCCGCCTCCCCCTTTCCCAGCCTCCCATGCTGCTGCATTCCTGACCCTGCTCCCTTGCTTTCCTTTTTCTCTACACACATCCGCTATATTCCACTTCCCACTTTGAGAGAGAGAGAGAGAGAGAGAGAGAGAGAGAGGTTGATAGAGGGTCAGGATGTTCTGGGTCTTTGCCCAGGTCAAAGAGACACTTGAGTTTAACTCTGTCCTCACTTCACTGCTCCATTTCTACAGCTCATCATATTCGTCTTGTTTTCAAAAAAAAAAAAAAAAAAATGACGATATGAAAACACATAAAGATACTACAGAGGAATTTTACTTGCAGTGACATAGTTATGGTTGGTTGAGCATCAAGATAAACAATCTTAGTTCAAGAGCAAGGCATGCTTGATTCAGGATATGTTCACAAATGGGTCAGTTTTATGAGATCATGCAAATACACACTACCGTTCAGAAGAAGGTGTTTTAAATGTTTTTGAAAGAAGCCTGTTATACTCACCAGAAAATGCAGTAAAATATTATAATATTGTGAAATATTATTACAATTGAATATGTAATTTATTCCTGTGATGGCTAAGCTGAATTTCAGCATCATTACTCCAGTCTTCAATGGCACATTAATTGATATAACAATCTTTTGTAACTTTCTAAATAGCTTTACTGTCAGATTTACTGATCAATTTAATCCATTCTCCCTGAATAAAAGTATTAATTTCTTTCCACAAAAAGGCCCTAAATATTTGAATGATAGTGTATACTTAAAATAAAAACACTCAAATACATTTAATTTAATTACCATAAGTTCTGATCTAAATGTCTACGATGCTGGAAATCGTATTTCTTTTTTCTTTTTTTTATTCTTTTTCACAATTACAAAGCATTTTTTGTCAAATTATTATGTGTTATATGATAACATTATTTAAAATAAAATAAACTAGATTAAGTTAGAAAAATACACGAGAAGAATTTTCAGTAGTTGTCTTAGATTTTGGAGCTCGACAAGTTCTCAAACTAACTTTTTTATTGATCTTATTTCAAGCAAAGAGTTTCTGCAGCTCAACTGGTACAGATGGCCAAAAAAATACAGAAATCATGGGTTTGTTCTAGACTTTGTATCCATATGTCACTTTGTATAGAACTATCTGTAAAACAATATAAGTTAAATAGTTGTAAAGTATAAGCACATAAAATAGAAGTGTATAAGTGAATAAATAACAGAATGCTTACTTCAGGAAGCATTTGCTTAAAACACTGTTGTCTGCTTATGCAAGTAGAATAAGCAATACATCGCATGGAGATAATATTGGACAGTAAAACAGCTCATTCCTCAAAGACAAAATGTTTGAGGAACAAAAGACCTGATTCACCAGTAGAGCACAATATGTCAAAGACTCAATCAAAAATGAAAATCTCTTTTGTTTCTTCCAGTGATTCATTCGCTATCTCAATCGCTGTCTCCTACGAAGATTTATGAGCAAACCTTTCTTCATTATGTCTGTGTCAGATTTATGAATGAAAGAGCAAGACTCTAAAGAGCTATTTAGGGGAAAATTCGCCTTCCTGTTTGGAAATGCATCACTTCCTGTTAGATTCGCAGCTGAGCCCTGTGGGACACCGAGGTGATTATTCATTGTGAGTAGTTGTGATAGTGCTATCTCACTTGTTAAGTACACTGAAATCTTAAGTGGAGGCATCCCTTTATTTGCCATAGTAGCAAGGTGTCAACTGAAAGTGAGTATAGAAATCTCTGAGTTTCCTTTTTTTACAATATGTCGGTCCTGTGCCAATTGAAAAGCAGGCCACCGACTGACTGAATGAATAAATAAATGAACAAAAGAACAGTGGAGAGTGCAGTCTGAGGAATGGATTGACATTTAGTTCACATACTTTCAGTTCTTTTCATTCATGGAATTCAGCCCAGCTGTATCAGCATAGTACAAGGTCTCGCACTGAACACAGTGGCCCCAAGGAAACAAGGAAAGCACCCAGAAACCCAAGAGTACACTATTGAGCTCTAGTCATAAATGTGGCTGTGAATAAAAATGTTATTTATGTGGTTATTTGGAGGGGGAAAAAAAACGAGTTCACTTTAATGCATGGTGATGGAAGCTAATCATGTTTGTGTGCATGCATAAGTTTGCATTGTGCAAGACAGAGCTTGTTTGTGCAAGACTCATGACACGGGTGCATGCCATTTATTCAGTCAGGCAGCGGGCGCTTTTTTTACAGATGGCATTTTGGCTGCTGCCCTCCAATTCACCTAATCACAATGCACCAGTGCAGACAAACAAACAAGAACCAATACAGGAACCAGAGTTCAGACAATAGTGCTTGTGATTCAAATCCAGTCCTGGACCAGAGAGCCACACTGAATCTGCACTATTGTCCACGTATTCAAAAAAAAAAAAAACTCATGTAACCCTGCTGAAAAGATCCGCTTAGACAGAACATGAATTTCTGTGCTGGTTTATGTGGATTAGCACTGGTTTGGTGATGGTGGACTAGCAGAGTCTGTTTTTTTTCACCAGTAAAAAGTAGTGGGTAGTCCTAGTGGGTCAAAAATCACAACTAATTGCATTTAATATAATTTAAACCTATAATACATTTTCATCTGACTGTAAATAACATGCAGTTAAGTGTCCAAAAACATTACATTAAATTTGCATTAAATTATATTCTTATAAAATATGAAGTACTCTTTTAAAGTATCCCAAAATGTACTTGTTTCTCACAGGGTACTATTATTATAGTTATTGTGAGTTATGTGATGAAGTTTAATACTAAGGGTTTGTTCTAGTTTGTAGCAAGAGTAATAGTGATGCCTTAGAAAACACCACTTACAAGTAAGCAAAATTGACTAGCTCTGACCCTGACCCTAATAACTTTATTATTCATATTTCTAGTAGTATTGACACTTACCAGTTCACTAATAAAGTGTGGTATTTATGGCTTTCTTCTTCCTTTCTTTCCATGTTCCTCTATCCAGCCATCCATTCATCCCCAATGTAACAGAGGTGTGTGTGAGTGAGTGAGTGACTGGCAAGGATACAGAGAGATGTGGAGGATAAATCTGAGTAGATGAGACACGTTGACAAGACTGAAGTGTCCTATGTGTTTGAGTGTGTGTATGTGTGTTTTATGAGCACTCTGCTGAGTGCAATCGTAGGATCTGATTACTGTAAGAAAAAAAGCCCTCCAGCCCCAGTGTGACGGGTGCAAAGAGATCTGCGTTATCATTATCTACATCTGCTTTCTCTGACAGCCACATTCATTCAACCATAACTTTCGTCCGCCAGGCCCCTGTATCGAATAACATAAAACACTATACCTTCCAACAAGGTAAATTCAACAGCTGAGCTATTTAAAGGTGCTCTGTCTTGTGATTGTCTTGGACTGACACTTATTAACATTAATGCAGTATCACGCAAAAGATTTTCGTTACCATTGCCTTACCCTATTCGCATGCGCATATGTCCCATATACTAATAAATACTAATATCCCAACCTGCATGACTGTCTCTCTTCTGCAGAACTCAAAAGAAAATATTTGAAACAATGTTTTTATTTTTTTATTTTTATACATTGAAATAAAATTAAACTTATTGTTTTAGACCCTGGCATATATGTACATTTAAAGATACACTTTGTGCATGTTATGTTTTCTGAGAGTGAATAAAACAGCTTTTTCTACGGCTCATTATTTAAAAATGGCAAACATTAAAATCATACCTAGCTTTAAATGTGCATCTCAGCATCAGCTTTTCATTGTGTTGTGAGGGATGATGGGATCATGAGGGCCGTGAAACTGACATGGTGACATGGACAGGTCCCGCTTCAGCTGGAGAGAGAGACAGACAGCAGGATGCATTATATTTAAGTGGCATATGGGAGAGAGTGGACAGATGTCACAGGTCTGAGAGAAGATACCCAGAGGCTGAGAGAGTAAAGTTACATCAAATCACTGCCCTCCACCTTCTTTTTTGGGGCTTCTACAAGATCTTTAACAACGACCATGTTTTTCACTATATTTTTAATCACCTTTAAAAAATAGTGTGGGGTCAATTAGATGAAGTGTCTTATGCTTATACCAATGCTGCATATTTGATCAAAAATACAGGAAAAGCAGTAATATTTAGAAACATTATTACAATTTAAGATAACTGTTGTCTATTTTAATATATTTTATAATGTAATTTATTCCTGTGATGGCAAAGCTGCCATTCAGCATCATTACTCACGTTTTCAGTCTATCATGATCCTTCAGAAATCATTTGCTGATTGTAATTTAGATTTGCTGCTCAAGAAACGTTTCTCACTATTATCAGGGTTGAATTCAGCTGCTTAATATTTTTCCTGGAAACTGTAAAACTTTTTTCAGGACTGGCAGAATAGAACGTTTAAAAGAACAGCATTTATTTGACAAAAAAATCTTTTGTAACATTACAAATTACATTACTGTCAGTTTTTATCCATTTAACGCGTCCTTGCTAAATAAAGGTATTCATTTCTTTAAATAAATAAATGAATAACTTTTGAACGGTAGTGTGACTTTGCCGTGGCATCAACTTTTTTTTAAACTCTGGAAGGTTAAGCTCAGCCTCAGCAGATTTTTTTTTTTTTTTTTTTTATGATCTGTGTATGACAAAAGTTCAGCTTTCTGTATGAGAGTGTGTGCATTTGCATGTGTTTATGTGCATGAGTTGTGCGTGTCTGACACATTCTTTGGGGAAATGAAAGTTTAAGTAGGATAAACAGAGTCCATGACCCTCCCCAACCCAGAAAGAAGTGGAAGGGGTGGAGAAAACCAGAGAAAACGGTCAGAGGACTCACAAAATTATAGGGGGCAAGAGAGAAGAAGAGAGAAAAGAAAATAGAGAAAGACAGAGAAGCGCACTAGAGGTCAGTTGGAGCACAGATGGAAAGGAGAGAGAGAGATCCAGAGAGAGAGGAGTGCGCTTTGACATTCGTGCCCAGTGAAGCTCGCATTGACAGTCCGCATCCACACCAAGTGACACTGACATTCCCAAATGAATCCTTTTTTTCCTCCCACACAAGGACTGAAATCGCATCAGTTTGAAAACACAGCACATTTTGCGTCATATTACCCAATGCATTTCCCTTCTTCCAGGCCAGTCACGCTTCATGTGTGTCCGTGCACTTCATGTTGGGTTTGTGCAACGATTGTTATATATAATCCCATCAGTCCAGGAGATTTTTGATGTATTTTTAGCTGCCAGAGGTCTAACGTCTGTGGACTTTGCAACCACGGGCAAGAACTCCAGGGGATTTTGATCGTCCAAAGTCTGGTCATTTATGAATTCAGAAAGGACCCTTATTCTGCAGGGAACATTTGGGTAATCCCAGACAGACCTACTTGTTGGGCATGAGACTATGGGTGGAATTATTTAAAGCACCCATCTTGGCAGGACCAACCTCTAGGTGGATTACAGCGGGCAATGCTGTACCAACTTGGCTAAGAGAGACATCTCAAGCTTTGCGGTTGTTGTCCTCTGCAAAGAGTCTTAAGATGATGTTGTGCCATTTAAGAGCCTCAGAGGTTGTAATGATCAGTCGTTATGATGCAAAAACACTCGCACTCACATCTGCTTAGAGGTTTCAGAGGATGTGCTTCGTGTTTCATCAGTTACATTGACATTTAGTCAATTACTTAAGGAGAACCAAATGATGTGCCATAATAAAGGGATAGTTCAATCAAAAAGGAAAATTCACTTATCATTTACTAGCGATTGTGTCGTTTTAAATCTGTATGAATTCATTTCTTTTGTGGAACACAAAAGGGGAATTTGTGAAAAATATCGGTAGAATATCTTGAAAGTAAATATGGACAAAAATGCACCAGGAAAGTATAAAAATGTCCTTAAATGTCCTATAAAAGTGTCAACTGCACATACAGTTGATGGTGTTAGTCACTGAAAATCTTCACATCCAATCATGTTTGAATGTATGTTCGATTTATGAATTGTTGTGAACCAGTTTATCCAGGTAACAAAACTGAATCAAATCAGACTGATATTCCTGTATTCAGTTCTCACATAAAACTATCATATGACTTCTTAGTTTTATTTGGACTAGTTTTACGATACATTTATGGTTATTTTTTTATGGAACAAAGAAAGTGATACAGGTTTAAAACTACAGGGTGAGTAAATGAAGACAGAATTTTAATTTTTTGATGAACTATCCCTTTAAGGCACTCTTTTCTCTTTTCTCTCTTTTATGACTGATTTCTAACTTATGCTGCTCTTTGAATGCAATCTGTTCATCATTGGACTCAAATGGTTATATATTATATTATATATATATAGTATTTATTAATATTTATTTATATAGTTACATTTCCAGCAACAATTCAACAAATCAGGCCATTACCACTTTCTGATGAAGACAGTTCACAGCAATTAGCAACCTGCTCTTTAAATGACTTGTCTGGCAGTTCTAAGAGAATATATTCCCATGACAGTAACCCCTGAAAGCCAATGGGACAGAGACATCAATTGATTTGGCACTGCAAGTCAGGCATCCTGCCTCTTTTCCACACATTCCTCTGAGGACTGAGGAGAAAGAGGACGGGGGAGAAGGATGGACCGGCGTATATACAAAAGCAGAGGACACTCCATCTTAAGGCTAACATTTTTGGGTAATTTAAAAGAGGAAGAAGGTTTTTTCCTTGGATGCCCTTTTTCTCTACAACTGAACATCTGGTGTTACCAGAAATAGTAACTCATCAACTGAAAGGGAAAAAATACAGAAATGCACATGATTTTAAATCTCAAGGACTTCTTGAAAAAAATCTTAAACCAGAACTGAAGCTGCAAAAATAATAAAAAGCTAAATAAACGTACCATACTAGTGTGCTATATTTAGAGTCTTTTGAAGCCGAATAGCTTTGTCTGCTTTTTTATTTACACATTCAAACAGTGATAAAACAAAACCGGCTCCGGCAACTCCGCCTATATGGATTGATAGATTGCTGCTGGTGTGAATCTGTATCTCTTGAAGGCTCTAGTTTGTAACATCTTCCACTGTCATTTCCCACTCCAAAGGACAGGCTCAGATCTGTCCTCCCACACTCCCTGCCAAGATTCTCTTTAAGAATGCCAGGAGACGACAGACCTCCTGCAGTCCCTCTGTCACGACCTCCATCTTTGCCTCTCACTCATTCTCATGCTATCCCTCCTCACTGTCATCTGACCTTTCACTTTGACCAGTTTGTTTTATCCATGTGTTATGACTTTTTACAGTCTGTAAGTATTTCCATTCACTTTTCGTGGATTATCAGCTCTTGTCTTTGCAGTAATTGCTTAAATAGCGATTTAGTCCGCTCCACATTGTAAAAATGTCATTGGTTTAACTTAAAAAAAGTAAGTCACCTGGTCGCCTTAAAATGGCGTCTAGCTCAAAATATTGTGTTATCTGAACCACATTAATTATCCTAGTTGATTTGACAAAACATATCATAAAAATATATTTTTTACATTTTCCAGCCAGTGTAACATTTTTGGGGCCCATTCACACACATACACTGATCAGGTTTCTTTATAGGCAGTGATTCTCAACTGGTTTAGCTTCATAACAAGCAAATATTTGCATTGTATCACAGTAGGTACATTATTTATTTATTTTAACTCAAAACTGAATTTTACTTTATAGCCACACTCAGTATATTACAACATGCTCACATTACAAGTAAATATCAACATATTTAAATATTTAATTAAAATTGTAGGTTTCACTTTATTTTAAGGTGTCATTGTGACAGTGTAATTATATAAGTACTGAGTAATATTAATTAACTACATACTTACTATAGGGTTAGGGTAGGATTAGAATTTGGTTGAGGGTTGGTTGCATGTAATTATGCATAATTTACTGTTAGTGCTGTGGTAAGTACATGTAACATATAGGACACTGTACAATAAAATGTGTTACCAAATTTGAACAATTAATGAAAATATTTGTAATTATTTATAAAAGTCAAAATTGTGAGATATAAACTCTAAATTGCAGGAAATAAATCAACATTGGGATACTCTTTATTGTAAAGTGTCTTTGTTACAGTGTAGTTATATATTTAAGTACAGAGTAATATTAATTACCTATGTACATACTATAGGGTTAGTATTAGGTTTGGTTTAGGGTTAGTAGCATGTACATTGTTATTACACAGTTATTACACAGTTATTATACAGTTATTACTATAGTAACTACATGTAACATGTAACAAGGACACTGTTACCCAAGATTGTGTTTGGAATTGTCAGAATTTTGAGATGTTAACTAAAAATTGCCAGATATAAACCTGGAATTTTGAGAAATGAGTTCAGAACTGTTATATAAAGTCTGTTTATTTATTTATTTATTTTAATTCCATGCTGGAAACAAGTTTCCATACATTTGCTAGCAATAGTGCAATGTAAATTATAACTTTCACTTTAATGCATTCACTGTTCACATACAAACATAAACTGGACTACAGTAAATTAAACTGCAAGGCACTACTCTTATTTACATAGTCAGTCATTCTCAGAGAACAAACTCAACATAACAGCGTCATTTTTGTGACTTCGCACCACACTAAATGGATGTAGCATCTCATCCGTGAGCCAGTTAATTGAGCACTTGTGATATTGGCTGTTGTGCCTGGTTATGACGTGGGTCTTCACAAGGCTGAAAATAGCTGGCATTTCGCTCTGACCCACTGGGGCAAATATCGCAGACCCTCCCCAAACAGCGTCGCCATCCTTCCAGTCTAGAAGAAGCAGAGAAGATGAACACTAGCTCCCAATGCCTCATTCTCCCCCCAAAGTTCAATCCATTACAGCCATTCGATACGTGAGCCCCATATGGAATCCGCGGTGGTTGCCATGGCATCCGCATAGCAACCAGTGCAGTTGCTGTTGCCTCCAGTTACCTTTTGTAAGCGTTTTGGGGTGAGGGGTGTGTGAAGGAGGGGTGACCGTGACTCGGAAGGGTTCAAAGCACTAGATTATGGGATAGAAGAAGATGAAAAATGGGTCACAGTAACAATAGGAGTATACAATTGACTGACAGCTGTTTTAAAGCTTGTCTGCGTGTCATGCAAATAACGTTGGGGAAGCGAGGGGTGGCGAATGAGCCACCCCTGGTCTCATCTCCTCCATATTGTGTGGACAGGAAGCTGACTATGATTTCGAGACTGAATGGGTGCAGTCAGATGAAGAGAATGAGGCCGATGTGAATGGCATCCGTTCTGGGAAGGCACACACAAGTTGACTCCACAATCTCTGGACCCCCATCATGCCTTTCTGCAAATTAATCTAAGCGAGACTCCGTCCCGGGAGCCAACTGTAAATAACCAATCCCTTAGCCAATCTGCTGGGGCCAATCAGAGACAGAGCAGCACTGGCCTCCTAGCTCCATGTTTAATTCATAAGAAGACTTCTTATTTTAGTACGTAAAGCGACAGAACTTTACGCCTGAGCAGGCAACATTCTTCTTAATACACATACATGCATTCTGGTGAATCTCACGAAAACATGTCCAGGTCACATATTACAAAAGAAAAAGAAATTATATTTTTCAAATTATATTTTTATATGATAATGATGATATATGATAATAAGGCAAAGTTTTCACAGATTTTCTTAAATATATCATTTATTCATTTATAATGATGATTCATATCATAATGCAATAATGTCTTTTAAATGAAAAAAATAACTTTGTATTACAATCATTATGTAATCACCATTATGAAAGAAGGAAATAAAAACAGTAAAACATCACAATTTTGGTGGAAAATATGTTTAATTGTCAATGAATATTGAGAATATAATTGTTTTTGTAAGATAGGCTATATATTTAGTTTTTTTTTTGTTGCAATTGCAAGTGTATTTTTTGTTTCACGGTAATCATTTTTGTTACATTTTCTATTATATTAATGACAAAAAAAAAATCTGTACAGTGAATGATATATAATGATATATAATGATGATAATAACATTGAGAGGATGTGCTTAATTGTCATGAAACATGAAATTGTAAAAATGAAGGGAAAAAATACATATCCCAATAACAGACTCATTTTGCAAAACATATTTTTCTTTCCTTTGATTTTGGGGTGAAAAATGACCCACAGAGACATTGACCAATACATGCCTATTTTTTCTTATGTGCACATCTGTATCTTTAACAAATGTCATTGTTTCTTCTCTGGTTCCCAAAATAAGCACACACTTGGTCCACGTGCAAATTCTGTCACACAGAGGTAGGCACACAAACATGAATATTTCAGATTGTTTCAGATCGCTCTGCATGCTCCCACCCCTCCCTCAGTCTGGTCCCACCAGACTATGTAGTACTGTATGTTTCTAAATATGTTTGTGTGTGTGTTACGCAGTCTTACCTATGAGCATCTTCAAGAATGAAGTGAAAACACAAGATCACAAACATCATTTAGGTTATCGCATTAGTTTAACTAAAAGTCTGTTGATGTGGGATGATAAAAGAAGATTGCGAGTGTTGCGTGTGTACTTTTATGTGTGCGTGTGTATGGATGAGTTTCAGTAAGTGTATGATGCAAGCTGATGAAAAAGCTGATGAGAAATAGCAGCGATGAAGCACCCTTAGCCAATCAGACGCCTGGTTCTCTGTGATGTCACCACAGATGTGTCACACTTGAAGATGGCTCTTGAGCGCTCTTCATGTAACTGTGTTCTAGAATATTTTATTCATCTTCTCAAGAATCAGTGCAGGACTTGAGCTAGAATTTTTAGAAGCTAGAAGCTTCTAAAGGCTCTGAAATCGTATCTCTGCCACTTTGTTTATTAATTTATTCCAGCTGAAGAGAGTGTAATGGCAATATGGGCACAGATGACACTGATATTATCTGATCAGTGGCTGACGTTCAGCCATTCCCTCTCGTTGGGATGTTGTTTTAGTGAACGTACCTTGTATACTGGGCCTCAGCCCAACCAACACCGGATACAGCTTATTATGGGAGCGCACATTCTATCTCGCCGTCTCTGTCTTTCTGCTCACACACATTCACCCAACCTCCATTTGTGACCACTACGGGTCACTTCCTTTTCCCGTGCCAGAAAGGTCAAAGGTCATTCTGAATCCACCCCTGTTCCTTTCAAAGCAAACAAAACTGGGGTTCCTCTCTCACCATGCATCTGTCCATGTGTGTGTGTACATGTACAGTGGACCCAAAAAGTTGGGTCAATTACGCCACACCTCAAAACATGTGAATGATACTGTGTTAGTACGCTTAATACTTACACATAAAAAGTTAACTAAAACTATTAAAACCTTTTTTTGTTAATTAAATATAGCTGAAAGAAGATAAAATACAATGAAAAACTTAAACTGAATGAAAATTAGAAATGTAGCCTTTGCAACAAACTGAAACCTAAGAAAAACCTAGGTGAAATTTCATGGGCAAAGAAGGGCCATTATCAATAGTGTATGGATGCTTGATACATCGCTTATCTGACATCACTTCCGAACTAAGCAGCTTTTCTTTGGGAAACATGATGAATTTGAGTGTTCAAAGAGTGATACATTTGAACATGATTTTTCTGTCACAAATTTTGAGAAGCATGAAAGCTTTATTTGGTCTCTGAAAGAGACATTTATTTGAAAAAGTTGATGCTATAGCTTATATATATATCATCTAATATATATATATATATATATATATATATATATATATATTATATATATATATATATATATATACAAATTGTCTGGTTTGCCTAGTCAGAAGACACTCTTGATAATCCAGTCTTTTTTGTGTGTTTTTTTCCCCCCATCGACAAAATGGTGCTTGGATGTGTGTGGTACCATCTCAAATTTGCATGTTAATGATGCGGTCACAATGTTGACATCTCACAAATTAGTGCAACGTAGCCACAATCAAACCGGCACAAATTAGTGCAACATGGCAATTATTAAACTAAATTGAGGGAACAAATAAATTAAACGTAGCCTCAAATTAATAAATCGTAGAACCTAATTCATATTTTTGTGACCAAAATAAGTTTTTTCCTTCCACATCATGTGTGGATGAAAAAAAGGCACAGTGTGCACATGCATGCTCATTCACAGTCAAAAGATGTGCTGAAATCTGTGTATTTGTAGTTTATGAGGGAATGTGCTGTTGGGAGTTGTAGTCTAAATGTCAGCTGCAACACTCCTCCTCCCTCCACTTTGCCCAAATGTCAGGCCCCTTATCAAACATCTTAATCACCCCCACCGCAAGATTTAGAGGCTCCCCGACCTCCTTTTTTTTTTAACCCTGTCCAGCCTCTGTCCCAAAAATCTCCACGCTCAGCTAGCAGAACAGCATGGCTCTGCTAATGCTACACTGGCTCAAGTGACCTCCGCAAACCACCTAATCCAGATGAACACTGTCTAGACTGATCATTACATTCTAATCATGGCCGTTACACACGCCGGTCCGCCCGGAGGAGAGCTGCCTGCAGGGGGAGATAGGGGCTGGGACGGGATGGGTGTGCATGTAAATAAGACACATACATATATGAGAGGTTAAAACTGTTTTTTTGAATAAATTATGCTAATAGCCATATTGGAGGAGTTATCACAACAATAGGCTTCTAACTCATCTGCAACTGCAAACTACTGAGTGGAAGAGTGTTTAAAGCCAGTTTATTGGCAAATTATTTATTGGTGCCTTAAAGTAATCTTATACTAGCATGCTAGTCATGTTTAAATATGTAGATGTAGTGTTTTGTGGTTAGCTAAATGTTTGAAGAAAATAATGTTGAAAATTCACTGGTTTTCTGTAGGCCTATACCTTTTTTGAAAGTTTAGAGCTGGTTTTAATGTCTCTTATATGATTTAATACGATATATGTGTGTGGCAGTTGGTTGGGGAAATTATTTATTTTGTAGCTCTAATTCCACATGATGTAGCTAATCTACACTTAAAATATTGAGTGCATTTTACATTAAAGGTTAGCATAATGTACTTTGTTTGTTGTTATGAGGAACAACATACACAGAAAACACATCCAGACAACACATAGGTTTGTTCCTAAAGTCTGCTATAAACGAAACACAAAAAGCAGATTTTGACGTAAGCACGTGTCCGCCTATACCAGCTCCTGATGTGTACCAGCTCCTGCCATGCGTGAGCGTGCACGTGTGGGTGTTTGTGTATGAAATATTTATGCAGGCAGGCAGATGGGAGAATGATGCTGAGGCTTTTTTGACACCCCCCCCCCCCCCCCTCCCTCCCCCCCCCCCCTCCCTTTCCTCTGTTTCCTCCCCAGTGTATCTTAGTCTTTTTTCCTCATCCTTTTCGCCTGCACTGCCTTAATCTCTTGTTTTCCTGCCGCCGTCAGTGTCAGCTGTCACATCAGATCACATTATTGGGAAGTGTGTGTAGGTGAGGCACCGTTTAGAGACAAGCCATGCAGCAGCGAATACACATTGTGCCATATCCCCATACCCCCTCTCTCTCACTCTCTCACACGCACATCCACACACACACTACATTTGTTGCGGTGAAGTTAATGGGGTCCTACTCAACCTTAGCTATCTACTTTTTTTCTGGCTCACTGGCATGGAAAAATGCTTATTATGTATTCATTTAATGTGGTAATAATAATCAATGTAATGTAATAACAGTAATACATTTCCGCTACTACTAGTAATTGTAAAAAAAATAAAATCATCATCACCATTTTATATTAATTTAAAACAAAGTTAATTAATATGGAATATTAATGATTTTGCCCTATATTTCTACGTCACTAATAAGCAAATTTATAAATAAGCAAATTTGTGACATTGATCATGTAAATGCCTTTTATATTAATATCATATAAAATATCACAAAATAAAAAAATGTAAAAGGTGATTGTGACTTTTTTTCACACAATTGCGAGTTTACATTGCAATTTTATCTCAGAATTGCGTGATATAAAGTCGCAATTGCATGTTTTAAAGTCAGAATTGCGAGATAAAAAGTCAGAATTGCAAGATATAAACTCACAATTGCGTGTAAAAAGATATAAACAACTGCAAGAAATAAACTTGCATGTTTCTGACTTTTTTTCTCGCAATTGTGAGATAAAAAGTTGAAATTATCTTTTAAAATGTTTTATTCTATGGCGGAAACCAGCTTCCATAAATTTAAGCAAAATATAGAACAACAGGAACAGAAATAAGAGCAATACGAAGACAGAAAGTATTGTGACTCTTTTTGAATTGTCAAAATCTAATTCAATCACATTCATATAAATACCTTTAGAAAAGTAAAATGTTTTTGAAGTCTCTTATGCGTTTATTTGATCAAAACGAGACCAACATTTATTTTATTTATTGCAATTTCATATTTTTTTTCAATGAAAGTTGTGAAATCGTGTGCCGTCAGTGTCACATGATCCTTCAGAAATCATTCAAATATGCAGATTTTGCTGCTCAAGAAACATTTCATATTATTATCAGTGTTGAAAACAGTTGTGCTGTTTAATATTAACTTGACAGTTTAAAAGAGCAGCACTTATTTGAAATGTAATTTTAATATTATCTTTACCGTCACTTTTGATCATTTTAAAGCATCCTTGCTGTTGAAAAACGAAAACTTTTGTGCGTGCTGCATCATGAACTACAAAAGTATGCGTAAAACCTGATGAATTTCTTGATATTTTTTGTTCATTTTATTGTTCCATTAATTTCTCAAAATCCTAAAACCTTCTGTTTATTCAGGTTATTTCCTTCTGTTTATTTCAAGTATGTTTCAAGTACTTGAGCCCTGGAAAGGCGCTATATAAATAAAACGTATTAGTACTGTTCAGGCCCCGTTTAACCTCTGAAGAAGAACATCCTTTTACCTGTGGTAAAATCTCTTTAAAAGCCTTTTGACATATTTTACAATTTTACTCTGCTTTGATTGTGCAGTTTTCATATCTCCCATGTCCCATGCAGAAATACCTTCAGGGAGTGTCTGGCAGCAGTTTATCATATAACCCTTGAGGTGAATGGCCTGCTATCAGTCCCCCGTGGCTTTGATTTAGGAGCAATACTTACTTTTGCTAATGTGGCCGTATGGCGGCCATCTCCCCGTGTCCTCCCCTTTTATTTGCCCCACACAGGTTGCCTGTCACTCATCACGGTTCTCTGACCCTATACTGATGAGATGTGACCACCCACCGCTGAAAGGCCTCTCAGTAATCCAAACCCCCATCTTTGGTCAGCGCTGTTTGTTTCTGATTAGCCGGCTTTATTGCCAATGTGTCTATGTTTGTTTGGAGTTGGAGACTTCCCAGCATGCTCACTCAGCTGTCTTACTTCGGCGTCAAATGCTGTTTCGACATGAGCCGACGACTCTAAATCTAAATAGTTTTTCATTGCAGTCTTACATGTGAAGTAAAAGCACTTTTCGGTGTCTCTCTGCATAAGTGTGTCGGCTAAGTGCCTTCAATGTAAATGTTTTTCCAATTGTGTGTGTGTTTGAATGGGATGTTTGTGGAGAGGAGAGTCCTGTCTACATTTGATTGGTCCCAGATGCAGTAATTATGTGTGTCAGGGGGGTTCTGATAGGGTAAGTACAATTCTATTGATCCAGTGTGATTTGCATCACAAAGCGCAATAAGGAGCCTAATTGGTGCTTGATAACAAACACATGGCTGAGAAAGTCTCTTCATCACTAGGCCTATTTGTTTATTTCTTTTCCTTTATTTGTGGTGACACTTCACCCTCAACTCTAAGGGCTTCAGAGTCACTCAGGAATGCAAAGGCCATCTACAGTAAAAACGCAACTGGACTTTTAGTAGCAGTGAGCTTTTGTAATTAGTGATGTTTGCTAAGGCAAGCATCTCTATTATTATAGCTTACACTTGGAGTTTTTCAACAGGGATTTGAACAAACCCATAACTTTAAGTATTAAATTTTGCATTCTGGCAACAAAAAAAAAAAAAATCCCATAAACCTACATTAAAAAGGCTTCATGCACATCTAGGGACCCAGAACTTAACATATTACAGCAGCATCCTAAAAAAAAATATTAGCAAGTACCAGAAAATCCTAAAAATAACACCTAGAACATTCATAAAAAATAAAAAAAAACTCATGATACCCACAATATGTCAGTCTGTCTGCTCGTAATGTAGTAGGCCTACCTTAATTCAATAATCAAAGAAATCCCTCTTTGTCCTTTTAGAAATAAGTGTTGTTGTCATCCCGTACTCATTCTGCTGTGGTATCGGTGACAGACTGTGACAGAGGTGTAAGTGGTGTTTCCCATTCCAGTGCTTGACCCTGTGCCGAGTAGCACTTTGATGGGAACCAATTACCCCCAGACAGCACCTGTCAACACACAGAGAGAGCGGACGCAGATGAGGCAGATACTCACCTTTACACCCCACACACAACAGGAGCTAGACTCCTGCTGCCTCATGCTCTTTATCCTTTAAGGGTCACATAGTACACATTAAAAGAGTAACACATCAACTTCATTCAACTAATGTAAGGACCCAAAGTAGCCCTTTACATCAGTGGTTTTCAATCCTGGTCCTGGGGACCCACCGTCTCCATTATTTAACACACCTAATTCAGCTCATTAGGTGAGAGTTCAATGAACTGAGCTGAGTGTCAGTTAATGGGACACACTTCACGACTAGCTGAAACATTCTAAGACTGAACTGAACACACTTACAGACTGTCTCCAATGACTGGATGACTGGAGCAGATTTTAAACACCGACTGAACGTAACTGTCTCTGACTCGGCTCATTTGGGAATTATCAGTCATAATATCAAATTACATTCATAATCGGCCTTACAGTCGTTAAGTGTGTCCCCGGATTAAGACAGACATACAAAATGTGCAGAGCGGTCTGAAAATCACTGCTTTACATGATGGATGACAGGTAGAAATTCCACCACTTTCTTTCTTTCTTTCTTTCTTTCTTTCTTTCTTTCTTTCTTTCTTTCTTTCTTTCTTTCTTTCTTTCTTTCTTTCTTTCTTTCTTTCTTTCTTTCTACCCGTGTGTCTGTCTATCTATCTATACTCATCTGTCTGTGTGTCTATCTATCTATCTATCTATCTATCTATCTATCTATCTGTCTGTCTGTCTGTCTGTCTGTCTGTCTGTGTCTGTCTATACTCATCTGTCTGCCGGTCTGTCTACCCGTGTGTCTGTCTGTCTGTCTGTCTGTCTGTCTGTCTGTCTAAATACTCATCTATTTGTCTGTCTGTCTCTTTTTATACTCATCTGTCTGTCTCCATGGGGCTACATGTAGAAATGGGACCGTGGGAAGTAAATGGCTCATTCCGGTGTGTTTACAAATGCTTTGTGCTCCAAAGACTCCTTGTATTGAGAGTTCATGCCTTGACCTTCATTTTCACTAGCCGCTGTGCTGTGTAATCTTCTTCATTATTTAAACTTTTTCCTCTGTTACCCCTAGAGACCACTCAAATACCCGCTTTCGACCTCGTTTTTGATATTGTTATATAATTATCGTTGTCAATCTGTTCTGACCAAACCGCCTATCGGGTTATGTATGTTGTCTCTTTTTTCAGTGAATTTCTTTTCTTCCAGTATTAAAGCATTCTTGAAAGTGCACGTCTAGTAGCTTTTCGAATTCTAACAGTGGCCTACTTTATGGCATACATTGTGTGTTTTCGTGTTTGTGTTGTATGAAGAATCCTCACACGCTTAGCATGCAGAAATTTAAAGGCAGCAGAGAAGCTTAAAGCCTTCAAGCAACACTGTTAGGAGAAGACCCAAGAGAAAGACTAGGCAGAAGCTCCATGCCTTCTGAAGTCTACTTTCAGGCATTAAATTTACAAAAGAGAGAGAGAGCGAGATAAAGAAACGGAGAGAGAGCTGCCTACCACAGCAGAGCAGAGCCGCCATTTGCACAGAATTAGGTCAACACTTTCTCCTCCACTCCTTCCCCTCCCTCTCTCTCTCTCTCTCTCTCTCTCCCGCTTCTCTCTGCTCATCTCTTCTCCTCAGCCACCCGATTATATATTCTCTTTCACATCATAAGAGGAGCTGGCAGTGGAGTGGGAGAGAGAACAGCAGAATACAACCCCTCAAGTCTATCTCCCTCACGTGTGAGCTGCTATAGTTTCTTTAATGCATGGAGGAGAGAGTCTCTCACAAACCCCGCCACTCGCCCTGCACACACCACAGTGCAGCATGCACAAAAGCAGGTGCATGCTGGGCAAAAAGGAAAAGGGGTTTTACAAAAGAGAACAAGCCACCAGAGAAATTGCAAGTAAGAAATGTGAGTGGTTACTTACTATTTAATGTCTGTTTTGTAAACCCTTCTTGGCAAATCGCTGAATTATGTCAACATCTCGCTGGAACAGCATTGGCCCGTTATCATCTCAGGTTAAATTTGTTACATTTGCAAAAAAATAAATCAACCGTACAAAGATTCTCTTCAGCAAAAGAGTATCTAACGCCTGAGGCTCGTGGAATATCTGCTGTAAACCCAACACAAACATAAATAAATAGAAATACTGAAATATACTGTACTTTCAGCATGCATTGAGAGCGGTGAAACCTTTAAACAAGGGAATCATAGGAGAAGGAGTTGAGTGAATAAAGAGGCCTGTGCTGATCATTAGAGTATAAGATGGCGCCGTGTCTGAGAGGCATGTATGATTTATGAGAGCTGGCACAGCTGAGTGCAGTCTTGGGCGATCTGTCATCTCAGTCCCTCAGTTTTCCTCTCTTCTCCCAGACCCCCCCCCCCCCCCCCCCCCCTCCCCTCCCCCCTCCCCTCCCCTCCTTCTCACTGTCTTCCTGCCATAAAGGAGAGATGAACTGAAACACCAGGTTAAAACAGTGTTTAGAAAGGGTCACTGGGACAAACACTCTGAGTACACACAATTGTATTAAAGAGAGATGTTTACATACATTTTCTGTTCACCATGGCAGCAGTAATTCACTAAATGATGATCAGATGACGGAGAAGAGCATTATAACTGGGCATATATCCAAACGCACTGTACAGCCAAGTGGACTTTCTGAATTTTAAAGAGCTGATTCTGGATTGGGATTCACAGTCACAATGTAGTAGGCCTACGCCAGATTGTGCTAGTCTGCTGCATACTAGAATCGCCCACAACATGAGAATTGCACCTTGCAGAATGCTTTTTGTGAGCATGCCTATATGCTGTTACAAGATTTGCATAATTCTGTTTTTGAATTGGGAGCTAAAATAAGACCCTATCCAGCACAACCCCCTTTCTGTCTATCACACTGATGCTTTTTTGTTGCAATATGCATCAAAAGGTATTTATATTCAGTTATAGAGATGTGGCATTCAGTCTTTTACATCCCACATCATGTGTGATTTTATCACACACCACATCAGGCCTTTGTATCTCAAATCACAGTGTGGGTTCTTCTTGACTATTAGGAAAGAGAAAGACAGAAAGGGTGAGGTACGAGGTGAGAGGGCAAATTGTAACAATGGCTTCCCATCCTTTATCTGTGCAATAATGCTGTGACTATTACACATATTATACACATAAATGTATTATTTTACATAAAACGTGATTGCACGTTTGCAAACTTGATTTTTTATTATTTTTCTACTTGCCCGTGCAACTTAGCCAGCATGATTCTAGTGTGCTATGTGTGGTTGCCATGGGGTTTCTGTGGTTTCTAAGGTATTTGAAGTGCTATGTGCTTTGGGTGTTCTGGGTTGTTGTTAGGGCATTAGATGGCAGTTGGTAAGGTGTTCTCTGTAGTTGCAAGGATGTTTCTGTGTAATGTTTAGAATGATATGTGTTTGCTAGAGCATTATGGGTGGCTGCTAGGGCATTGAAAGGTTGTTGTAGGTGATCTTAGGGCATTCACATTAAAGGAATAGTTCACACAAAAATGAAAATCATCCCATAATTTACTTACCCTCAAGACATCCTAGACTTTCTTCTTTCAGTTGAACACAATCTGAGTTATTTTAAATGATATCCTGGCTCAAAAATAGTGCTACAAAAATTCTACTATTCAATGCCATTACAAAATTGGAAAGAGCCAGGATATTATTTAAAAAAAAAAAAAAAAACTCAGATTGTGTTCGACTGAAAGAAAAAAGTCATATACACCTGAGGAAATTTGGGATGATTTACATTTTTGGGTGAACTATTTCTTTAAGAAAATAGCACACCTTTCCTCAATAAATCACAACATTTGAGGCATCATTCATGCTGTAGCACAAATAGTAGGGGAAGAGTGTGAGTAATAGCAATAGTGATTTTTGCCTGAGCCAGCAGCACTAGTAACTAATACTGGCTCTGCTTGTATTCTCTTTGGCACTGGAGAATATCTCACCTGGCTGTTTTATCTTAAACATCCTGTTCACTGGGGATTCCTGGGTGGAAATGTTTGGAGTAGTGAGGTGGAAATGTGGGACATGGGAAGCATTCCAGTTAAAAACGAACGCCTACTCAGCCCACGCTGTTTTCGGATGCTAACTCTGATGCTAATGTAGGTCAGAGCTGTCCGTTCTTGCTCCTTAGAGGCTAGTGTGTAGATTTCACAGCTAACTGTATATTAGTATAGGTCTACCACCATGAGGTTTATTAATGGAGGAAACCACACCGTTCTCGTTCTCTATATTGTCAAAATACTTTTGTTCAAACAATGGTAAAATGAGCATAAGATTTAAAAAAAAAATTTTATAGGAATAATACTTTTATAATTTTTTTTTTTTTTAAAGAGTCAGGCTCTGTTGACAGCATCTGTGACTCACCACGGAAAATAAGATATATCTGCATTATAAATAAGTTTATCTGCATTAAAAAAAAAATGTTTTCTTTTCTTTGACAATTTGAGGTATATACAATACAATTGCACAATTCCACAGACACTGGCTATAGGGCTTAATTGCAATGAATCTGAAATATTCTGTAATTTTTTTAATGGGTATTTCCTTAACACTTTATGTTCCATGATATGATTATCAATACTAACATATTTCAACGCATTTGTTTTTTGTTATATGAACCATCATGGATTTTTTTTGTGTGTCTTCATCATTTATATTTAAAACTTTTCAAACCACTTTTATATACTCTTATGTATACATTTTAAATAAATCCATTTTATATTAATTGTTTAAAACCAGAATTACACCAGATAATTAATTCTACAACACCAAATAATTTAGCCCCAACCTATAGGCAATAACATGTCAGTGAATTGCATGATTGAGATGAAATATCAGACATGTGAAAGAAACTTTTTTATTATTATATTTTATTTAATTTAATTTTATTTCATTTTAAACAGAAGTGTCCTACAATGCTTGTATATAAACTGCTTGGACATTGAATCACAGGGCCAAAAGTGGCCATTTAAAAAAAAACAAAAAAACACGCTATATGATTTCAAAAATTAATTTTGTGAAGTTAAAACCAGTAGGCAGACTGCTTTGAAGGTGACATGTGTTCCAGCAGAGGGTGTGTGAAGCAGTCTTGCCCCCAGCAGCTCTGCTGTCTTTGGTTGCTCAGCATTTACTAGCTGGACCATCTCTGATTGGCTGACACATCAATGGGCGATAAGCATTTACTGACTTGACAGTTCCTGATTGGGTGAGCTCAGCCATGTCTGTGCTTTCCCATTGTATCTCAGACAGTGGGGTATACGTCAGTGTGGCAGGCACATTGGGCCGGTGGCATTTAGCAGCCAAAACCCCTCGCTGATCAGTGATGGGAAGATAATTTAATAGAGGAACAAGGAATTGATTCATTTTCCACTATGTAATTTCTGTGGTATTAAATGTTTCACTAACACGTTCCTGTTTATCTACAAAAAAAACAGACACCCAAAATGTGTGTGCGCTGTCTGCAACACCCAAACCTCGATCCCAGCTGTCGGCTTGTTACCCAACCCCTACCCCCACTCGCCATCCCACACACACACACACACACACACACACACACACTAACACACACACACTTACCCCTCCTATTGTTCCTATTGAACACAGGGACCAGTGTTATTGACTCAGCACACACACTGACCACTGCCTGGCCTCGCTTCAATAACACACCCCACTAACACTGTCCACCATTCCCCTCACCACACACACACACACACCCCACCACCAACTGGCACATGGAGGCGGAGGAACGGATGCCCATGGGTGAGAGTACGGAGTGAAAAGGAAAGAGCAGATATCAAGGGCAGAAGAGAGAACATTCAATATTACCAGGCATCCGAATAATTGCGGATTGTCAGTCAGACAAGAAAATAGGCTATGTCTGCCAAATGAGATGATGACTGCGAGATTAGAAAATGGAAGATAAGCGGTGAGATTTCAATGAGATGGAGGGAGAGAAAGTGAGAGGAACAGTGTGTAAGCGGTGACTGGACTGAGTGATGTGTGTGCTGGGTGAAGGGGCTCTAATGGCCGCTCTGTGAGCGGGGGATCGTGACTAATGAGAAGTCAGACAAAGCCCCCCGCGTGTCTCCCATGGACACCACCCCACCACAGAGACGCACCACTGAGCCAGAGGGAGCCAGGGATGGGCTGCTCTTTAGGAGATTTTAGATTGAATCATTTTGGGGGGCTTTATTGATTGTTGTATAACTCTTTAAAGCCTACTGTATTATATTTGGTATGCAAATTTATAAACAACATGGCTGAAAAACCCAATCTACTATAAGCCTTCTGGTATCTGATTAAAAGGCCTTTTAGTATCATTCTAAAAACGCCCCACCCCCTACTTCAGGTTCTGAACACATTAAATCTTTAATGTGTTAAAGCAAACTTATAAGAAAAACTTGTATACTGTGACTATTTTAAGATGAAAACATACGGGACTGAATCAGCTTAGGTTTTACATACTTTTTTTTTCTTTTTTTCTCAATGTTAATCTATGTTAACATTTAAAGATCTCTCAATCACTATTCTTTTGCATTGCTTTATATGTTTTTCCCCCCACAATAACAAAACTACAGAGCTTTGATCATAAAACTAAGCATTTAAATATAATCTTACTAAGACACATTATTGTGAGATATAGTGACAACTGATATTTATATGCAAGAATGTGATATTTATATTTAAGTATAGGCTGACATACTGTTAAAGATCTTGCGTCTGCACCAAATTATGTATTTTTGTTAAGTTTAAAATGTAATTCATAAATAAATATAAAAATAAATAAATCAATTTGTTTTTTATATATTTTTTTTATTCATGGCAAGATTTTTAACGTCGTAGCTGTGTGTCGTTCACTTGTGATCGGACAGATGAAGTGCATCTTAATACCCATTCTGAGAGTGTATTTTCACCATGATTATTGATATAATGAATTTTCACATTATATAATGCAACAGTATCTAGTAATCTATTTAAATTAATTTAAATGCCTCTGGTTGGCCATTGCATTCATGTGTATAATGAACAGTGATTGTAATTGGTACAATGCTGCAAACTGTTGCAAAAAACCTGCAAATAAAGAATGTTGATACAACTGGACAAAGAACTAAATAAAAATGTATTATGTCTTTATTGTCTTTATTAATATCTAATTATTTGAACTAGATAATCCACATTCACTTATAGATTCCATTCACAATGATTATTTCACTCCATTTCTTCAGATAAATTACCTGTGTTTAACCCAGTGGAATGAAAACTCACAAATGAGATCTCTGTAATAACTGCAATAATAGTTTCTAGTGTCCTCTAGGATTTCAAAAGAGTTACAGATCTCAACAATGTATCACACTTAGCTTAGATTTGTCCCATTACCAGAGTCTTCTCTTCAGAATTCAGAGGTTTCGGATTGAGGTCAAACATTTCTCATCGAGACCAAATATTTCTAATCTGTGCTGCTCATATAAACTCTACTGCTCTTTATTGTCTGTCAACAATAGTTTGTTTGTTTGTTTGTTTTATCTGAAGGAATTTTAGGAGAAACGTCTAAGGTTCATACAATGGAACACGAGAGCTCCGTTATGTCTAGAGAGCTATGAAATTTTCCTCTGGGTATCATTCTCTCCTCCCTCAAAATGCCAGGCATTCCAAGAGGATTCCAGAAATTCCCTAGGCTCCATCAAAGGGTTTCACTCTATGTTCTGAACACACGACTTGAGCGTTTACATGCCAACACTGTGTTGTAAAACTCACATATTGCCAAACACAGCTGATTCTGTGCAAATATGGGTTTTATTGACATTACAGTTACCGTATACTTAATTCTGGAGTATCACAAACAAACTCTGGCAAGAAATCCTTTCTTGCAGAGAGATATTGATCAAGCAATCCAAAAAAAGATTCTCTCCAATGGATAGGCAAATACAAACACAGGACTTAAACTGTAACAGAGAAACAGCACAATGAGGGTCTGTCAATGGCTAATTATGCAAATAGCTAATAGAGCCGTTTAGTCATTCAAGCCCTTTTGTTGAGCTGTTGAATGGTATACGGTCCTTGCCATTTATTTATGACTAGGACTGAAGGAATTCATGAGCTTTTTAGATTCTTATCAGCCTATCGAAAGCAAACATGGCCTACTTTAAATCGTATAGAGTGCTAACGAAGCAAGACTAAATGTCCTTCAGTCCTGTACTTCTTCAAGAGACGAATATAGTGGTTCACTGTGTCAACACATACTGTATCTGCACTCTTTGATCTCAGGCTCATGTCCTGCTGTGCCGTTTCCTTTTTGACCCCCCCAGATTTTATAGCTACAATAATGATTACTGTAGACCAGTGTCTTAAAGCTATCTTACCAATTTTGGGTAAAAATATTATTGTTGTAAGCATTTTTCTAAGCCACCGATCACTTCAAAAGTTTGGGGTTGGTAAGATTATTTTTTATAATGTTTTTGAAAGTCTCATGATCACCAAATGCATTTATTTGATCAGGAATACAGTAAAAACAGTAATATTGTGAAATTGTATTGACATTTTAAATATCTATTTTAAAACTTAATATATTTATGTGATAGCAAAGCTGAATTTTCAACAGTCTTCAGTGTCACATGATCTTTTGCTGACATGCTGATTTGCTGCTCAAGAAACATTTCTTATTATAATTAATGTTGAAAACAGTTTTGCTGCTTAATCATTTTTGTGGAAACCATGATCATTTTAAATTATTCTTTGATGAACAGAAACTAAGTATTTACTTTCACTTTTAATTCATTTATTGTGTATGAATAAAAGTATACATTTATTTAAATAAAAAAGTTAAACTATTACTGACCCTAAACTTTTCAACAGTAATGCATAAATAAAAAATCTGTATGTTTTTTTTTCTTTCTTCATGAGAATACTTATTATATACCAATATTTTATATTAACTTGGGACGTGTTCAATGTTTAATACAGAAATTTACTCAAGCAATTTCTATGGACATTTTACTCTGTTCAACACGCCTGCATTTGATAAGCCTGAACACAATCCACAGACATTATTAGCAACCCTAGAGAAGATTCTGACAGGGCGTTTTGACAATATCTGACATCAGGCAATCTTATCTGAGAAGCAAAGGATTGTGGGAGGGGCAAAACAGGGATGAGCTTGCAGCAGCCTTCCTGTTCGGGACTGGCAGTGGATCTCGCTCACTTCAAAGACGGCAACTTCACAAAGCCCGGCTTGTTTAAGGCTCGCTCCCGAAGTCGGAGAGCTCAACTGCTTTAGCGTCTCCCCCACTCGCTGTCCCATAAAGAGAGTTTAATGACTGTCTCACAAAGCATACTGTTGTACCAGACCCGCACAATCATTGTCATTGAAAAGGGCTTGAACGTTTAATTAAATCTATAAGCTTTGGTAAACAGTAATTTGGATTGAGCTGTTGTCTAATAGGAGACTGTATTGACAATGAGTCTATGACCATGGCTTTTAGAGAGGTCAAACCCGAGTGCTGGCAGAGTGGGGGCAAGTGTGGATCGGCCAAAACGCCCATTGCCACGTAAGCATTAATCCAATTCTCATATTCTGCCGAAACCTGTGCTAACGAACGCACTGGCTGGTGGGGCTCAGTCTCGCACCCCTGTGAAGAGCAGGGTTAATGAGGACAGATTTTAGAGGGAGCCAGCAGGCGGTCACTTTGAAGCAGCATTTGCATCCGCAAATACAGCAGGGCTACAACCATTATGAAAATAGTAAGCTGTTGTGACAGTCCCCAACAGGGCTACTTCCTCAGATCCTCCATGTAGTCACTTCCTCTTCTGCGCGGACTATTTTGGTGATGGCACCACGCCATTCCAAGTGATAACAGCTGTTTTGTTATCGCAGCATACTTGATAAGCGAGAGGAAATCATCCCAAAGGCTTCAGTGTCATTTCAGGGTTAATATGCGGCCACGGTTTGAGATGTCCTCCAACGCGGAGGGATGGGGCAGCTTTCCAGACAACTCCTGGCTCATCTCTTGAGTTGCTTTGCCATGAGGGTTTCTCTGCCTCAAATTTTGGTTGGTGACCTAGTTTTGCTGCCATTCACATCAAGCAGCGAGAGAACCTTTGACATAGTTTTCGTCTGCACAAAAGAGCGAATAATGGCTCACCCCCACTGCTTTGGTTGTTCTGCACTTCTTTAAGGAAAGCAAAAAAGAGGTTATGTTGCCACTCATCCTAAAACTGAATAATGCTGATGTGGAACTTTACAACACACACACACACACACACAAAAAAAATGGATTGTGAAAAGAAAATGAAAGTGACCTGCGTGTGGTCAGGGTGAATGTAGGAGCAAGAGTAAGCAAGCAAGCAACCATCAGAACCTCTTTCAGAACCAAGGTGTTTTCACTGACTTGATTGTCAAACAATGATAAAACTTACTACATAATCTGCCCACAAACAAGGATGTCACGTGACAATATTTAGCTGCTTTTCCACCGTTAGTCCAATCCATTCTCGTTGCTTACCCGTTCCATTCCGTGCCGATCCGGCCCAACCGGTACGGATATGATTTCATTTTCCATTGATAACGGAGCTCTTTGGCCAAACGTGCTGAGAATTCATGGGCCGAGAATGGTTTGTATTGTGCGGTGCAGTAAGTGGAAACATAACTGGAACTATTCCTTGCCGTTAGAACCTTTCAGCCTGACTTAGGAAAACAGGTAGGCTACAGTTTGTTATTGTTCTGCAAACATTACCTGTCCCAGGAAATGGAGCCGGTGTGGAACCAGTTTTTCCTGCTTCTACACTAAAAATGCATTGAATCAGTCTTCAGGACCACAATGGTGGACAAGGGGTATGAAACTGCAGTTGCCCGCAGGATTAACCTTTTCTAGCCCACGGGCAACTAAAGTTGCCAAAGGCTCTGCTGTTCTTTTTACATCTGTAAATATATTTTGGGAGACTACAAATAAGGTTTTATTAAAAAGAACTAAGAAAATATTAGGAACCTTAGGAACCTGGAGAATGTAGCATGTGGTGGTGTATCAAGCATCCATTTAATTGATTAAAAGTGTCAGTAAAACCATTCCTAATTTTACACACACACACAAACAAAAAAATCTGTTTAGAATAAACACTGTTCTTTTGAACTTTTAATGAATCAAAGAATCCTGAATGAAAAAAATTTATCACGATTTTCACTAAAAATATTATTTCTCTCTGTTGATTTCTGAAGGATCATGTGACACATGTTGACTGGAGTAATGATGCTGAAAATTCAGATTTGCCATCACAGGAATAAAAAAATAGAAAAGTTTTTTTATTTTTTATTGTAACAATATTTCAGAAAATGACTGTTTTACTGTATTTTTTATCAAATAAATTAAGCCATTGTGAGCATAAGAGACTACGTTAGAGAACCTTACCGACCTTTTTACCAACTTTTGAATGCTAGTGTACAAGCAACTAAAGGCATCACATAAAGGATTAGTTCACTTTTTAAAAAAACTTTTGCTGATAATTTACTCACCCCTATGTCATCCAAGATGTCCATGTCTGTCTTTCTTCAGTCGAAAAGAAATTAAGGTTTTTGATGAAACCATTCCTGTATTTTTCTCCATATAATGGACTTCATTGGGTACCAAACGGTTCAAGGAAAAAATTAGAGTTTCAGACAATAAACCAGACAACCAGACAATAAACGATACCAGACGATGAATAAGGGTCTTATCTAGCGAAACAATCGGTAATTTAAAAAATAAATTAAAAAAGTTTAAGTTTTATAAGCACAAATGTTCGCCTTGCTCTGTTCTCTGATGCGCGTTCATGACTCACGTAATACCCAATTACGTTCAAAAGGTCACGGCGCGCGTAAGCGGATGTACCGAGTCAGTAGGTGCGTTCCATTCGACAGGGTCCCTACGCAGTGTTCACTGCTCCCTACTCCCTGAACACGGTACATCAGTTGAAGTGGACTTCGCTGACAATAATCGCTCATTTGGAACGCCCTGCAACGGGGTCTCGCAGATTATGATATAACTTAATGAAATATTGTAATTTACTTTGCTCTCTAATTTAAAATCATATAATAAGCATATATATAGGCTACACAAAACACGTAGCCTATCTAATAAATAAAAATCAAAACATTGTATTAGTATTAGACTGCACCTCAGCTGCTTCTCAACACTTTTAATTTGTGTGGATATTAATACAATATACTATGGAAATGTTACATTCATCACCCCAACCGTTCATTAATATTCTAGTTTGTATAATAATAACAATATTTATGAATAGCCTACTCAAATGCATACGTAAACTCAGAGCCGTTAGAAATTTAAATTTTAAATCTCTTTCAATGGCTCTGCTCTATGGTTCAGACTGGTCACGCGGTGCGCAATGACCCAGTTGCTTGATTTTCGCTCTCCACTTCCTGTGAAGTGATGTATCGATGTTCCCTTATTCCCTATGCCGTTTGCAGTGCCCTTCGAACAGAAGATGTTCGTTCCCTTCGGATTGGAATCTCACTTAAGATGGCGAAATACCCTGTGAAGTCCACTTCGCAGTCCACTTACGGTCGAATGGAACGCACCTAGTGTTTACAAATGTAAGGAAAGAGGACCCTATACACATATTCAAATGTCTTTGTGTCAGTTTATCGTTTAAAATGCCCATTTTGTGTGCATATCCTGAATGTTTTAATATTAAAAAGGCTAAAAGAAAATTTTCGTCAGGACAGAAGCTTGACCTTTTCAACGTAATTGCGTATTACGTGACGTCACCAACTCGCAAAAATCCAGGAATGTTTTCATCAAAAACCTTCATTTCTTTTCGACTGAAGAAAGAAAGACATGGACATCTTGGATGACATGGGGGTGAGTAAATTATCAGCAAAAGTTTTTTTGTTAAAGTGAACTAATCCTTTAATAAATGAGATTCCAAATGGGAATGAAAAAAGAGAAAATTGGAAAATTGGAGTATTGAAATAAAAAATAAGAATGACAATAACCACTTCTGAATGATGAGAATAAGGCCGGGAATGGAGATGAAGGTATCTCTCATTACTTACTTATCTCTCATTATCTCTCATTACTTATTACTTATTACTTGCTCTTGGCACAAGAGACAATCCTCTTCACCCCAAAATCTTTCAAACACTGTCCTTTCACGCTCTCTCTCACACACACACACACACACTCACACTCACACTCACACACACCGCCATATACAAGTGAGGGTTACTGCTCTGTTCATTTGCCATTAATCAGATTTAGCCTCTGTCAACCAAAATCGAGCTTATCTCTCTGTCCAGAAAGTCCACAGCGCGGTCGCCAAAGCACACTGTTTCTTTTTTTCAGAGCGTTCGGGCTCAAAAGCCACGGCTCCATCATTTAAATGCTTGCCTTTTCTGTCCGTCGCCCCTCCATTTTGTTTCTTTGTGCTTCGGATGGAAAGGGAGGCTGTGTTTCATGCGCACCCCGAGCTGTGTTAAAGCAGTGTGTCAGCACTGTTTTCCTCTCATAAATAGCTCTGTCTATTCTTTACAGTATCTTCATCATTGTGCATCTAATAGGGTGTTATTATGAGCAGACAAAATAAGCGACAGCTGGGTGTGAATGTGTGCGCATGGGTTTAGGATGGGGGGAGAATCAATGCGGTTCAGTAGGGCAGAGCAGGCCCACTGGCAGTGCAGCTGCAGCATTACTGGGTCAGTGTGCCATCGTGTTATTCGGCATCACTGTTCTCTCTCTCTCTCTCTCTCTCTCTCTCTCTCTCTCTCTCTCTCTCTCTCTCTCTCTCTCTCACCCTCCCTCTCTCTCTCACCCTCCCTCATTCCCTCGTGCTTTCATGTTGGACATCACCCTTAAAAATGCCAAACTGTGCCAGGCAGTCAAGCACTGCGCGCTGTGGTCAGCGGGAGTGCTTTCTTCTTTTCTGTCCCTGAAGGATCCCAGCATTTAATGGTGAGGTTAGAGAGAACAGGCTGGTTTGATTCTTGCATGCTCTTAATATTTAATTCACCATTGAAAATGTAAAATTATCATTTTTAATGGAATACTGCCGTGTTTATTATAAATGATTTATTCGTGCACATCTTTATTTATTTTTAATCCATGTGCCCTCATGATCTTTAATCAAAATAACTTACCCTCCCTCTTGCAACAACATCTCTTTTCTGATGATGTGTTTACTGCCGTGAGGGCGGGACAACCTGTCACTCACATGAGATCACAGCAATGGAGTGCGACAGTCAGATTCATTTTCTCTATTAGGAAATTGATTTTGAACGATAACTTATGAACCTTTAAAGAAAGACCTACTGTAATACATTGTTTACACCGGACGTGAGTGGCGCAAAGCGATGCGACAAAAAAAATTTCAATTTATTATAAACAGTGATTCTGTCTGCACTGGATGCAGCGATCTCCGACAGTAAAGCCGCCAGTCTGCATCATTTCAGCTTATTTTAGAAAATAATCGTGTTTAACAGTGGAATTCCTAGTGAATATGACATTTACCCATGATGCTGTACATAAAATTACACCAATCAGAGAGACGACAAAAGCAAAACGCTCTTAAATAGCTCTTTAGCTCCGCCCACTCCCATGAAGCACTGCAAATTATATAGAGTCGATCTCCCTATACGCTCTCTGAAATGTTTGTATATATATATATATATATACATATTTTGCAATAAACTTATATTGGTTTTTATACATAACGTTCGTGAATGTTTTTAATTCGATTATGCAGTTCGCAATGCTTCATGGGATTGTAGTTCTTTCCCTCATTAAAGCCGTTAAGTACACAGTCATGTACCTTTGTCTTTTTGTAAGATTTAAAAAACTTTTTTGCTTCAAATTCAAGTTTGAAGTGTTGTGATTCACCTCGTTGCTGATTCGGCTTGGTTCATGGCTTATTACTCTTATTAGACTATTAAAACGTCAGTTTCATGTTTACTTTAAAGAAAATACTTATAAATGTCATTCAATCAGTCGTTTTGTGAGATCCAGTGATAACAGAACGAGTAGCCTCTATATAGTGTAAGTGTTAGTGATCCACACACGCCCACACATAAGATCACACACTCACAAATTGGGTAACACAATTCTGTTCACAGCCCTGTTAAACGATGAAGTGCTAGTGCAAATCCTTTTTGACACGTGAGAGCGCCACTGACCTTATTACTAATACTACGACAACAGCAGCTGTAAACAGGCTTGTTTGTGTGAGCTGCTCAAATGCAGGTACCCAAAACACACCGGGTAATCCAAACTAAAACAACAGGTTGACATGTTTAAAATTAATCAGTTTTGCAACCGAGATACTCTTACAAACAAAAAAAATAATGCATCATTTTATACATGATCACCAGTGAGAAAATAGTGCTTGACAATGTAAAAGTCTCCAGCATGATTGATTGTGGGTGGTTGCTTGGGGCTTTGTGATGCAGTTTCTAAGGTTGTCTGGGTGTTGCTAAGTGGTTGCTAGGATTGTTGCTGTGGTGTTGCTATGGTTGTCTGGGTGGTTGCTAAGGAATTACTAGGGTATTCTGGGTGGTTGCTAGGGCATTAACTGGTCCTGGGTAGCTGCTAAGGCTTTAAGGACAGTGTTTTGGTTGGTTGCTTGGGCATTACTAGGATGTTTCTAGGATGTTCTTAGTAGTTACTAAGGCTTTAAGTCTGGTGTTCTGGGTGGTTGCTAGAGCAGGCATGACCAGGGTGATTCTGTAGGTATGGCGTTAGTAGTTGTTTTGGGTGATTGCTAGGGCATGAGTCATGACTATGGAGATGCGGGCCGGATGTTGCTGTCTGGGTATAGTCTAGATGCAAGATATGCACTGAAGATTAATAATCAGGGTTAAGTGGATTGTTTAAATCACTAACCTTAAAGTAACACTTTATTTTCTATTGTTCCCTTTAGACATTCTACACTGTAAAAAATTATATGATCAATAAGCTATGACAGCATATCTTTTTACATTCATTTAACTCATCAAAATAAGTTAAGTAGTTTAATTATGTTATACAAGATTCAACTCATGGTTTAAGCCAGTTTAATTAAGTTGAAATGACTTAACCAAAAGGCAATAAAAGGTTTTAAATTTGAGGCAGCAACTTTTTTTACACTGTGTTAACTAAAATTAATGTTGCACCTACATGTCACCTAGCCTAACTCTCATTAGAGTATTAGTAGACTATCTTCCTTATATCTGTTAACACTTTATTTTGATGGTCTTCCAACAGACGTTCTAGCTGACTATACGTAACTTTGCAAGTGTATGTCAACTTATTCTACTAACCCTTACCCCTTATTCTATTAACCCTACCCCTAACTGTCTACTAATACTTAACTAATATTCTAATGAGAGTTAATTGACATGTAGGTGTAACATTATAGTCAACAGAATGTCTAAAGATGAACATGAAAATAAAGTGTAACCATGTAAAGAATATTAATAAACAATAATAATAATAATCAATCATATCCATCTGAATTAATTTAACTGGACATTTTGCTTACATTTGTAAAGTTAAAAAAAGAAACATTTGTTATGCAAACTGTCTTTCCTCAGATGTGTCTACTAATTGCTGATGTGTTTCCTATGATGGCTCATTCACTTCCTCATGTGCTTGTGTGTGGGTGAGTGTGTGTGTGTGGGGGGAGCTCTACCCTACGCAGAAAAATAAAAATAACCTTTAGATACATGTGAGTAGATTTAGCCCACATCCTCACGTTTTTCTATTCCTCTCCCAAACCTAGTGTGGAGAGGAGAAACAGAACTAAAACGGGGGAGGGGACCAAAGCCATTAAAATGTGATGTTTTATTAACAAAGTTTGGGAGGAACACATTCAAATGATCTTCCCAATCTGTACGAGAGGAGGCACATTCCAAGCACGCCAAATACGCATACTCTTTTACTCTATATGATTATTTGTAATTGTGAACTTGTGAATAGAAGAAAGGATATGGCCAAAATATGGACAAAGGTTCTGTTTTGTTTTGTTTTTTATAAAGGAAAAGGGATTTGGAAGGTGGTTGGCCCGTGCACATAAATCCATTCAGCCCACTGTCCATCAAAATGGCAGTGGCTGTAACACTGTGGCTGGCCTGCATGTTATCTCCCGACTCACCTGTGTCTGCATTGTGCTCCTTGTATCAATCTCTAGCCTCGGGCTATTCGTGGCAGCGTCTGTACACAGGGAGAATCACAGTTCTCAGAATTGCACTCTTAATACAGTGGCTTCATGTGATGGGTGAAACCAGAGGTGTATGAGGTTTCTGTGAGAGAGAGAGAGAGAGAGAGAGAGAGAGAGAGAGAGAAAGAGAAAGAGAAAGAGAGAGAGAGGGGGGAGGAGGAGGAGAGAAAGTCCCTAAATTAACTGTAAAACACCTGACATTCACACGTTCCTGAGTCAACACATTTTGTTGATCCTTGAACAACATTCCTGTTCGAAAATGTATCCATACCCCTAAACCTATAACCCTACCCACAAGTTACCCCTTAAATCAGAGGAAATGATAGGAATTACAAATTTGATTGGTTGATTGGAATGTTGTTCCAGGATCAACATAGATGTTAATCCAGGAACATGTTCCACTTGATGAAATCAGGTTCTGCTTATAACATGCATTTCATATCTGGATATATATTGTTATTCTTTAGCATGGTTGCATTCCAAGATTCAATCTTACTTGCTTGGTTTCTCCCAAGTTTTTTTATTTTCTTTTCCATTCTGTTACCTGGTGGAGTTTTGGTTCCTTGCCATTTTTGCCTTTGGCTTTTGGCTTGCTAGTTGGGGACACTTAATATTCAACAATATTACTGATCTGCCTGCATTGGCACCATTATATGAGAACTGAACTGAGCTGGACGATGACATCACGGTTTTCTCCAGAGTGGCTATATAAATGAACTAAATTAATAACTTTTTTACAACAAAAATAAACTATCACTGAATTTACTTAACCTGGACTATGACGCTATTTTCTTCTAGATCTGCTGTACAGCAGAGACAAACTTTGTTGGATTATTTTCCTGTTCCTAACCGTAAAGCTGCTTTGAAACAATCTGTATTGTAAAAAGCACTATAAATAAAGGTGACTTGACTTGCTCAACAAAATGTAAAACAATACTTAGGGGCTGTGTTGTATCGGTAATAAGTAATAAGAATATTAAAACATTGAAATAATATTCTAAGTAATATTAAAAAACTTTTTATTTAATATTAAAACCAATGACAGATCATTTAAAAATATGTATTATGGAATATTATTAAAAACATTGACATATCATTCGAAATAATAATTTAATGAATTAAAAAAAATATTGAAGGATATTTCAAAATAACAATTGAATGAATTTTAAAAGCAATGACAAATTCAAAATAATAATATAGCTTTTTTTTTAAGATGGATAATATATATATATATATATATATACACTCACCGGCCACTTTATTAGGTACCCCATGCTAGTAACGGGTTGGACCCCCTTTTGCCTTCAGAACTGCCTCAATTCTTCGTGGCATAGATTCAACAAGGTGCTGGAAGCATTCCTCAGGGAGTTTGGTCCATATTGACATGATGGCATCACACAGTTGCCGCAGATTTGTCGGCTGCACATCCATGATGCGAATCTCCCGTTCCACCACATCCCAAAGATGCTCTATTGGATTGAGATCTGGTGACTGTGGAGGCCATTTGAGTACAGCGAACTCATTGTCATGTTCAAGAAACCAGTCTGAGATGATTCCAGCTTTATGACATGGCGCATTATCCTGCTGAAAGTAGCCATCAGAAGTTGGGTACATTGTGGTCATAAAGGGATGGACATGGTCAGCAACAATACTCAGGTAGGCTGTGGCTTTGCAACGATGCTCAATTGGTACCAAGGGGCCCAAAGAGTGCCAAGAAAATATTCCCCACACCATGACACCACCACCACCAGCCTGAACCGTTGATACAAGGCAGGATGGATCCATGCTTTCATGTTGTAGACGCCAAATTCTGACCCTACCATCCGAATGTCGCAGCAGAAATCGAGACTCATCAGACCAGGCAACGTTTTTCCAATCTTCTATTGTCCAATTTCGATGAGCTTGTGCAAATTGTAGCCTCAGTTTCCTGTTCTTAGCTGAAAGGAGTGGCACCCGGTGTGGTCTTCTGCTGCTGTAGCCCATCTGCCTCAAAGTTCGACGTACTGTGCGTTCAGAGATGCTCTTCTGCCCACCTTGGTTGTAACGGGTGGTTATTTGAGTCACTGTTGCCCTTCTATCAGCTCGAACCAGTCTGGCCATTCTCCTCTGACCTCTGGCATCAACAAGGCATTTCCGCCCACAGAACTGCCGCTCACTGGATGTTTTTTCTTTTTCGGACCATTCTCTGTAAACCCTAGAGATGGTTGTGCGTGAAAATCCCAGTAGATTAGCAGTTTCTGAAATACTCAGACCAGCCCTTCTGGCACCAACAATCATGCCACGTTCAAAGTCACTCAAATCACCTTTCTTCCCCATACTGATGCTCGGTTTGAACTGCAGGAGATTGTCTTGACCATGTCTACATGCCTAAATGCACTGAGTTGCATTTAGGCATGTGATTGGCTGCTTAGAAATTAAGTGTTAAGGAGCAGTTGGACAGGTGTACCTAATAAAGTGGCCGGTGAGTGTATATATACACTACCAGTCAAAAGTTTTAGATCAGTAAGATTTTTTATGTTTTTAAATGAAGTCTCTTCTGCTCACCAAGGCTGCAATTATTTGATAATTTTTTTTTTTAAAACAGTAATATTGTGAAATATTATTACAATTTAAAACAGCGGTCTTCTATGTGAATATATAGCCTAGTGAAGTGTAATTTATTCCTGTGATCAAAGCTGAATTTACAGCATCATTACTCCAGTCTTCAGTGTCACATGATCCTACATAAATTATTATAATAATATGATGCTCAAGAAACATTTATGATTATTATCCATGTTGAAAACAGTTTTTTACATGTTTATTTCAGGATTCTTTGATGAATAGAAAGTTCAAAAGAACAGAATTGATCTGAAATGGAAAGCTTTTGTAACATTAATCACTACCATTCAAAAGTTTGGGGTCGGTAAGAATTTATTTTTTATTTTTGGGGGAAAGAAATTAGAAAATACTTTAAATTGTTAAATTGTTAAATTGATCAAAAGTTACAGTAAAGACATTTATAATGTTAGAAAAGATTATATTTTAAATAAATGCTGTTCTTTTGAACTTTCTATTCATCATATAATTTTGGGGGAAAAAATGGTACACGACTGTTTTCAACATTGAAAATAATAATTTATGTTTTTTTAGCATAAAATCTGCATATTAGAATTATTTCTGAAGGATCATGTGACACTGAAGACTGGAGTAATGATGTTGAAAATTCAGCTTTCAAATTACATTTAAAAAAATATATTAAAATAGAAAACAGTCATTTTAAATTGTCATAATATTTCACAATATTACTGTTTGTCTTCTTTTTTTTTTTTTTCTCATCAAATAAAGCAGCCTTGGTGAGCAGAAGAGACTTCATTTAAAAAATCTTTTTCCATCTTTTTCCAACTTTTGACCGGTAGTGTATATATTAGAGCTGTCAAATGATTAATCACGATTAATCGCATCCAAAATAAAAGTTTGTGTTTACATAATAAATGTGTGTGTGCTGTGTATAATTATTCTATATATATAAATACATACACATGCTTGTATATATTTAAGAAATATTTGCATGTATATAGATTTATATATAATTTATATTATATATAAATATAAATATGTTATGTATAAATAACACATTTTTCTTAAATATATAAATGCACGTGTGTGTTCTTATTTTATACAGTATGAACACATTTATTATGTAAACACAAACTTTTATTTTGGATGCGATTAATCGTGATTAATCATTTGACAGCCCTAATATATATATATATAAATATCTGGTTTTATTTTGTTTCCCTATTCATTCCCATAAAGATATACTATAAGTGGAAAAAGGCCCCAGCAAAAATAAAGGGGAAAAATAGAGAAATTGCAGATTCCAGTAGGATGATTAATTGAATATGTCTATTAAAGCACGTGATCAGACCGCAAGACCTACGTTTATGTTGTATATTTTTCACAATGGAAGATAAAAACATAAAGGAAAAAACCTGCAAGAACCAAAGTAGCAAAAAAAACATAACAACACAGTCTGACAGATAATGATTATTAGTAGCACAACCTCATCTTATGGTCTAGTGACATGCTCAACAAAATGTATTTGCTTTAGCTTATTTTGTGTAATAAGGTCAGAATCCATCCCTGACCACCTCTGAATGTACGTTCAGTGATTCGATCACGATGCGTTGTGATTTAGCTTTTAATGTAGTTAAATCCGATTATGATCCAATCACCAAAAACCAGGTGTGAAGGGGGCCAAAGAGCAGCAGCATGCGAAAGACATGCATCTGTTCACAATACACAGACAGCTTGAGCAGTGTCGTAATTCAATTCACAGTATCTCTCCTCCATGCAGTAAACAAACCATTTTTCTTATTTGGAGATTGCAGTAAGACAGATGCTCCAGTGTCTCCATGCAAAAGGACACGAGGACCATTCTGTGACTTGTTAGTGGTCAGGAGAATGTGTTATAGGTGGTACATAATAACATTTAAATAACAAATCCACCTTTTTTTTGCGATTTAAACAGCTGAAAAGGGGTCGGCCTTCACGGAATGAGCGCGCAAATACGAATTAAACACTATTAGATGGTAAACAGTCGCCTCTAATGTAATATAGGACCTTCCGCTCAATGAATAGCTAGGTACTTACTGAGACAGAAATACCCATGTAAATTTGATCTCACTCTGTTTAATGGCTAATTGGCATATTTGCTGGAATTTGCCCTGTGGAATTTCCCAGATACTGCTGATGCATCCTGTTGCGGGGAGGTTACACAAAAAGGGAAAGTAAAAGCAGAAGGGGTGATGTGACAAAGCGAAAGTGAAAGCCACGATCTGAGAGCAGCCTAATGTTGAAATAATGAACTCATTCGAGGGATTACCAGTGAATGTCATGGCACAAAAAAAACTTTCAGTTTTTACCACGTGCTATAGTTAGTTTGCAAACACTGGTGGGGCAAGTTTCTGCCGTAGCATCACGGCTATGTGTGGGGACAGCAGGTGCTTTCCAGGTTCAGTGTCAATGCAGAACTAACAGTGTCCAAATGCTGGTTTACTGAAACACAACTATGTTCCGCTGAAAGGAAAGGAAAATTCCCATGTTTAGGGAATTTACTTTTGGTGTTGATGAAAAATCCTGGCTTAAAGGGATAGTTCACCCAAAAATTATGTAATGGGACATTTTCTTTCTTATGTTGAATACAAAGGAGATATGGAAAAAAAGAATGATCGTGGTTGATTTTTACCACTCACAAAAGCATATAGTGACAACAGGCTGTTAAGCTCCAAAAAAAAAGTTAAATAAAGATCGTTTAGAAAGCATATATACCAAATGATGTAGTCATGCTATAGTTTTAAGTAAGAACCACAACAAAATGTAAAAGAAAAAGCCCCCTTCACTCTCATGTCGTTTCAAACCTGTATGAGCTTCAAACAATTTTGACGAGTGTTTTTGTGCCATACAATGTAAGTCAATGGGGTCCAAAACAACATTGGACTTTCATTGTATGAAAAAAAAAAATTTGGAATGAAATATTGCTTATTTTTGGGTAAACTTTTCCTTACGCAATTTGCACTTCTGCATATTCAAACTGATTGACTATGAAAATCAATAGTCAATCAGACTTACTAAAAGGGTGTTTTAACTGCATCAAGACGTGGAGAGTGAGAAGCTGCACATAGGGCAGCGTGCATTGCGGTTTTCTAAACTTTGTTTGCAGACCAGATAGTTTATTATTGTGACATGCCAGTCAGACCTTATGCGAAACATCTAAGAAAACGTCCCAGAGCTGAGTGACCTTTCGGCCTATTGACCCTCCAGCACACTAAGGCTCAAAGCTAAAGTCAAGATTATTTTCTTGCCAGAGTTGAACATCTGTCTCTTAAAAAGCAATGCCATATGCTGCCATTGTCTCGGGAGATTCTTATCTCGTCTTACTGATCGATGACGACGGCCAGATTAAAGCAGCAGACATGTTTTGGATAATAGCAGTGTGCGTTTAATGAGCTAAACGTCACCTCTAGTGTGGAAACTCACGAAAAAACAAAAAATACTATATGGCACCAGGTCTTTTGTAACACAGAAATGTTCACAGCCGGCAATACTGTTTAGTCAACGCTTTCAGTTAATAGGAAGAGGAAAAAGGAATGTTTGTGTAAAGTTGCCGATGTGTGAAACTGTATTGAGTGAGTAATTTGTGATACATCGATTTATTAAGCAATACAAAATAACATCTCTCTTCTTCTGGCTCTCTCACTCTCTCTCTCTCTCTCCCTACCCTCCCCTCATCCCAGCTTGTGATGCTCATCAGTTGCCTTCTGAATGGAGAACAATAGGGCCTTTTGAGGATATAAATCTCACTCTGTGTTCAGGCATGAAATCTGGGCAACCAAACAAAAAGGGCCATTGAGTGTTGCGAAGAAAAAAACAAGAAAGAGATAAGATGCCCCACGTTGAATATAGCAGAAACAAGTCAACTGCCCCTAGGTCGTATCTTAGAGAGAGAGAGAGAGAGAGAGAGAGAGAGAGATATGCTATTAAGAATCAGAAATAGACCGAGTTTGGAGTGGGTCACGCACCTCCCCTTGATGTCCTCCCCCGTGCTCTCACTTCCATCAGGGGCGAAGTTTGCTCAGAGGACACCGGAGCAATAACATGTGCTGACTTCTCTTCCAGACAGCTGAGTTTAAAGTTTAAAAGTGCACTCCATCTCAAAGTTCTCTACTCTCACACCCTGAGGAGACCGGTGTATTCTGCTGAGTCATGGAGTCCTGCCGGTGGTCCTACACAAAATAACACAACCTATATAATTATCATGGCTCGAATCGATCACACGCTAGAGCTCACATGCTCCTGAGAGCATGCTGTTGTTTAGCCGATGTCAATGCATGTCACACACAGACATGTTTATCTGACCATCTAGTGGCATCTCTGTTATAAATAATGTGAGAAAAATGTTAAGCTCAATTAGGGTCAGCTATGTGGACAGCTATGTATTCATTTATTTGTGGTGATTCAGCTTCTAATCTAACAAAATTGTAAATATTTGAATTTTTATTTTGCTATTAAGTTTCCTAAAGAGTTTCAAGGTCCATCCTTCCGTGTGACTCCCAAGAGTAGAGGGCGTTCAGATGTTTCAGCATCTCAGAATGAAACTTATGAAGCAAAAACTGTGTTAAAGTCTGATTCATGTCTATGAATTAATTGATTCAAAACTCTGATAGAATGACAAAAATTGTCATCATTCAAGAATTTAACATCATCCTGTGCCACCGTTCATGTATTTCTTTTTTTTAAATAAATAAAATGTTATACATTCAAAAGTGTATGGTCAGTGAGTTTTTAATTTCAATCAAGTTGATTAAAGGTGAGAGTTAAGGCATTGATAATGTTACAAAAGTTTTCTCTTTCAAATAAATGCTGTTCTTTTGAACTTTACTTTCTGTTCATCAAAGAAAAAAGTTAAAATAAAACTATCACACTTCCCATAAAAATATTAAGCAACTTTTTGACATTGTAATAATAAGAAATGTTTCTTAAGCACCAAATCAGTATGATTTCTGAAAGATCATGTAATGCTGAAGACTGGAGTAATGATGCTGAAAATTCAGCTTTGCCAACAGGAATAAATTACATTATAAAAATAAATGTAAACAGAAAACAGTTATTTTAATTTGTAATAATATTTCACAATATTACTGTTTTACTGGATTTTTGACCCAATAAATCCAGCCTTGGTGACCATAAATCTTACACCCCAAACTTTTGTAAATGAATAGAGATTAAATATATTTTTATTTAAGAGATTAAAATGAATAGAGATTAATTGCTGGTCATTACTGTGTATTGCTCTGTTGGTGCATATAAATTACAATAATTAAACAAAATGTGTCCCTGTGGGTTTCCTTTACTGAAAGACAATAAACATGCCTTAATTGTGTTTTACTTCTTGAAACATGAAACGAAAGATTGAGATATTGCCACTGAGATGGGCAGCAAATCAGCTCAGAAGCCTTTTAAAGGCACCAAGGGGGATCTGGAAAACTCAGAGGAATGTGAACTCTGCTCACTTGACCTTAAGGTCACAGTGGTAACCACTGAGCCTACCAGAAAACTCTGCTTTAGTTGAGAACAATTCTATGAGACTTGAATGTGTCATTTATTCTTTCCTTGGCAGATTTCCCCCAGCTTTCACTGCACTGGACTCTGTAAAGTCAGCATCTAGTTTCAGTTGAGTCCATAATGCTGTAGGGCGATCAACCCCCACATTCACACCGTCACCATCCTCCTCTCTCGCTCCCTGCTGTGGCCAAAACAGTCACAGAACTGAACAGTGACTGAGACTAGTTCACACTTGCCCTGCCCGGTCTGATGTCCCTATCATTGGCATATCAGCACATCCATTGACATTCATGTGCGAGATGTTGCTCCTGCAGGAGCTATTTGTTGTCTGGCCGTGCAGCTCCACAGGGATTAAAACACCAAGCCAAAGAAGACTCTCTGCTGGATGGAAGGTGTGAACTGCAGGCCTCACTTTGGAGGACGCTGGCCATTTACTCTTCCCTCTAACTTTCGAATGATCTGGCGACAATAAAGGCCTTTCAGCCATTGGGAAAGGGGAAAGCGAGAGTCTGACGCATGTATGATGAGGTGATGTGTGCTGACCCGTCATCAAGAAAATGAACCACATCACAAAAGCTCCGGGCACAAGAAAACTCCCCCTCCTCTCCATCACACCCATCCCCCCCAACTCTCTCCCTGGAGAAAAAGAGGAGACTGTTTCAATATATGAGCTTATTCATTACATTCTCTCATCTGACACACAAAAAACGTATTCTGCCAAGTTCCCCCTCCCTGAGGTTCTGAGAAAGTGGCGAGATGCATATGCGGTGAAACATTCTTCATGAGCGATTGCATGCCTTGCATTCCTCCACAAACAGTTTAGACTTTATGTCATTTGACAAGGCCGAAGAGAAAAAAAATGAGGGCCACGTGAAGAAGGAAAAGGAGAATGAAAAAAAAAAAAGGATAAAGATTTATATGTTGTGTATTATATATCAGGGAATCCTTGGTGGCACTTTGAGAAGATCTGATTATCAATATAAAACTGTGAGAACTAATAAAACAGTGTTTCTCAACTGACGGATTGCAGCGCAAATGGGTCACAGGTCTGTTCTCATAAATGCACATAATAAAATGCAACTAACCATAAAATCGTATATAGATTGTAAAATAAACTGGCTTATCAACTTTTTCAAAGGCAGACATTTCTTGCCATATCTGTTCGTAATGCCAAAGGTTATGAGTCCAATCAAACTTTATGGTTGTTTGGAGCAGATTCATCTGTCACTTATTAATTTGGCTAATACTAAAACATAGTTTGGCCTTTGTTCCATGTTTACCAGGCAGGTAAATCACACTTTTGCTGTTGTTTATGCACACTTATGCCTATGTCATATTAATATATTTGTTTATTGTTATCCAAATATATAAATAAATGTACATTTTTCAAGCAAAAATATTTTTGTCATGCATTGATTTCTGATTTAACACTGTAATGAGCTCAATCATAATTGCCATTATACACATATTAGCCAGAATGTAAAATAGCCTATACAATCATCTATTTGTTAAATAATTTCTAAAGTATACACGCATTAGCTAATTCCCATGAAGAGTTTAATGAAGTGTACAGGTTGTTTAGCAGAGAAGTGGGTAAAAGTATGCACTTATATTAATCATTGAATGGTACTGTTGTTATGAGGACAGTGAGTCGATATATTGGTCTACAGAGTAGGCTTGCTTTAGTTCTAGTGTGAGGGTGAATGGGTTCAATTAAACTGAAACCCCATTGCTTTCAGTAAGCATAGAATTCAACAAGTCACCCTGTTGGTTCCCTCTTCTTTCTAGTTTGATGCCATTTTCTATTTCCATGGACGTAAAGTGGAATCAAAGAGGTGGGACATGGAGGGTTCAATAAGTGGGCGGAGCCGTGCCTCAGATTGGTTCGAGTTCCCGAGGCACGCCCATGGGCGGGGCTTTTGGTTATCTTCAAGCGCTGTGGAACTAGAACTGGTAGTAGTAGGTCGCCTTCGACGCTCACGGGTGGAAGACAGTGGATCATCTCAAGGTTTCCTTATAAAGGAAAAAAAAAAAAACTTTCCTCGCGCCTTTGGATGCACGTTACACCATTTGGTCTGGATTATTCTTCCACCTACCTGAATTTGAGTTCTTTTTAATTTACTTTAAAACAACATTAAGCATAATGGGATCCCAGGCATCAAAGGGAGGAGTGGCTGTGGAGGGGAAAGCCGCCGCTGCTGACCCGGCTGCCGTCAAGACTAACGGACAGGTAATTCATCTCCCCATCTGCGACACACCCACATCTGACCAACAAGTGCTTCGGCGAGAGTTGCAAAACCACCGTCAGCCATTTAAGCATCACTCTGATTGTGACGGAAAAGACGGTGCTTTTTTTTTTTTAATGGGAAAACAACAAAATAGAAGAAGTATACTGTTTATTCATTGTCTTATTTATCATTTCATGTCTCGTGGCAGGTAGTTTCTTTCGTGAGAATCACATTAGGCTATTTAAACATGGTTTCCTGACTTGAGCTGAAAGTGGATTTTTTTTAACGTGTTCACGATATATTTCTGCCGTTAAAGTCCGTTTCTAGCGCTTGGAGACGGTCGGTGTTGTTGCCATGCGATCTCCATTAATGCCAGTGTAGGAGGATGCTGCACGTATTCACTATGCATGGGTTAACAGCAGCAGGGGGTTGCGATCAATCTGGGAAATGTGGTTGTAATTGGTATTTGAGAATATAGTTTAGTTTTTCAATTCTTTTTATTTCAGTATGTTATACATCCTATTCGATACATTTTTTTGTCCTTTTTTAAAATTTCTTTATAAAAAAATAATCTCCTGAGGTTAAGTCGGATTCCGCTTGATTTTTTTTTCTATGAAGCGCGTGGAGTCTGAATTTGCAGACGCACGAGCTTTAAAGTCTAGACATTGAGACGAGAGTCCACACTTGGTCAAGCGTTTGAGGTTTTATGTGACAAAACGTCTTTCTTATCAATGAGTGTACTCATATTTTAGGTTACTTGTTTTAAATCGACGTTTGTAGTTATTCTATCGTCGTTGTATAAAAAGTGAATGAAACTCAATACAATTCTCCATCGTGCTTCGCTCGATCTCAGTCTTTTGTTCCAAAGCTGCCGTCTCGTTTCGCATTGTGTGTGTTCGGTAGGGCTTTATCGCCCTCGCTCGGTGGTGTGCGGTACTGCAAGGCGTCACCTCGAAGACATGCATTATTTACGTGACGGGTCACTGATGTGTCGTCGACGATTTAGGGAATGCCCTGCTACATATGTGTACATTGCAGACCAATAGTTAATATTCAAACATATTGGTTTCTGTTGCATAAATTTTTAATGTCAATTTTGTTTTTCTTTTTTCTCAGGAGAACGGCCACGTTAAGACCAATGGCGATGTCTCTGCCAAGGCAGAGGGAGACGCCGCCACCACTAACGGTTCTGCGGAGGCAGCCAAGGAATCTGAAGCTGGAGCCGGCGATGCCATCGAGCCTGCGCCCGCCGCCGAGGGAGAGCCTGCCAAACCAGAGGGCGAGGCCACCAAGGAGACCCCCAAGAAGAAGAAGAAGAAGTTCTCCCTGAAGAACTCCTTCAAATTCAAGGGCATCTCGCTGAAGAAGACCAAGAAGAGCGCTGAGGTGAAGGAAGAGGCCGCTACTGCTGCTGCTCCGGCCACCGAAGAGAAGCCAGAGGAGAACGGGGCTGCCGCTGAGGAGAAGAAGGAGGAGGAGGCCAAGGCCGAGGAGACACCCGCCCCCGCCGAGACCCCCAAGGCTGAGGAAACCGCAGCCAAGGCTGAGGAGCCTGCTGCCCCCAAGGAAGAGGCTGCTGCACCTGCTGCAGAGCCCACAAAACCAACAGAGGAGACCAGCTCAACACCTGCACCATCCGAACAGAAGGAGTGATTGTACTTCACAAAGGACTTTGTGAACTGTTTTTCCAAGAAAAAATATATATTTATATATATGTGTATATGTATACATATGTATATATACATGGATATATGTATATGTATATATACACATGTATGTGAAAAAAAAAGACTCCTCGTGCCACTTTCTTCAAGATTAATAACAAATGACAGACTAGATTCACTAGTTCACTTCCCTGATTATGGCTCAAAGATCTGGAATTCCGAGCGAAAGCCGAAACCTTTTGGAAGCAGGATGTCTGTGCAAGAGTGAGTTGAGGATGGAATCAAGGAGGAGCATCTTTCAAGCCCACCACCGAATAGATGCGACCATACTGATGAATTGTGCAAGATAAACATCACCACATATAATGACTGTTAAAAAAAAGGAAATCGAAAAAGACTTGCCAACTTTCTACATTCCTATATTTTAACCCAAATTTAAGTATTTTGTGGTGTATAGAGAACCATTTTAAATATCCAGAAGGTTTTGTCTCGTTTGTTTGAAATCGCATTTTAATTTTCATCTTGGCTTTAAAAAAAAACAAAAAAAAAAAAACAAAATAAAAACACATTTGAGCTTGCTATGTTCACATTTGAAGTTTTAAAAGAAGCAGAGTTGTTATGTGTTAAATGTGAGCCTTGATCTGCTTTTTGGTCTCTGTAAATACATTTGACCAATTTTGTTCTTTATTTTGCTAATGTTTAAAGATGTTACTGGTTTTATTGTAAAGTTGATAATGGTAAATAAATGTTGGTTACCTACAGATGTTCACTTTGTGTTTGTCCTTCTTCACAGTGGCTATGTTTTTACAGAAGTCATTAATGAGCCACGTTATACATTCAGACATGTAAAATGAATCCACTTTGGAAAATAGAAAACCTCATACTGACCATTTTATATCCTTTACGATTGCCAAAAACCTAATAAGCAATGTGGCCATGTTTAAATGAAGTATATGTAAAATCAATTTACTTTACTGCAAATTAAAGTATCTTGATATAAGACTGAGGTATTGTAAAAGCCTAATTCCCCTAAAAAATGAGCAAATCTCATAGTTAAGTAAAATTATATAATTAAATAATCATTTGTCATTTGACGATTTTGCTTGACAAAAAAATCACAGTTTTCAATAATTAATGGTTAAACTTTTTTATAATTAGCATGTGGAAGATTACTGTGAGGATGATTATAGGCTAATTCATTTATAAAATAGATGTAAATTCATGGGATACTAAAACTGAAAAACATTGCTTGATGTTCTATTTGTCTCCTTTACCGTCTTTGGATGAGTAACCATCACGTTGTAATTAATATATATATATATATATATATATATATATATATATATGTATATACCGTATTATTTATTTATTTCCTCCGTCTGTCTCTGGTAATGGCAACAGATTTATCGCTGAGGATTAGGGAATCAAATTTAATCTTATGTCGCCATCGTGTGTCCGATTGCAGTATTGCAGTCGCAACAATCAACTAGACGTGTGGACTAAGTGCAAATGTTTAGAAATATTTTATTGCACTGTGTTGGGTTTCTGAAAAAGGCTGTTTTGTTTTATTGCATCACCATTCTGATTAAACAAACGCTCATGTTAAGTGTGTGTGTGTGTGTGTGTGTGTGTGTGTGTGTGTGTGTGTGTGTGTGTGAAACACAATTCAAAGAGATGGTGCTTTAACACACACAATTTTTTTTGTGTGTGTGTTAAAGCACCATCTCACACACACACACACACAAAAAAAATTGTGTGTGTTAAAGCACCATCTCTTTGAATTGTGTTTTGATGCCAAATTAAAGCATTGGATTAAAACATTTAACACTCTCTCTTGTTCATTTATGGCACGTTTTCTCTTTATCACCCTCTTCTATGTTAATAAGTTAAAATGTTTATAGGCATATGCATCATCTGGCAGAACAGAGAATATGTGCCGGATGACGAAAGAAGGGATTATGTCTGATAACAGAATCACAGTATCACTTCCTAAGTAACCTAGGAGGATGGCAGTTTCAGATATACTGGTAGACAGTATCTGCAGTAACTGATTATATAATTAGATTTCAGAAGCCTTCATTTCAAATGGATAGTTCACCCAAAAATGAAAATTCTGTCATCATTTACTCACCCTCATGTTGTTCCAAACCTGTATGAATGTCTTTCTTCATGCTAAACACGGTATTTAGAATAATATATATAGCCAAACGGTTGATGGACCCCATTAACGGATGGACCCCATAAGCAGAAGTCAATGGGGCCCATCAACAAATTTGGTTACCAAAATTCTCATTCAAAATTCAATTTTGGGTGAACTATCCCTTTAAATGCTCATCAGATTACAATTACTTGTTTATTGATTAGCCTACATGATTGCATAATATTCACACAAATGTATTGATTTTATTTTTATTAATTATCAGTGAGTCATTTAATCATCTTTTACTATGTCTTTGGAAGGTGTTTGTCTTTCAAACACAAATGCACAAAATGACACAAAAACATAATTTAGGCCTGTGTAATCATGCATGCCAAACCAAATGCATTATAGTGTTGCAAAGGTTTTTTGAATTTCTTTAAAAATGTCCACAAATTCAATTTTGGGATATATTTTAAACTGTTTACAGAAATATAACTGGTCTGATATGGATGGCATTTGTAATGTCAAAATTGCCTGTTCATAATTCTAGAAACTACCCCATAAATGCAAAAATTGTGTCTGTGGCTGCCCTAGATCTTCAACTGCATCACTAGAGAAAATGCCCTTCATTTTTTTCTTTATACCATGTAAATACATTTTCAATCCATACTTTTGAATTTGGGGACAAAAGCACAATTCAATCAATTGTATCATGTAATGCAAGTTACAAACACTGCTAATGAATAGCTGATAAACATTATGTCTTCATCATATCCACTAATGATTAATTCTGGAAGTCTTTGGGAAAATATTTCAAACCTGGAAGACTTTGGCTGTGTAATGTCACTGTTTTTTCCCCCTTGTGTTTATAATTTTGTAGGCCAAATATTTGTCCTAAAATATTTACTTGAAGTGTATCTGAGATTAAGTGTGTCTAAATTTAAATTATGTTCACAGCTCTCTGATATAGATCACACAAAAAAATACTACAATAGCCTACTTCTTTTTTTTAGGTGTTCAGGTTTTTTTTGTTCATTTTTGTGTTTTAATTAAGTATAACTTTTTCATGATCCCCCTGCAGTCCTTCACAAACCCCACTTTGATTAATGCGCTTCATGTAGTTGATAACTACGAATGGAATATATTTTCTCTTTATATCTTTATACAAAATAATTGTATCCAAATCTGTGACAAACAAGTTAGGTCACAAGTAATCAAAAAGTTGTCAGAATAGATCTTCAAGTAAATTTTGCTAACTACAATTTTCATTACGTAATTTGTAATCGGTAATGGACTATAATTTATAGGATGTAATCTATTGTGAACTGCTGGTAGATAATGTTTCCTCTATCATTGCTGAGGGGAAAAAAAGTTTTGAGTAGGCTAGCTACTTGCATCCTTAATTATGAGTTAATAACTATAGAAGAAATAGTCGTGAATAAACCAATTAGAACTGATAGTTTGATAGAGAAACTATTCAAATTATTCCGTGATTGTTATATTTTCAGTCTAAATGTAACTTGCAGACGTTTAAACAGCTGTAGAGTAAATGGAACTAGACCTAAAAACTTGATTAAGACAGCAAGTGAAATGATTTGCGGAGAAATTGAAGACTCACGCCCTCCGTGATGGAATTTGAACTGTGATTGGCTGAAAGATACCCGAGACAAGTTGCTATTGAAGTTCCTCAGTGCGCAGAAAGCCCGGCAGGCGCAGGCTGTAATTGGAGGGTAAAATGGCGCTGAGTTCTCAAGGAACAAAGAAGAAAGTTTGCTATTATTATGACGGTAAGAATTGCATTTTTACGGGTGAAATATCAAGCTTTTATTCTCAGAGAAATGAAACCCGGTGCCTGCTCTGGATAAATTCTGCACAATGCTTAAGTTCCTTTGAGTGCTGCTTAATTGTTAGCCGGGGTTAGCCGCACGGTGCTCATGCTAGTGTTAGCTTAGCGTGCTATCTGCTCTTCATCCTGTTGTTCTTATTCACTGTTAGCAGCAAGTCTACAGCTTGGAGCTAACGCCTGCAAAATTCACACTTTCTTTGCAAGTGCGATATATTGGATACACTTTTCCACGTGTAACGTTAGTCTTTATCTCCCGCAAATAGCGTCGATTAAAATTAGCTTCACACTACGGGCCGTAAGAGTTCAAATGAAATGAGCTCGTTGCTTTCATTGATGTCTTCACTGCTAGTAGTAGCATCACTCAATGCGTGTGTGAATGATGCTCTCGTTTGTAACGAGATTTTGTTTGTAAGCTGTTTTTGCTGTTTGCCCTTTTCTTCCCTTGTAAGTTAGTCACGTATTGTGTTGTGGATTGTGATATTATTAATAATCAGGTTGAATCTTGCAGTTGTCTTTGTGTCTAGTTCAAGGCCTGTTTGAAGCTTTAAATTATTGCTGACTTTATTGAACAATCAGATTTTTTTTTTTCAAAGAACATTTTAGTCTTCTATGAAAAGCAAGAGTATTAAGCAATATTCTATTTATGACTTATTATAATTTTTTTCTACAGGAGATGTTGGGAATTACTACTATGGCCAGGGTCATCCGATGAAACCCCACAGAATCCGGATGACCCACAACCTCCTGCTCAACTATGGGCTGTATAGGAAAATGGAAATTTATGTAAGGAAAATGCATCACTACTTTTTTATATTTTAGGCCCCCCCCCCCATATTTTTTGCTGAGCTAATTTCTTAATTTGTTTGCACATTTAGCGGCCTCATAAGGCCAATGCTGAAGAAATGACCAAGTACCACAGTGATGACTACATCAAGTTCCTTCGTTCCATCCGCCCAGACAACATGTCTGAGTACAGCAAGCAGATGCAGAGATGTGAGTTGATTGTTTTTTTTTCTTTGCTTAAGATGATCAGTTGTAAAGTCTTAAAGGATTAGTTCACTTTTAAAAAAACTTTTGCTGATAATTTACTCACCCCCATGTCATCCATGATGTCCATGTCTTTCTTTCTTTCTTCAGTCGAAAAGAAATTAAGGTTTTTGATGAAAACAATTTTTCACGGGACCCACATGGTTCAAGGTCCAAATGACAGTTTCAGTGCAGCTTCAAAGGGCTTTAAACGATACCAGACGATGAATAAGGGTCTTATCTAGCGAAACGATCGGTCATTTAAAAAAAAAATAAAAAAGTTTAAGTTTTATAAGCATAAATGCTCGCCTTGCTCTGTTCTGTGATGCGCGATCGCGACGTCACGTAATACGCAATTACGTTGAAAAGGTCACGCGTAGGTGGAAGTACAGAGTCGGTGTTTACAAATGTGAGGACCATATACACATATTCAAATGTCTTTGTTAAACGATAAACTGACACATTCTCATTTTCCATTAGATATTTTCCTCTATATCTCATCAGCAATTTAGATTTCGGCATGCTCTGCAGCATCTGACCACTAAGGAGCGAATGTATGTGACATAATAACTGCCAGATTCAAACTGCTTTTGCTCTGTGGCTGGTGCTGAGCCAAAGACGGACGCGCTCAGCGCTTGTCATATAACGTCGCAATGCTGGCTAAACATTGTGATGTCGGTCAGCCATCACGATGAACGATGATATCGTCCTATCTGGTATCGTTTGATATCGTGATATCTGGTATCGTTTAAAGCCATTTGAAGCTGCACTGAAACTGTCAATTTGGACCTTGAACCGTTTGGGTCCCGTGAAGTCCATTTATATGGAGAAAAATCCTGAAATGTTTTCATCAAAAACCTTAATTTCTTTTTGACTGAAGAAAGACAGACATGGACATCTTGGATGACATGGGGGTGAGTAAATTATCAGCAAAAGTTTTTTTTTAAAGTGAGCTAATCCTTTAAATGAAAAGACTCCAGTAAATGTAACTGTCATACAGACTTTTCATGTCTTGGATGTACAGTGAAGGTGTTTTATTCTCTTTGCAGTTAACGTAGGGGAGGATTGTCCTGTCTTTGATGGCTTATTTGAGTTCTGTCAGCTCTCAACAGGTGGATCTGTTGGTAAGTGTCTCTCACAGAGTCTGCTTAAGGTTTTCTTATGTTTGGCACAGTTAAAACATGTTTTCCTTTCTAATAATTCTCAGCTGGGGCTGTGAAACTCAACAAACAGCAGACAGACATTGCCATTAATTGGGCAGGAGGCCTTCATCATGCCAAGAAATCTGAGGCGTCTGGATTCTGCTATGTCAACGACATCGTACTGGCCATTCTGGAACTGCTCAAGTATGCTTTTTTTTTTTTAAGAAGTATCTTATGCTCACCACGGCTATCTTTATGATCAAAAGTTCATGTACACCAGTACTGACCAGTATAATTCACAAAAATCTGCTTATTTACATAAAGTTGTCCGGGTTTACATGTAAACCAATAAGCCGACAACGCAAGTAAACTGAGTTTACAGGACTAGTTACCCGGCAGTGACGTCATATAATGTAGTAATCTGCGTATTTGAGTATTTCTTTTATTCGGTTCTGATTTTAAGTAAAGCATTAAAAACTGAAGAAGAGTATTGCAACATGTATTTGCATATTTGCAAAAAAATAAAAATTTAATTTCATAACATATTTCCTCCTTCCTTACTGCAAAACGCTCGCTCTTTCTGGATGCACTTAAATCCAGAGTAAGGACGCGTTCCTGTCACGTATCACACAGCCGGCAGAAAGCAGGTTAATGCGTTTACGTGCCGGGCGAAACCTGTGAAAGGGGCAAAAATCTAGCTGTGACGATCGGTTTATGACCTTGACATGCTGTTGGTATTCAAAGCTGTTTATGACCTTATTCCGATAAAGGAAAACGAGCAACAAAGTGGCATATTACAATAATCTGATGAACTAATGGCTGCTGCAATTTCAGCTTTGTCAGTACTTTAAAATAGAAAATGGATATTTTAAAATGATTAATATTTTAAACCATTTTCTGTATTTTTGATCAAATAAATGCAGCCTTGGTGAGCATATGACTCCTTTCAAACACATTTAGTTTTTTAAAAATAGATTTTAAGTTTGAGTTAAAAACAAATTCTTTGTGCACGAGCTCAAACACATTTTGACATTAAGCAAAGCGTTCTGTAATCTTGACAGGTACCATCAAAGAGTGCTTTACATCGACATTGACATTCATCATGGTGATGGAGTTGAGGAAGCCTTCTACACAACTGACCGTGTCATGACTGTGTCCTTCCACAAATACGGAGAGTATTTCCCTGGTACCGGAGACCTCAGAGTAAGTCCCTGCAAGTTAAATTACTTTTTAATAAATTGGGCATGTAACTAAATAGCCTTATTTTCTTTTTGTAGGATATTGGTGCAGGGAAGGGAAAGTACTACGCTGTAAATTACCCGCTCAGGGATGGTATCGATGATGAATCCTACGAAGCCATATTCAAACCTGTACGTTTGTAAACCTTTACATTCCATAAAGTCTCATTGCCAAAATGTGCTTGTCTTAAATTGCGGTGAAATGAATGAGTGTTTCTGAATGTCCTGCAGATCATGGCAAAAGTGATGGAGATGTACCAGCCCAGTGCTGTGGTGCTCCAGTGCGGCGCCGACTCTCTGTCTGGAGATAGGTTGGGCTGCTTTAACCTCACCATCAAAGGTATCAAACTCAATCAAACCCCCAGATCTCAAAGGGCAAGTGCACACTACAGGACTGTAACTGTGCGTTCACACCGGACGCGAATAGCGCGTCAAATTCGCGTCTACTGCGTCTAGTTTTACGCTTGACCATTTTGTGTTAATTCGCGTGTCAAGAGTGAAACTGACGCGCGTAAAAACAAAAGTTTGAAGCGAAATTTACGCGCATCACGCGCGTCAGATTCGAAATCTGTTGGCGGCCGTCTTTTTTATGTTGATCGAGCATTTATCGAGAGTCACCGCTCTGTATTTGCTCTGAAAAGCAGAACAGCGGCGTACGGATCATCGTCGCTGTATTTGGGTCCACCAGACCATTCGGAGGCGAACTCAGTTTGGCGAGTTTCACCATTTCCTCGCTCCAGGAGCAGCGCCTGGATGACGGCCGCTTTCAGCGGTACTTCCGCCAGTCCCGCGCTCAGTCTGATGACCTGTTGTCCCGCATCGGAGCGAGGATCACCCTCGCCCTCACCAACCTAATCTGTCAAATATATATAACAGACCGGACACCGTCGGGTCTAGAATAATTATGTACTATGTTGGTTGTCTTTACATTAGAATAATAATGTTTCATATAATCTAGAAATGGAATAAAAAGCATTCAATACAAAATTAATATGTCTCATATATTTAAATCAAGTTTTTATGTGATAAAATATTTGCTTTGTTGCTGCATTTACAGAATAGAAAAGAATAGTCATTTTATTCCATTTTGTCATATTACAAAATAATGTATTGAGGCATCCAGCATCCAGATACTTCACGTGACAGCAAGCAGGCTCCTGGTTGGTTAACGCGGCGCGAATTGACGCAGAAGTTCAGATTTTTCAACTCGGGCGGCAGACGTGAATTCGCATCAAACGCGTGAATGCGCAAATAGCACTAACTAATCATTCGCGCTTAACGCGCCAGACGCGCCATTCACGCGAACGAGCCGTATTCGCGTCTACGCCTCATTCGCGCCGCAGGAATTTTTTACGCACGTAACGCGTCTTTGCATTGACTTAACATTGAAATCATTCGCGCCTGACACGCTATTCGCGTCCGGTGTGAACGCACCATAAGACTAGCTGTATTAGCTATACTTAACGTGTATCTGTGACCGCTACAAGTACTGATTTGGCTTGCGAGCTTGCCTTAAAGCTACTGATATTTGTCTAACCAAACCCCGTGTGGGTTTCTTTCAGGTCATGCTAAGTGTGTTGAGTACATGAAGAGCTTTAACCTGCCCCTGCTCATGCTGGGAGGCGGAGGCTACACCATCAGGAACGTGGCTCGCTGCTGGACCTATGAGACGGCTGTAGCGCTGGACAGCACTATTCCCAACGGTGACGCTCTCTAATTGTTGTTTTGTTACTTTCATGTTTTGTTCTTTCAATGGTGAACACCCTTTAACTTCTTTCGTTACATCAGAGCTCCCGTACAATGACTACTTTGAGTATTTTGGACCCGATTTCAAGCTTCACATCAGCCCCTCCAACATGACCAATCAGAATACAAATGACTATCTGGAAAAGATCAAGTGAGTGGAATGATTAGCTACACATGCTCCGTTCAATTCTCACTTATTGGTATTGCACTTTTCTCAATGCGTGTCGTTTCAAAGCAGCTTAACCAAAAATGCTTGTATCTACATTACATTTTATATGATCAGAGGTACAGTTCTAAGATAATACAAATCATGCAGTTAGCTAACATGTATTCATTTAGGCAGAAGCAATTGCAAGCTCAATTGGGTTTGTGCTTTCGGTTTGCTCATGTTGCAAAAAACAGTCTGAGTCTGATATGCTAATTTAAACTTGTACAATTAAATATCCATTACATTATCTGCAGGTTGTACTTTTGAGATGGTTTGATATTTTATTTTCCTCTACAGACAGCGGTTGTTTGAGAATCTGCGGATGTTGCCTCACGCCCCAGGGGTTCAGATGCAGGCGATCCCGGAGGATGCTGTTCAGGAAGACAGTGGAGATGAGGAGGACGACCCTGACAAACGCATCTCCAGTGAGTGCCAGCTTGATTGTCTTATATCACTGACTGTCGAACATGGAAAGATGCGGAATTGAACATTTTGACTTGTCGTTGTGGATTGGTTTCATGCGCACTGATGCTTTGATCTGAGTGTTTCCATAAAGGCAGAGAATGAATGAGTGCATGTTGTTTTTCTTGTCTCCAGTCCGTGCCCATGACAAGCGGATAGCCTGTGATGAGGAGTTCTCAGACTCTGAGGACGAAGGACAGGGCGGCCGGAGAAACGCAGCCAATTACAAGAAGCCTAAACGAGTGAAGACCGAAGAAGAGAAGGATGGAGAAGAGAAGAAAGGTGAGCCAACAGGTACAGTTGCTTTCTTTTATTTCATATTAGCATGAACAAGTTAAACGTCTGTGATCTTGCAAGAATTAGCCCAAACTTTAATGTATTTGCGTACTTTATATAAAAAAAGCATTGCATTATAGTTAAGAGAAATTAAATAAGTGTGAAATTGACACGCTGACTTTCCCATTTGATACCAGATGTTAAAGAAGAGGAGAAAGCTTCAGAAGAAAAAATGGACACAAAGGGGTAAGTTCTCTCACAATGTGTGTTTTGTAATATGTGCCCATGTTTTCTAGGTTTAATGTATAAAGCATGCACTCGGTAGGCTTTAATGATTTTATAAGCTGGCTTTGTTTCTTTTCTTTTTAAAGAAATTTATTCAGCAAGGACACAACAAATTGATAGTGACAGTAAATACATCTATAATGTCGCAGAAGATTGCCATTTCAAATAAATGCTGTTCTAATGAAATAATCCTACAAAAACATTAAAATGTAAAAGCTTTTTCAAATTGTAATTTCACAATATTACGGTTTTGACTACTGTTGGTCAAACAAATGTATCGTTGGTATACTATAGTGCATATTACAACTTTATATTTGCTCTATAATATTTGCACAGATAATTGCTTGAATTAAATTTTTCTTTTTCTTTTTTACAGGCCAAAAGAAGAATTAAAAACCGTCTGAGAAATGGACATTTGGTTCTCATGGATGCATGAACATAAATTGTCATACACCATCTTCTCAAACGACAAACCCACACACACATTAGATGTTAGCTCTAGTCCTGAGCTAAGGACTGTAAATTATTTTGTAAGACTCGTTTTACTATTTGTAATCTAATGAAGCGGTATAAAAGTTTTTACATTTACAAGTGTGAAATGACAGATGTTTCTTTCTTTTTTTTTTGTGTGCTTTGGAACCATGTTTGTTTGCCTCCCACCTTTAATCCTTCTGTTACTGTTTACCAACAATAGCACCTCGAACAGGACCAGAGATGTGGCACATCCTTTTCTCCCATCATGGGAAGCTCTCCCCTTGAATTTCTTTCAAATCATGGATTGACACACTCATTGACCGCTCTTATTTAGGTTTCCCTGCAGATGCTGTTTGAGAACAGTGTCCTTTACCTCGTTTTTAAGCGCTAAATGTTTGTTTTTATTAAGGTGTCTGTCTTGGATGGATCTGTATTGAACTTTTTTTCCCCGTCTGGTGGGGCTTGGCGAAGACTTGCTGTATTGCTGTTAGATTCCAGATTCTTTTCTGTTGTGGTTACGCTAGCAGGTCAGTCACACGGCTGGCCAGAAATAGCCGTTTGGAGTTCCAGAGTTCAGTGGTTGTGAAATGTCCTTATTATAACAATGCCTTTGATAAATAAAGAGAAATTCTCTGACATTTGTGGATTTCATTGGTCTTGCATAAACACTATTTTGTACACAGCTAGTTGACAATCTGGTAGTTTTATACTTATGCAAAAATGCATCCAAACATTATCACTTTACACTAATACTCATATCATCCAAATTGTTCACGAAGCACTGCACTAATTTTAACATTCCATCTTAATTTCTTTATAGTATGTAAATATAAAAGAATGGATGTAAAATAATTTTTTCACAATTTCTCTATAGGTGAAAATGTTTTGCATTTAATCAATATTTTATCATTTTGCAATGATACATTGGCACCACCTTAACTATAAGCAAAATCCCAAAACCACTGACATCCCAAAAGAATAACAATATTTTGGTCTTGACAATAGTCTTGTCCATGACTATTTTTGTGTAATTTTTAATGAAGTTTTGAGAGGAACGTAGTCATTCAGTCCTGTCAATCATCATTACTAGGGTTGCCAACTTCTGGCCTGGCTCAAATTTATTTTTTGTAAAAAAAAAAAAATCCAGAAGAAAGCTAAAATATAAAATGTAATGAATGTATATCGACTGATTTGGAGTCAGACTACAGGGGGTAAACAATTAGGACAGCATCATTTTATTTTTACACTGAGATTGGTGGGTCTATTACTTGACTTTAATAATCTTTATTGCAGTATATGCCAATGGTAACAGTTCAAAAATGGGAAAAGGCACTTGGTTTTTTGCCTAAAGTTTGCATGCCTTTTAACTCATATTAAACATATTGTAATATCCCTCTAGAGTTTAATCTTAAACTTAGTTGGTTTCTTAATTTTTAAGACCCAATATGGTTAATTTTCAGAGATACATGGATCTCAGTGTGACTCCATGAGTAAATTGGTGCACATTTTTATTGGCGGCACATTTTCTGAACAAATAATGAATAATGTTGAAATAATGTTGAAACTAGAAATGTATCATTTTTTCTATCAGCACAATTGAACATTCCTGTCTGAGTGGAATACACATTGAGATGTTGAACCGAGGTCCTGTCTGTGGTCATTAAAAAATCTTCATTGATTCCATTCTATAATATATATATACACTCACCGGCCACTTTATTAGGTACACCTGTCCAACTGCTCCTTAACACTAATTTCTAAGCAGCCAATCACATGGCGGCAACTCAGTGCATTTAGGCATGTAGACATGGTCAAGACAATCTCCTGCAGTTCAAACCGAGCATCAGTATGGGGAAGAAAGGTGATTTGAGTGACTTTGAACGTGGCATGATTGTTGGTGCCAGAAGGGCTGGTCTGAGTATTTCAGAAACTGCTAATCTACTGGGATTTTCACGCACAACCATCTCTAGGGTTTACAGAGAATGGTCCGAAAAAGAAAAAACATCCAGTGAGCGGCAGTTCTGTGGGCGGAAATGCCTTGTTGATGCCAGAGGTCAGAGGAGAATGGCCAGACTGGTTCGAGCTGATAGAAGGGCAACAGTGACTCAAATAACCACCCGTTACAACCAAGGTGGGCAGAAGAGCATCTCTGAACGCACAGTACGTCGAACTTTGAGGCAGATGGGCTACAGCAGCAGAAGACCACACCGGGTGCCACTCCTTTCAGCTAAGAACAGGAAACTGAGGCTACAATTTGCACAAGCTCATCGAAATTAGACAATAGAAGATTGGAAAAACGTTGCCTGGTCTGATGAGTCTCGATTTCTGCTGCGACATTCGGATGGTAGGGTCAGAATTTGGCGTCTACAACATGAAAGCATGGATCCATCCTGCCTTGTATCAACGGTTCAGGCTGGTGGTGGTGGTGTCATGGTGTGGGGAATATTTTCTTGGCACTCTTTGGGCCCCTTGGTACCAATTGAGCATCGTTGCAACGCCACAGCCTACCTGAGTATTGTTGCTGACCATGTCCATCCCTTTATGACCACAATGTACCCAACTTCTGATGGCTACTTTCAGCAGGATAATGCGCCATGTCATAAAGCTGGAATCATCTCAGACTGGTTTCTTGAACATGACAATGAGTTTGCTGTACTCAAATGGCCTCCACAGTCACCAGATCTCAATCCAATAGAGCATCTTTGGGATGTGGTGGAACGGGAGATTCGCATCATGGATGTGCAGCCGACAAATCTGCGGCAACTGTGTGATGCCATCATGTCAATATGGACCAAACTCCCTGAGGAATGCTTCCAGCACCTTGTTGAATCTATGCCACGAAGAATTGAGGCAGTTCTGAAGGCAAAAGGGGGTCCAACCCGTTACTAGCATGGGGTACCTAATAAAGTGGCCGGTGAGTGTATATACACTGATTGGCTTCATTACTCTGTCTCCTCCCACCAATAAGCTGGTGTGTGTTCTGGTGCAACATCGCTGCCGTCACTGCACACTGGTGGTGGTTGAGATTTATAATCAAAGAAAATTCTTAATTTATAAGAAAATAAAAAAGAAAATGTGTAATAAAGTTATATTTATATTAAATGTATATTCATTTTGTTTCATAGAACATTCCCCTGACATAAACATCCTAGAGGCTTCTGCAAATCATTCATCATTCTGTCACTTCTGAAACCGCTATGGCCTTAGAGCTTCCTGTCATGAACTCAGGCCACACATCTACTGCTATCTGCTAACAAACTGAACCAAGATCATTTAAAAAAAAAAATAATACTGGTGATGTTTTTCTCGAGATCAACACCCGTCAGTGGCGTAAGGTTTCAAAACAGGAAGTCTCAATTTCTTACATCAAATGATTTGGCCACTTTAACATACACCCCTAACGCTGTTGGTGTGCAATAAACAATAGTACAATTAACACAAACATTTAGTTAGTTCATGATACCCAATATATTTTATTACTAACCTTGTATTGGTCAAACCAAACATGCCAATATCAGTGTTTCTACAGTGATGCAATAACAAATAACAAAACAGGCCACTTTATATCTCAAACCCAGTTTATTCAGAATGCTAAATTCTTTAAATACACATTGCATCAAAGCCTTTAAATGCAATATTTGTATGAAGGTGGCCGTATAAAACTCCATGTTTGGCCTTGTGTGGTCGATCAGGTGTTACCGGTGTGTCCAAATGGTGTTCTGTCTTGGATGTTGGGAATGCTGGCGATCACTGGTTATTACGCCTCAAGCTCAAAATCAAAATAGTGGGGATCGAAGTAATGAATTCTGACGTAACCATCCTCTCCTCCACTGCTATAACTGTGGGTGGAAGAAGGCAGTGAAATCTTTAACTTGTGGAATGAAATTATTAAGGATAACAATGGCAAAACATTAAGACAGCAGCTCAGAAAAACTGTTCTAAGAAACGTTGGTCAACTTTACAATAAAGTTTCATTTGTTAACATTAGTTGACATGAGGTATCACTAACTAGGAGCAATATATGTTTACAGCATTTATTAATCTTAAAGATGAGTAAATGCTGTAAAAAAAAAAAAAATGTGCTCCTAATTCATGTTAACCTCATTCTCAAGTTCAACTAACGTTAAATTAAACTTTATTGTAAAGTGTTCTCGAAACTTTAAAGTGCCCCAATTATGCTATTTTAAAGCTTTGTTTACTCACACCCAAGTAAAAACAAACAAACAAACAAACACTTAAATGTGCTCATAATATACTTTGCAGCATAACTTTTTGCTCAGTGTCTAAAACCATTTGATAAATTATTTGGTATCTTTAAACCCATCTTTTCTGAGAGCCTACTGTACTCTGATTGGTCAGGCGGCCCAGTCTGTTGTGATTGGTCTACCGATAACAGTGCGTGTTGAAACCAAACTTCCATTAGCATATCTGAATTTCAGCTCAAGAGGCTTCCTCAACTCAGGTTTTACCGTGTCAATTCCAACCCGGGTCAAAGTAAACGTTGTTCACGGGCAGCCAATAAAGACCACATCCATTATGCAAATCTGTTACAAACCTACGTGGGTTTGTGTAGGAAGTGAGACTGGAATTACTGACGACTTTTTTTCGGCAGTTCAACATTTCTTTTGGGAGACGGTAACTTGATGTTGCACTTTGATGTTGAAACTTTGCAGACCCTTTACATTCACAAACAGCTGTATAAATCACTACATGAAAGGTAATATCTCAAAACACGTGATAGGGGCACTTTAAATGCACACATGGAAAAGTTGAGTATGAACCTTTTCCCATCTGGGTGGAATGCCACACAGTTGATGGGGCCGAAGTGTCCCTTCACACGCCCAAACTCCTCTTCATAAGCCGCATGGAAAAACCTAGGAGAGAGTGGCAGTACAGTACAAAGTACATTACACTTTCTTGATTGTAAGTTTATTTTTGTTTTATTTTTTAACCAACCCTGGAAATCACATTCAAATTAAACACACTAACCTGGCCTCGAATTTGCCGATCCTAGTGGAGGTGGTTGTGACTTCCATGGCCTCCTGACCACCTCCCATCACCACCTGAGCAACACATAACATCTCTGCTATTAACAACGTAAAAATCCTTCACACAAACAACACACAAGTTCAGTGCGAGGGAAAAGACAGTACATTACTGAGACTTACATGATCCATGATGGGCGAGATGGCTGAGGAGTTTACAGGTCGCTCTGTTTTGAACGTTTTGATGTGATCGAGGGTTGCGGAGTCAAACAACTGAACAATGAAGGAAGCAGTGTGTGAGTCAAACTAACCGGGATTCATCTCAGCCAGAGTTTATGATTCAGTTTCCAACACAAACCTTGGCAGTACAGTCTTTGGAGGCAGTGATGACCATCGTGAGATCCACGGATGACTGGATGTCATTGATTTGTTTGGTGTGTTCCTTTGCCTTCTTCAGAACCTCTCCTGACTAAAGAATCACACACATTAGAAAACTAACATCTCTTCATGGGCATTGTGATGAATGTGACGGAATATACACGTTCACAGAGTATACATGTGTTCAAAAGTCTGAGGTTGGTAATTTTTTGGTAATGGTTTTTAAGTCTCATGCTGACCAAGGCTGCATTTATATGATCAAAAATACAGCAAAAACTGAAATATTAATACAATTCAAAATAACGGTTTTCTATTTGAATCTATTTTAAAATCGAAGTTATTCTAGTGATGAAAGCTGAATTTTCGGCATCATTACTCCAGTCTTCAGTCACATGATCCTTCAGAAATCATTCTAAAATGCTGATTTGCTGCTCAAGAGACATTTCTTATATTATTATCAAAGTTCAAAACAGCAGTGCTGCTTAATATATTTGTGGAAATGGTGATACATTTTTTTTTTCAGGATTCTTCGACGAACTATTACTTTTATTCAGCATAGATGCACTCGATTGATTCAAAAGTAATCATTTATTCAAAAAATTAATAAATATCTAAAGCCTAGTTCACACTACATGATTTTAAAACGTCGGGCTGAACTGTGCGGTTCACACTACTTGCTCTCTGTGCAATCAGGACTGTTCAAGTTGTTGAGCTGTTCACACCACACGACACAACGTGACTGATCCGCAACAGGAGGCAACGCACTACACGAGTTGACAACAACTCTTGTCACCCAACGATTCTATCTTGTCCACAAACCACGTTTTCTCACGAAAAATTACGCGATAAAATGAACCGAAAATGACGCGAAACAGCACGCGCACCAATACCCAGCGAAGAAGAACACAACACGCGTATATGGGCGTCAGACAGAAACTAGAGTTGCAAACTGTTTGCGCGATGATTTGCTCTGAGAAAATATATACACTCAACAACTTCATTTTAAAAAAAAACACCCAGAACATCAACATTGTGGACATCGGCAATATACAGTTGACTTTCCTTTTTCCTAAAAGTATTTTAGTAAAACCTATGATTACAAACAGGGATATACTTCCGAAAAGCATAAGTAATTATATTTTTATGTATACACATACTTGTATGTTTAATATCTAGTTGCTCTGATTGGCTGTAGCTCATGACATCACGTGAGGTTGAGTCGCGCGACAGCTCTGCTAGCATGCTAGATATTTTTCTGGGCTCGCGTCTGCGAGCGTCTTTGATGCGTTGTTGGCTCTTTCATACTAACAGATTGGCGAGCGTTCATCGCGCGCTAATCACCCGCGATTTGCACGCGATAACACCCTGACCTGTCGGCGAGCTCAACGATTTGCAAATCGGGCTTTAAATCATGTAGTGTGAACTAGGCTTTACTGACCCCAAACTTTTAAACGGTAGTGTTAAAGAAACAACACAAACCTTAGCACTGAACTGGTTAATTTCTCCATTTTCATGGCCAGCGATCACAAACTCTCCCAGCGGACCCCACACAGCACTGGTGATCTTTGATTCACTGCAGGGCACAGACATATATGGCTGGTTGTCCTCTGTGGGAGAGAAACAAAATATCAAGACCTCTGTCAGGAAGTATCACCCGTACTGCTTTAATCACCAGTGGTCTAAATACTAACCGATTTGCTGAGGGTCTCGGAGGTCGAAATAGTTGAGAAAGCATTGGTAGCCCATCTGCTTGTCTGTGGAAAACATTATGATGTTCCCACTGAAGTCAAAGCCACACGTCCTCACCGCGGAGCTGGTCTCCAGCAGAGCCAGCTGCTTTCCTGAGGGAGTCAACACACAAACATCATTCAGGACATTAACATCCCATATTAGTTTCCTAGGCATGGTTTGTGAAAATAAGCTAAACTTACAACACTGGACACACTCAGTAAAGACATGATGGTAAATTTCATAAGATGTCATTTCAATGTCTGAATTAAAAGATTTTTTAATATTCTCTGTGGGGGCTTAAATTTGAATGTGTGACGAGAAAAAAAAGGCAGAAACGATGAACATTTTGAATTGGTTAATATATTCTTAATTTGTAAGTGTGATTTGATTTTAAATTGGTAATATTTTTAAAACAGTATGCAGGGGGTGTGACTGTCCAGCGTCACAAATAATAATAAACTGCCATTTTGTTTTAAGATATAAACATATTTTTTAAAAATTATTTGGTGGGTTGACTGTCTGAAGATTGAAAAAAGCATTGATAATTCAGAATTGTTCGATAATAAAAATAGTAATAGAAGCTACCGCAAATTCATTTTACAATATTTATCCAGTAGCAGTATTGGTAGCCTGTGTGCCACTGAATGTTTTGTAATACCAGTGCTACTTTATGTTGTTTATCTCACACAAAATTCACAAACGGCCCATTCTAGGAAAGACAATAAATAAATCTATCACGGGTCACTAAGAATAACGTATTAACAGTCGCGTCCGTTACCGTAAACCTTTATTTTTGCGCGATGCTGCAAGGACGCACGCCAGTAACAGTATAAGCGAGTATAACACTGGCCAGCGCATCTGTGGCTTTAATTTTTATTTTTTCTAAATTATTTTATCGAATTATAATGTACACATTAACTCAGCGATGTAATAAATCACGTTTGACAGGATAAAGCTAATTGTTATGCAAGTGGCACATAACGCAATCCATTGGCACATCACACGTTTTAGTGACACATGCCAGTTGGCCTGTCACTAAAACTGACATCTATAATAATAATAATTCCATAAAATTATTTTTTAAACATTAAAGGTACTGAGAAAGGTCCTACGTGACTTGCGCTGGCCAATGTTACACTCGGTTACTGACACCTGCTGGCGTTCACCGTGCAGCATCACGCAAAAATAAAGGTTTACAGCAACAGCGACTGTTAATACGTTATTCTTAGTGACCCATGATAGATGTATTTATTGTCTTTCCTAGAATGGGCCGTTTGTGAATTTTGTGCGAGATAAACAACATAAAGTAGCACTGGTATTACAAAACATTCAGTGGCTACCAATCAAATAGCACAGACGTGACACAAATAACACTTTTGAAAAAATATTACTGACTTTAATGCGATTAATTGATTAGACTATTTATTTAGGATTTTGTGTCATAATTACGTCAGTATAGGTGCTCGATTAATCTGTCAGTCACTAATAGAGGTGTCACAACATACGGTGACATGTTCCACGACTCGGTGTCAGTCAGGTGTCGCGATAATGTCAGTGACACATGCCACTATCCACTGGCACATGCCAAATATGACCGGATGTGCCAATACACAGTGACGTGTGCCATTGCCTTCTGTGCGTCAGATGCCATGTCACTTAATGTTAATACCGCCTCTCTATTAATGTTTAAAAATATATCAATTTTATATTAAATATTACAATAAAAAAATAATAATAAAAGGAAAAACATCAAAAGGCTAAAATCCTTGCCAAAGTATAGCATTGTTTTAAATACTAAAAAGTAGCAAAAGTGATTTTTTTTTATTAAACATAAAAAACATCCTTTTGTTGTTGTTATGCTTCAAGAAAAGCACAAAAAAGAGATAAGTATTTGAGTATTGTAATAAACTGCCAACCTGTTTCACAGTCCCAGAGCCTGCAGCTGTTATCAGCAGATCCAGTCAAGACGTTCTTTGTGTCCCCTTTGAAACACGTTAAGAAACATTTTTTCCAAAAACAAATGACAAGTAGTAAAGAATGTTGCAGGTTAAATATTAATGATATTAATATAATAATATAAAAACAAAATATATTATAATAAAATACGTCTAGGATTTCTTCAACACAGAAGATTATTTAGGAAGGATACAGTCAACATCCACACACCAGACGGCACCAGTGTGTCCATTATAAGTGCCGAGCCTTTCTCCATTGACCGAGTACCAAACATTCGCAATCTAAAACGACAATGTATGTGTAAAAACAATCACCAAAATGCATTGAAAAAATTGTGATGTTGTGGTTGTAGTTTATCACTTACCGGATCCTTGGCTACTGAGAACAAGAGATCTCCCTCTCTGTTGTATTTGATCTGAGTGATGGACCTCTCATGGCCCTGCAGAAGAATAGGTTTCTATAGGAAATATAAAGAATGAGTGTTTAGTGTTCATGATTTAATAACTTACATGACAGCCGAGTAACTGTAGTTACACACGATTGTATGCCTTGCTGTAAGTGTTCTTGCTCTTCCCCATAATGTCTAAATACAGCTAATGCTACAGTAATAATACAGCCATCAGCTTCACTTTATAATCAAATTAAGAATATTTAACGTTAGCCAAATGTAAAGCTTAGCATCTGTTAGCTATGAACAACCAACGGTCAACAGACTTCCAGTGCGTCTACATTACACTTAATAGCTCAAGAAATAAGTAGACCTATGCTTACCATTATCGCCGGGTTCGTATAGGCAGAATATGATCGAAATAATATTTCAATCTGCCGTAGAAAAACACAGTACGCGGTAAGCGTGCTCAACTGCGCCCGGTTAAAAACGGAAGAGACGGACTTCACTTCCTGTACATACAAAAGTCAGTCCCCATTGAAGAAAAAACCATTCTAACGGTCCGGTAACATCATACGAATAGAAAATGATACATTTTGTTAGCGCTGGTTTCATAACACATAGATGATAACAAACTGTCCATTTAAAAGATGTTTCGTTTTTTTCTATCATTATTATTATTATTTGCGAACATTAACTGAAACTGGTCAAAAGCAGAGACTATTAAAATAACACACAAAACATTCATTAATAAAAAAAATTATAATTTTTAATTTCAATCAAACATGCTGATGTTATTGATGTTATCATCCCGTGTGACATGTTTATCAACAATGAATACAAAAAAATCACATTTCAATTTTCTTAGTATTTTAATTTGCAGGGTGTGAGAAAACAACAACAACAACAGATCTTTGGTACCTTCAATAATGGGAATGTCAAAATTGAAAGAATGACTGGCAAATTAATGACCAGCAAATACAGTAATTTTATGAGACAAACCGATTGACAAACTTTTGAAAACAAAATCTAAACCTGTTCAGTAACCTTGACTGGAATGAAATATGGAAGAGTTTACATGGCTGACTGATAACTTGATGCACTTCAAGCTCAACACTATACCAGCACTTGTGTACTCCACTCAGAATGGGACTGAAAGGGCACAAAAAAACTATATGATGTAAATGAACTGAACACACACATAAAAAAAAATTAAAAAAAATTGAAATCCAAAACCCAAGAGTGCAGAAATTTACTGACATCTCAGAACTAAGTCACTTTGTGTCAAACATACATTCATTACTCAGTATGTCAGTGCTTTGTTCACATGCTAAACACAGAGATGACATGAACAGAACTAGAATTGCATAGTGTTCTTGAATCTACTTGTATAACCTGATGATTGGGCCGGGGATTCAAATGTTTTTGTTTATATTATGTTTAACACATTAAGCTACTAATGCAAACAGCCATGTGATCAGTATCTGAAACAACTTAATATGAAAACCATCTTAACTGAAATCACACACTGAAAGAAATGACTCAGTGGTCACGACATCATTTAAGTGCACATACCTAACTAGAAATGAACGGAATGGGTTAGAGGAATGCATCTACAATGGTGGATATATTATCTGAAAGAAACTAGTGGTAAAGATGGTGTAAACAGTTAAAAATAAATGTGATAAATTCAAGTGTGCAAAAGCATAAAGAAATCTGGGTTCAGATTAGATGAACCTTGAAACTCAAAACAATGTTAGTCTTAACTTGTACGTCTACATTTCTTAACTCTGAGAAGTGATGAATAATAAATCATACATTCTTTGTTTGGTGTAGGAAATAAAAGAAAGAGTGGTTGGGAAGTGGACAAGCGATTTTCACCTAATACAACAACTTAAGGCCAGAAATTAAATAAAAACACCCAAAGAAAAAAAAGTGTCACATTACAACTGCTGTTTAATGGCAAAGAACTTTCCCTCAATTACAGCAATCTGTCTGTTAAGATACTTTACGTTTTTTTTCTTTTTTTTTCTTCTAGCCAAACTGAAAAGAGACAAGCATTTAGTGGACAAACTCTAAGCATTCTAAGACAGCAGCAACATCCATGCCCCTCTAAACGCAAATATGGAATTTTCTCGGGAATAAAGTGGGATAAAGCAAGCCACATAAAAACCAAAGAGTATAAACGCAGCATAGGAATCATGTTGAAGGCACAATCTTCCCTGACACAATGAAAACCCCAAAAAGCAGACGAGACGCCGACTGCTGATGGAGGGTTGGGGGTCTGGTAGAGCTGGGAAGGATTGTGTGTGTGTGTGTCCTGGCCCCCCAAAGGCAGCTAGACTCAATCCTGGGTTGAGCACACCTCTCTGTGACTCTCGGTCTCCAGATCTGGCCCGCAGTGGCACGCCGGGCTACAAGCCGTTTGTGGAGTCTCTGGGCTGTTCTGATGGACTGGGCTGCCCTCTTCTGAGTCTATCGCTTCTGTTTCTGGCCTATTCTCAATGCCTGTGGAAACACCCTGAACCTTCTTACTCAGCTCATTACGCTCTATCTGTAGCGCACGACAGAGCTTTTCCAGTCGCTGCACCTTCACCTGCAGGCTTTCAAACTCCTTGTCTCGTAGTGTTTTCTGCAGTGGAGAAACAGAGAGAAAACATACAACTAAAATGTACAGCTTTTAAACAGTTACTCGTGCAACAAAGTTTTAACTTTGAGCTTTAAAGGCCCTGATATACTTTGTGAAATTTTAGAATAAACTTTATAACCAATAAAACCTAAAAACCAATACATTTTGGGGGGTAAAATCAGGCCAAAACTAAATTTGTTTGGATTTCGTATTGGTTTGCCAAAGCGAAACTGCCAGAAAGGTTTGCTCTGGCTGGTAAACCTCTTTGAACTACCATTGGTCTGTGGCGGTTGTGTGATAGGTAGGTGATACTGTGACTCCACCTTCTTTGATGTGGAAGTCCTCAGTTCAGTCCGTCAAGGTCAAATGTCCGCCATTAACAACAAACACCCTTGAGAATCGCTTTATAGTAGAAATTGAAGCTGTAATTCTAATAGCAAGTGAAACTGACACCTTTTTTCATGTTTAATAAATGTAAAGCTGCTTGCTTTAAAGCAATCTATTGTATAAAGTGCTATATAAATGTGACGTGACTTGACTGGAGTGCTGAACTGCAGAGCTTAAAGAGCAGAGCGTGCAGCACGTTCAGATCTATACGTCGCTCTCAGCAGCGCGGGTGGCATTGAGATGCTCGCTGAGAGTATACTGCTGAAAAGCAATTTCAAATTAGTTTTTACCCCCAGGTGGAGAACGAAAAAGAGCTTAAACGTGAGGTCTATCACTGCCTTAAACTGTCAAATATGACAAGAGAACAAAACTGGCAAAGATCCGAGTACAACAATCACCTCCTCTGCCATCTCCAGCAGAGCTTTGTTACTGCTCTCCCATCGTGATCTGTACATGGTTGTCTCCTTCTCCAGCTTCTTAATCTTCTTGGTCATCTGCAGCATGATACAAAAACAGATTAAAGCACCTTTCATATAAACACAGCCTTCAAAGATTTATATTTACAGGCCTTGCCGCTTTTCCATTCCAATGCGCTACTTTTCCATTGTAAATGTGGATGGACGTGTATAATCATTGCGCTCGCATCTTTTGCAGCGTCTCGCGCATGAATCTGCGTTCTAAAAACGCGGTGCTCAAGTTAAAATCAGTTCAACTTTTAAAAAACGTGTTCTGCGTGAACGAGCCCTAACAGTGTCTTTATAGGAGTCTGTAGTCAACAACATCCACTAATCACCACTTAACAGTCATTTACCTTTTCCATCTCCTGTTTGAAAGTTGTGAACACCTCGTTGCTTTTGGAAAGTGTGTTTTGAAACTCTTCAAACTTCTCAGTGTACAATGAGAGCTGAAAAAGACAAAATAAATACATTTTAGTGTTAGCATAACCATCATCACAATGTTATTGCGTTCTGGGTAGTTGCGAGATTCCCTCCTTCTAATCTATGCGATTGATACTACCATTCAAACGTTGTAAGATTTTAATGTTTTAGAAAGAAGTCTCTTATGCTCACCAAGGCATTTAACACACATAACTGTTTTCTATTTTAATGTATTTTAAAATGTAATTTGCCCTGTGAATTTTCAGAATCCATTACTCCAGTCTTCAGCGTCACGTAGTCCTTCAGAAATCATTCTAATATGCAGATTTTGGTGCTCAAGAAACCGTTCTGATTATTATACATGTTGAAAACAGTTTTTGCTTCATTTTGTGGAAACTTTCTTTCCAAAAAACACTAACTCGGTTGTCCTATAAGTGTGTGAGTCAGGTCAGATCTGTCTTATGTCCCTCACCTGCTGTTTCAGATGAACTTCCTGCTGTTTCATGAGCTCATACATCCTCTGAGACTCAGCTGCCTCTTTCAGGAGCTGGAAAAGAAAGAAATGAGAGACCATAAGAATCTTAATTAGTGACTGGCATAACCACACCAGTGCACATATAAAGGCAGTTTCACAATAAATTTACGGTACATTCATCCCAACAATTAATAGAGAATAAGTTTGTTTCAGTAACTTCAGCTGACCACATGTTTGAAGTACTGGGCAAATGATGTAGAAACTCACAAAGTCTTTCTCCTTCTGATGACGGCCCTCTGAGTCCTTGAGCAGTGCCTGTGCCTGATTAAGCTTTGCATCTACCAGCTGCTGTTGCAGATCTTTGTGCTTGAACACCTTGTCAATATGCTGAAAGAGAAAACTATGTCCTTAAGGACAGCGGCTCCAAACTCCAAACTCAAGTAATACATAAAAATGTATGAATGTCACAGTAATCAATAATTAAACTTTGAATTGTACAGAATCACAAATGAGTTTAATATAATGGCATCATAAACAGTGTTAAACTGTATTGTTTAACAAACACTAGCACAGATGTTTTCCCATTTATCTTCAGGTAAAAAGGCATTACAAAATTATTTTCCCTTCTCCTCACTTTTCATCCTTTATTTCCATCTCTCTCACCTCCTCTCTGAGCTCGTACTGCTCAATAAGTTTCTTTAGTTTGTCAGCCAGCTCCATGTTTTCCTGTCTTAGGTTTGCATTACGCTCGTTGTGCTGCTCCATCTGTGCTTGGATGTCATTCAGTGTCACCTGGAAATGTGAGGTCACTTCCTTCCTTTTCTCCTCCTCCAATCGGGCACGTTGCACACCATCCTCCTGCCAAGTAAAGCAAACATTAATCCATTAATCTCTTTAAAGAAAGTACAATGCAACAACCTTCTGGTTAAGTGAAAAGTAGAGTTCGAGAACTGATTAAACTCAGTTTACAGGACACTTCTGAACACCTTTGAATTTAGGTTTTGCATGTACAACATACCCTCTCTACATAAATAACAGATATCTTGTCATTTGCATTCATATCAAGTTAGCGTACCTTAAGTGTGCGGTTGTGTCTCTGCAGTTCTCGACAGAGACTCTCCAACTTGCTGCGTGCCAGGATGGCCTTGCTGTGCTCATTTCTTAAGTGGTCCTTCTCCTGGATTAGCTGCGTCTGCTTCTTCTGCAGGGCTCGCATCTGTTTCTGAGCATTACGGTGTTCCTCTAGCTAAAAGAAGGAGCATTATTATAAGTTGTCTAAATTAGGGTTGTCATGACACCAGAATATCAGTAGACAATAGCATATGCATTGGGTAAGTAGAGTGGCAATAGCACTGAGATCTGAAACGTCTTTAAAAAAATGTATCATTAAAGAAAGCTCTTAATGTTGTAATGTGGGCTGGAAATTCCCTGCATTTCCTAGTATTGTATTCATGTCGACAAGCTGAAGCCCAGACAGCTGAAATGGCAACACACGGTCTGCCAAATAAACTATTTATCGGTGCACATCATTATTTTTCATAAATTCACTCCTGATCTTTAATCAAAATAACTTCCTCTCCCTCTTACAGCGACATCTTTTCTCTTTTCTGATAATGTGTTCACTGGTGTGAGGACTGGACAACCTGTCACTGACATGAGATCACAGCAATAGCAAACCACAACGATCTAACGATGGACAAGATCAAGCCCTGCCCAACATTTTTTCTTGTTCGAGAAGCCATTTCACTCTAATTGCGATTGAAGTGCTCAAGTAACACGCATGCCTGTTACGAAATGAATGTTTGAGCCTCGTTTATTATTATTTTTTTATTTCACTCCAAAGCTTCGAAGAGTCTGTGTTGATTACTACCGAAGCTCAAAAAATGGTATTCGGACCACCAGCGATTGTTCTATCACTACATGAAACTACTTTCAAATAACTTAAAATGTTTTTTGTATTGTTTATTTTTATCTCCATTTATTCCTTATGAGACAAACCGTTTTTTACCCTCTCTCTCTAAGAGTGATCTTTTCTCTGTATACAACAAATGCTCTGAGATGTTGACATCTCTTGATCGTCATCATCAAGTCTTACCAGCTCAGCATACTTCTTACAGAGACCACCCAGCTTCTCCTCTGGAGTACTCAGTGTGTTGAGAGTCTGCATTAGAAGGGTTATCTCTTTGCCTACAATGCAAAAGCAGAGAATAGAATTTAGATTAAGAATAGTTCTGGGTATTGACACATATTTTACGTCTTGATTCGATTTTGATTCAAAACTTTTGTAATATCTCAGTAATAATTCAGGTATATGTCAGGGGGAAAAAATATATATTTTCCAAATATTTTATTTTTAGATATAATAATCAGCACTCAAATTAAAGAGTTAACATTTAAACATTTACATTTGTAATTCAAACTTTCTATTAGTGATATAATAAGGTTTCTCTTCCAATTCATTGTTGAATTTGTTCATAGCAAAGACTATAAAATTGACCTTAGGATTCAGGAACCGACTTTGGATATTAAAATGAATATAGAAATCGGTTATTCGATATTTTCAACACAGAAGATCAAGTCAAAGTGTAATAGATTAACAACACTAAAGCATAAACTCCATTATAAATGGAGGTATGCAAGTACTAATGGTGAAAGACGCCATTGAAGAACACATTCTGAATGCCCAAATGCATTCAGATTAAGTGTGTGGGTTCACTTTGAATTGTACAGAATCACAAAGAATGAGCTTGAATTGTGCTTTTGTTAGTAAGGCCATACTGCAGTAAAGTAAAAGACACTACAGTAACACATGGATGTAAGCAAACAATTTAGGTCTTTCACCAAATATCATAAATAATATTGTAAAACGATTCAGGGAATCCAGAGAAATCTCAGTCTATGTAGTGCAAGGCATGAGACCTCTGTTGAATGTGTGTGACATTTGAGCCCTCAGACGGCATTGGGTGAGAAACCATGATATTACTGTGTTAAATACAGCCACATGGGCTCGGGAGAACTTTGGAAAACCATTGTCACTTAACTGTCCACCCCTGCATCAATAAAATGCAACTTGATTCTTAAGAAAGGAGAAAGCTACACATCTGATCAATGCAGAGATGGCACTGAGTTCTCTGGGTCCGAACTCATCTCACATGTTCTAAAAGACAGTGGAAATGTGTGCTGTGGCCAGACAAATCTTGTTTTTGGGAAAAACTGACTTCGAGTTCTCAGTCCCAAAGACATCAGGTGCAAAAGCAAACATCTCTCATCTATGGGTGACTTGCATAAGTGTGAAGTTGCATAAGTTCAATTTCTGTGTATGACCTACCTGTTAGATAGTTAATTTGTAATTGTATCCAGACATCAATGGCTTATTGATCATTTAGTTGTTATTGCTAATTTCAGAATTATCACTAATCTGTGTGTGCATCTGCTTTAGAACCAAACAAGTTGACTCATAAAACCATTTGTTTATTATATCGCAATATGACATTTTCCCCAAATCGCGCAGCCCTAGATAAAATTATAAATCTTTACCTGGACAAGTGACTTTTGTGCATGGACAAGTGAAACATAAATGTACTTGTCCGAAAGACACAAGTGCCTCAAAAAGTTAATGTCGAGCCCTGATATATATATATATATATATATATATATAAATAAATTATACCTTTGTGTCTGCCTTAACTATCACTTTTGATCAAAACACGTTAGATAATGTAAAGAGCATTAATAGCAAGCCATCAGTTGGTGTCGGACTTGTTACACACTTAAGCAAGCGCACTGACTCACCCAGTCCCTTCACTTTCTTCTTGTCTTGCAGCTTCTTCTGGTCCTTCTCCACACATCCATTGCCATTCAGTTTGGCCTCCACCTGTTTGCCGTCCTCTCTCTCAGACAGCCCGTTCACTTCCACGCCGTCAGGCTGGCCATTGGTCACTGCCACATCATCGCTGCCAACACCACCATGCTCATGACAATAGGTGCTGAGGATGTCCTCTAGCTGTCTGCACAGTTCCTCAGCCATGTCACAGGAAGCAGAAATCGCACCGGCCTCTGCCACTAAACACAAAGAAACATGAGAGAAGACAAACAGCAATGGAAATGACTTTTCCACAATGAAGATGTGAATATACAAAAGGTTTTGGGTTAGTTTAAAACACAAAAGAAAGAAATCAACGTGTCAGCTCCCTTACAGCCTTCATCAGTCTGAGCATTGTTGGTCGGTGTGCCGTCCGACTGCGTTTCGATTTCTTTAGGGCTATTGGTCATCTCAGATGCCGCGGTGCTCTCCTCCGTATCATCTGCACTGCTATCAGCAACTGGGTCCTCCATCTCCCTTCTCTGCATTGCTGATCTAAGTACAAATATTAAAAAACACCACAGTACACAGGTAAACGACTACAATACGACACACTTCAGTCTTCACTACATAACAGCTTGAACAGTTACAGTTACAATTCAGCTGCACAATTAAAACGAATCTGATGTGTAAGAGACTGAGAAAACAAACGAGGATGACACTTGTTGACTACGTAACTCACTACATAACATTAAAACGCGCTAATCACTACAATCCGATTTGAGATCACATTTAGGACAGTCAATCATTAAATGTTTATTGCAAACTTCAGTCAACAACAACCAACAGAAGTGCCTAAAAATAACAAGTGTTACGTTTATCTGAAGGTTAATAACTGTAAATAAACATACAAGTATAATTGAGAGCTGTAGCTGTGTAACATCTCGCTCGACTAGTTTAGCAGTCATGGCTAACAAAACGCACAGTTAAATATCTGCTAACTGACTTGACGCGCTCAACAATTTTACAAAACAGACACACCGAACGCATCTGTCCTTTCAGATAATTGTGTTTAAATTAATACCAGTGTCTCAGTTTGGTCCAAGAAACCCCTTCTGATGTTTGTCACCACTCTTTACCCTTCCCACTGCTACTTCTAACTGACACAGGAAATGCCATGGAAACACTCGAAGATGATTTGTCGAACGGTGGCAAACTTCCGGTGTATTATTAGGAGTATTTTTGTTGTTTTTATTATTATTGTAGTGTACTCTGGCAGTGGTTTATTTTTTATTAGCTTGGAATTAATATATTTGTTTAATATAATATTTAATAGTTCTCGGTAGTGATGGGAGCAGCGTCACCTTTTTAGACCATTTGAATCAATTGAACCAAATGATTCGCAAAATGATTCACTGAGCGTCTGCTAAATGTTTAACTGTAAATGTAAGTTTTACACCTTTTTTATTTAAATATATAAATATTTATTGAACAGCAGCATTTTGAAATGTTTGGAAACCAAGTCAACAACGCTCCGTTTGCTGAAATCACGTGACGTGGCGAGTTCAATACAAACTCTGAACCACTGAATCGACACAGGAGATTCATAAATGTATCGCATTCGCAAACGTCAGCGTGGTCGCCATATTGGAGCGGGCAACTCACACTCTCTTAAAAAATGCCTGATTCATGTGTTGCTTGGGGCTGTAAAAACCGTCGCACAAGCCAGACAAAATCCCGGGGAATTACCTTTCACAAGTAAGATTGAACAATTGTTTCTGGTTGTATTTGGTCATTATAACGTTATGTTGAGAGAGCTAGACTAGCCAGCTAGCAAAAACAGGCTAGCTATGAATGCTGATACTGTAACGTTATAACAAATGTTAAAGGTTTTATAAAGGTTTTATCAAAGTGTAAATGCTTTCTTAAAAAGATTCGGGTTGAGTCGTGGATTAAAACATAATCAGCTCGACTCATCACGACCTTTGCAACTCCATCTCACTGTTTCGAGCAGCGCCACCAAACAACCAAGCTGTGTGCTAGAATCTTTTGCTAAAATAAATTACAGAAAACGAAAACGAAGCAACGTAAAACTCCGTGCACTTAACTTATATGACTCCTACGTTTCAGTTAAAAAAAATAAAATGAAACATGAAAGGGCAAATTAATGTTTTCTTTTATTCTCTGACACTTTCTCTTTATAATTTAAACTGAAAAACAATAACAAACTAGAACCAACTTAAAAAAAAAAATTCTCTGCTTATGAGAATTTTTTTTTATTATTATTATTTAAAACATTTTTTTTTAATTTATTTAAAATTATTTAAATATTCATTCAGGTGCACTGATTTAATTTAAATTATTATTTTTTTTTTTTTTATGTTTGTAGATTCCACTATCGTGACCGTGATTTATTACATTTTTCAAAGATGAAAACATGTTTCTTTCAGAAGACACCTTTCAACCAGCCATAAGGCTTCATGTGACCGTAGGACGGCAAAACAAAGCTTTCGTCCGCTGCCCGTCAGTTAGTTTTACCAGATGTACTACTGTGATAGACTGTGATATTACATTAAGTCAATGTCTCAAAAAGTTGAGGTTCCTGAGAGATTTTGTTTTGTCGCTATACCAAAAGTAGCCATTGGGACCTTCAATGGTAACTTCAATAATTTTTTTGATGCGTTCTCCTGTCATAAAGACATAGGTTTACATTTCCGTGACAATATCAGGCCATCACAAAACAGTGGCTAAATATGGAACCTTGAGTCTACAACCTTTCCAACAATATGTTTTCAGAACAATTTTCACAGGATGAATTTAGAGTATTTAAACTTTTGAATGATACCTAATTTATGATGATTATTAATAAATATCCGTGGCTTGAAAAAGCATGGACAGACCTGTGCTTCTGGTTTATAGATTTTTGGGCCTTTTTACACCTCTTGGAATATTAATGGACTACTTACTCTTGGTTTAAATCATAAAAATCAAGATTTATTGTCATAATCATTATGCCATAATCATCTATATTGGTTGGTTTTTGTTCTAAACTGACTTTTATTACGAGCTTCTCGTTTAATCTGAGTGACTGACATAGTATTATTGTGAATCAGACTGTTGTTATCCGGCTATCTAACTTCTCACACTTTGAAGGTTTCCTAAACCTAAAGCATTGAGGAAGCAGTGGGAAATTGCCCTAAGATGGGAAGGTTTTTCCGCCAGCGATTCTTCTGTGCTTTGCAGTGAGCACTTCAGGGAGCAGGACTTGGACAGGACGGGTCAGACCGTAAGGATCAGAGAAGGAGCTAAACCATCTGTCTTCAATTTCCCAGCTCATCTACAAAAAGTAGGTCTACCTCTAGATTTAAGGATATGATAGCTAGTCATTAGGCTTTTTTTCTATAATATATATATATATATATATGCATATACATTCTTTTTCCTTCCATTTTAGCCAGTGTCCGCAAGGACAACAAAAACGTCAAGGAAGGCTGAAGAAAGCCTGTCAGTGGACTGTTCTCTGCAGTTACGAGAGACTAGACCTCCGCCTAATGTTGTGAGTTTTGTACTAATTTTGCACCAAACTGCTATGACTAAGCGATGTGGCACAAACATTGTCAAAATGTCCATCCTTTCTTCTAGGACCACTCCTATGCATTGCCAGCAGATCCCACTGGTCTAAAGGCCAGACTCAGTGAAGCCTTGGCTAGAGTGGAGAGTCTGGAGAGGGACATGAGGAACGTGAAGAAACGGGAACAAAGGGCAAAGGGCATAGTACTTTCTCTTCTAGAGGATCTGAGTGGAAAGAACGTCATAAATGAAGAGCTGGAACACAAGCTCAATTTCTACTCTGGGAAAATGAAAATTCAATAAAATGTCGACCTTTATGTATATCTCACGTTCACACTTTCCATGTCTCTACAAATTCCTGGTTATTATTTCAAAGGGAATGTAAGGATTCGTCTGTGCTCACTGAATTTCAAATCTTCTCATTTGACCTCCTGCCCAAAAGGGCCATGAGTGCAAAACAACTGTCCACTGGTCCAAAAGCATTCAACTAAGAGAATTTTTCCTTTTTTGACCTACCACACGCACATGCATTGCGAGTTTTTTTTTTTTGGACAAAATTCTGGATGGTTTTACAAAGGTGGATGCTAGGCTTGGCTTCAACATGATTGATATGTACAGTATATATGTGATAAATGTCTGTAGTTCCATTGCAGTGGTTTGGTAGGAACACACCTGCCAAGTCAAGATCTTTTTTTTTAAAATGTGTATTCATTTCTCAAATAGTTTATTTGTGACAATTTGTAAGCTGTGTCTTGTGCATTGCATGTATTTCACTTTTGTTTTTCTAATTATCATTTGTGAATACATAAGTATGAATAAATACCTATTGAAATAAATATTACAATATTCTGGTCTAATTAATGTTATATATACATAAAGGGTTTAAACAATGTTTTTCATACTTGTTTGAACAACTAACAGTTTACTGTTACAGTTCCAATAAGTTGGGACATTAAAGAGCCCTTTCTACTAACTAACTACTAAGAAAGATATGTTTGCATATTGTAGTTATTTTTTTAGATAAAGATTTCATCAATTGCATCTTTGCAATTTGGAAAAAAGGCAGTAACTTGCATGCCACAATAATAAAGCAAAGGCCAACTTACAATATCTACATTAATATGACAGTAATTGTACCTTGAAAAACGTGTCATTAAACATGTTCCTTCTTCAAATGCTGGTTAACTATTCATTCCTTTACTGACTTCACAGAAACAAATTTACAAACCAGATGTTTTATAATTTTATTTGTATCTGGACAAAAAGAAAAAAACTCAAACATTTGTTCAGAATTGTTCATGTATATGTTCGTGTGACATGTTCAGTTTGTGTGTCCGTCACTCATTCATATCGTCGGTAAAGTCAGTCACAGTACGGGCAATTGTAGGCAGAGGAGGAAAAAAAAAAAAGATAAGATTTAAATATAAATACATTTAAAAGGAAAGAAATTACCGAACCAGGATACAATCTCCACCTGGGCGAGTCTTAATCTCGTGTATGAAAAGTACTTAAACATGTAGCATTGTAAACACAGGTGAGTCAGCATTTCTACACAACCATATGCATCAGCTCCAGGGTTGGAAGAGACAAAAAGTCTCAAAATGTCAACATCTACAAGATCTAGGACGGAAGACCATAAAGACCCAATTTCACTTATTTGTGGCCTTTTGTAAATATTTTATTGTTTTCTGCACTTCTCAGAAGTTATTTTAAGGAGTAAAGAGCAGCGCTCAACTTTAAATTGTGCCAATATAACAATATAATTGTTAAAGCTCTGGTTTAAGTGTAATTCACAGACATCCAGATTTGTTTTTTTAAATCTTTTGGCTTCTGAAAGCAATGTCCTTAAATGAGAACAGAATGTCTGCGAAAGAGACCTGAACTGATTTGGATTTGCTGTAATTGTGCTACAGTAAGTTACAGAGGGAAGTCAGACTCAGAACAACATAGTTGGGTCTACATGGTCAGCTAAGTGCGCTTATAAAAAAAGAAAAGAGCTACACATATACACACAAAAACACTCGATGAGGGCAAAAACCATGACAGATATTACAGTTTCTCCTTCGATAATTAGTATCTTCACTTCCTTTATGCCAATATTATACGCCCAAAATGAACACAAAGCTAAGCAAACAGTAAACACTGAGAACATTGCATTGGCCTTGGTTACAAGTATTAGTTATTGAGCACAATAAATTATGCATTTTTCTCTTTATACCTTTGAGTTTACCAATTTGGTGTACAAGTAGCAGACCATCACATCTCTAATGAAACTGGTAGACAATGTAACCTCTAATTTGTAAGATAAGAAAATAGAGCAGCAATATTTGCACAAAATATGTGCACATTCAAGTAAATAAAATAAAAAAATCAAAGACAGATTGATAAGCATTCAGCCTCTTGTCTTTGTTGGTCTGATTGGCACTTTTGTGAATAGGAGTGCATTTCCATTAAGAGATAATTTCTTTGCTTTTTCTGTGATCAATGTATGAATCCACCCAGTAGTCTTGTAGACCATTAGATATATTTTATAAGCATACGGTTTTTTTTTTTTTCTTTCCCCCATATGATCTCTTATTTTGTGTAAAAAAAATCTGGACTGCAGCATCTTCGCTCGGAGATGGAACTGTAAATGCAGCCAGTCACACAGAACTACGACTTGAACCAATATAAAGAAAAACCCAGTTCGAAATTCACCTTGATACTGCAGTTAAAGTACATCAGATTGTGAAGAGGTATTTTCAAATAGGTAAATGCAAGTGTCTCAAATTCAAAAAGGTTCTTGAACCAGAATTAGTATGGAAACCTTCTGTCGGTTATCAGTTCTGATCAGGAATTGCATCAGACATTGACATGTACAGAAGGAAATAACTTCTAGATATTAGCCAACCAAAACATATCCGTACAAACACAGGATGCTGCTCCAATAAGAACAGATGCTGATATGAACCGTGCATCACTTCCCTTCCCTCCCTACATCATCCGTCAGTCAACGTCTATGTTTTCATAGATACAGCCCCGTACTAAATCAAATGAACCCTAGCATTCACTCAGAGGCGCCCTTCTGTCAGTGTAGAGGAAAATGCTTCCATAAATGACATGAATGTTCACTCACAGTTTTAAAAAGTAAACCACGGCTAGTTTCGTACAGGGCGGGAGGTTAATATTCAAACATGTCTTCTGTCTGAAATCCACAGCAGTCTAATATCAAACTCTGGTGTTTTAGTGCATCAACCTAAAAAGTGCCAAATGGTAAAATAAAAAAATGTTTGGAGATTACGGAAGTCATTTTCCCCTCGGTTTTATACTAATCTGTATGTGTACATGTTTAAGAAGTGTATGCTGGTCTTGTATGCATGTGTGCAAAATGTGTGCAAATAGAACAATATCTATATATATATATTTTGCCCATATATTTAATTATTATTCATTATATAAATAAGTATCCCTTGCCATATCTACATCACCTGCTAAAATATAAACAGAACGCAGAACAACTCCAGCTAATGAGTGTGAGCATATTGTTGAATGAAGATCTGGCAAGGGACACAAAATGGTTGTTGGTACCAACAGAACACCATGCAAAACCCCAACATGCACATACCGAGGGCTGCACGAAACAAACACCTTGGAAGTTATCAGAACCACCCAGTATTACTATGCTCCAATTAATAACGAGAAAAGAGCAGAATTAAGACTCCATCATGTGCATTACCCCGGCCCTCAGATGTGTGCGGATTTACCCCAGATCACATTTCGTAGGTAAAGCCTTTTGATCAAAAGAAGAGTTATTCATAACACTGCACACCACGAATACCCTACAACTAGATATTTCACCTCTGACTGGTAAAAAAAAAAAAAAAAGGGCATTATCTTTACTAAATGGGCTCTTTGGGCCACACTTCACCAGTCATTGTTTCTTAACAGTAATGACTTTTTATATTAGGATAGTCCTTTACTAAAATGCCTGGATTACTTTAACACCACCCACCAACACGTCAAACAGACTCTACATAAACTCCTGTTTTTCCACACCCAGCATGGTCTGAAATGATAAAGTCAATGAATACTAATACTAAGAAATTGAAACCGAGCCTTTGAAGAGTGCTTAAATTGTCATGAAACGCATCAGCGGATATTATGGTGTTCTGTCTAAAGCGTGGTCATATCAAATATAACCAGGCTTTTTTGAATTACCAGAATATGACTAATGAACAGAAGAAAGAAATTCTACAACGCAACACTTGATAATTCAAACCAGGATCAAAAAGATAAGGATGAAGACCTGGGTTTTCTGATTTTCATTAGACAAGTAAACGATTCTCTCATCTTTCAGTGAAAGGGGAAAACTGAAGCATACCTTGCCTTAAAAAAAAAAAAAAGAAAGAAAAGGACACAGCGCCACGATTTCTACCTGAGGGGGATGATTATTTAGCTGCATCATTGAGGGGGACAAAAATGAAATAACTAAAATCCAGCTCTCTCTTGGGTGTGACAGGGCAGTAGATTGGTTCCCCTGCTTAAAACACACCTCAGTGTCTAAATAAATCAGTCTGGGTCGCAGGTTGAAATTTGGTTCACTCAGATGTCAATCGTTGCACTCTGAGTGTCTCTGACGTATGTTTGGGTAAGGGTATGGGGTGTGGGGAGGGGTGTAAAGGTCAGGGGGGCGGCCGAGAAGGGTCTGGAGGCTGGTTATAGCTGGAAGCCCTCCATGGGAGCCTCCTGCTGGGGGAAAAGGAACTGCTGCTGGTTCTCATCCACCTGTGGTGCCAGACTGGCATCCTCTTCCTCTACTCCAAAGTAGTGCTCGATGAGGTCAAAGGCTTTCTGGTAGATCTCCTGATTTTCATGACTCTGTAGGAACTCGATTTTGTCCAACCCTGGTAGAGAGATATACAGTTTATATTTCACAGTATTACTGTATTATTTATCGAAAACATGCAGTCTTGGTGAGCATAAGAGATTTATTTCAAAATGTCAAGGTGTAAACAGGCCCTATACGTCTATATCGATCTGTTTATCTATCTCTGCCTATCTATATCTATCTATACAAACTCATTTCTTATATTTCTCTGAAAATACATGCAATAATGTTGATGTAAATGGGGGTTTGGTGAAGTAATGTTACCGTAGGCTTCCTCTATGAGACTGCCGTAAGGGTTGATGCCGCTGCCGTTCTGTTTGGCCTCCTGCTCTCCCAGTCTGAGAATGTTCTCCAGACCATTCAGAGCCACCAGCACTATCTTGGAGTCCATCACAGTCAACAGATCACAGAGAGGTTTAATGCAGCCCAAATTCACCAGATACCTACAGAAAAGATGATAAAAAAAAGATAAGAGAATGAATGAGCAGCTGCATGTGTCACTATAGGTTTATTTTCTAATCAATGGGAAATAACAGTAAAATCTAAATAAGTTCCTGCTTGGAACACAGCCCTAATTTTTTATTTTATTTTTGGCTATGTATTCTCCCTCTGCTGCTTTGTGTAATTAGTGAAATTAATAAATTTGTAAAACTAGATATGTCCCAGCACGACTGGGACACCATTTGTTCTTCAGTACTTATTTTCTCATAAAAAATAAACATCATAATTTTATTTCCCTTAGTATAAATAACTGTGGATGACAGTACAAAAAGGGAATTTATGTTTGGCAATCAGTTCCCATCAAATCAGTGCGTGACAGTTTGCATTTTAGATTTAGACACACAATGATGCCACGAGCACTGCAACTGAGATGGAAATGTTTCAAACACAGTCAAACATCCCAAGGTCAGCAAGTGAACAACAACATTAGGACCTCAACTGGCTCCAGTGAATTAAAGGGTTCATGACGAGAAATCAAATTTGCCTTGATCTTTTGTCATATAAAAAGGTCTTTGTACCATTAAAACATTTGAAAGTTTCATAGCTTAAAAAGTCCTCATTATCAACCAAGCATTTATTTAATCAAGCGCCAAAAAGAGGCTCAATTTGGATAATGTGGGATTTGTGAGATCATATGGGCAATAGGGCTGGGCATAAAAAATAGATTTTTCGATTAATCGTTTTTTAAAATGTGGTCGATTCAAGATCGATTCTCAACGGCCACGAATCAATTTTTTCCATATTCAGGGCTATTGCGCGCAATTGTATTAATTCCCGCAGGTCTCCCATTTAATGTGGGAAATTCAGGCAAACATTTATTCACTTTCTGTATGAGTTTGTATGAGTAAACTGTATCCACACAAATTATACAATCAAATCAGTCATTTTAAAACCTTCTCTGAGACGGAATTTCACAAACAGCATGTGTGTTCAGCGGTGCTGCGTCTTCTCTCTCTGCACAAGGCAAGCGCTCCAGGCGTCGATACACACTTGCGTTTAGGAGTCGGGATGTCATGACGGAATATTCACTTAATCGGGCCAGCATTGCATCATTTATCATTTTTACGTCTGTTTAAGTTTTACCAGTTTACACATTCAAGCGATTTTAAACTATCCAGTGCTCACGCGCTCTCAGAGATGTTTTTCACTGTGTGCACATACAGTAAAGCCAAGATCCGCCTCACAAACAGCTCGACAGTAACAAAAGTTATTTTTCGCGATTATATCGCTTTAACGGTCAAAAACACGATGTCTTGATGTCAAAACCCTGGTCTTGGTGAGTAACCTCGTAAAGACAGTCGGTTAAGTCTTAAATAAGCATAAAACGCGTGTGACAGACAGTATGATGAAACAGTAATGTATCCGTGCACTAGTTCTTAAAGTGAACGCAGCCATATGTGTCTGCCATTAATTTAGTTGTCAAAACAACATATCGCTTTAATTGTAAGGAATCAGGATTAATAGCCTAAGTAAATTACAGTTTCCAATGAGGCAGTGTTACTGTACTTTGAGCCTACTTTTAGTACTAGTGTTAAAGTGTTAGTTTTATGTAAAAGTGCCATTTATGAATGTATTCATCTATGAATTTCTTTCTTCTGTTGAACACAAAAGTTGACTTCCATAGTATTTGGTTACCCATATTCTTTAAAATATCTTCTTTTTTTTTACGTGATAAATACATACATAAATGATGACATCATTTTTTAAACTATCACCAATAAGCCAGTAGTTGTCCTACATTGTTCATCAGCCTCCATTTTACAGCTAATGTTGTACGATTTTATGATTCTTTTATCTTAAAAATAAAATGACCTGATCCTGTTTGATCAAGGAATGGGACTGTTCTGACTTTTTTTCAGCATAAATTTTTCATCTTGCATCAAAATTAATTAATTTTATATTAATTATCCACTTGTAAACTTATGTTCACTGTTCTTTTTTAATATATAATATTAATATAGCATTTGTATTAAATCTATTTTCATTGAGTCGAATCGAGAATCAAAATTGAAAATCGAATCGAGAATCAAAATCGAAAATCTAAATCGAATCGTCTGAATCGATACCCAGCCCTAATGGGCAAATACATTTGCATTTTGCTTACTCCAGAGTAAGACATTAAAGGAACTGTATGTAAGAAATGTATTTCAATTAATCATAAAATGCCCCTGATATGTCACTAGACATTAAGAAATCATGTTAATTTCAAATACTTATATCAGTGAAGTTGCAGCCCTCAACTGATGTTGATGTTGTCATGTTGTGTTTTGGTCTGATGCTCCACCCTCCACCGATCTACCAATCACGAAGTCAGTAGTATTGCGGCATCCGGGTTGCCAGCTCTGCTCTAGTTACCAAAGCTGCAGCTACAAACGTGTCGGATAAAAAAAAAAAAAAAGTCTAATATTACGAACCCCAAAAAAACGTATGATTCCGAAATACTTTGTAGGGCTGTCAACGAATATTCTAAATTCGAATATATATTCGAATAGTTTAAAAAAACAGAAATTCGAAGGTGAAAATTATTATTCGAATCATGTGGAAAAACATGCCCGCGGTAGCAGAGTCGCGGCTGTCTGCTTTGCTAGTGGCAAAATTCTGAAGCTTAAAATGTAAAACGCATTTTCCAGCTGCACAGATAGCACAGTGACTGTCTGGCTCACTCATTGGCTGTGCTGCGGCAACTGCACATCCAATGGCGCGGGCGCCTCGAACGTGTGCGCCAATGAGCTAGCATTACATCATACAGAGCCCGCCAAGGGGGTGTGGCCAGACGTCCCCGAAATAGCCATAGTAGCAGCAGTTTACCACAGCACGAGCTGCGCCTCGGAGAGTTCAATGTCGGTTCTATACTGTAAAACTTCAATTAATGTTAATAATATTTGTTTCAATCACTGAATGAAGCCTGCTATATTTAGGACAAGAGTCGCGACCTTAAATTGCTTGCACAAAACTCTTGATCAGCACTCAACATTTGTGTATTGTTGTTCATTTAAACCGTTATGCGCAGAGAGCGCGAGAGAGAGAGAGCGAGAGAGAGAGAGCGAGAGAGAGCGCGAGAGAAAGTGCCTGCGAGTGCGAGCGAGAGTAAGGTCTGCGGTCTTGGCCATTAGTTGATTTACTTGTTTTTGTGTAAGTTAATACGTTGTCAAATATGTTTAAACTTAAATAAGCTACCTATACAAGTAGTTGTGTCTCTTTGTATTAATTTGTCCTGTTATTGACGTAATGCGCGTCATTGACAAAATGCGCAACCAGATATTCGAATATATGTGTTTTTTTTAGAGGGAATATTCGAACGTCATTTTTGAGCAATTTTGACAGCCCTAATACTTTGTGACAAAAGTCTTGTGACAAGGATTTGTATAGGAGATGCCTTTGAAAGATGGAGACGGCTGAAAACGGCGAAGAATTTGAAGACTATCTGGCAACCTCGAGTCAGGGGGAGGGGGAGGGGATACACCGTGCTACAGTAATTTGAAAGTTATTGCAGTACCAGTTTTGGCCACAATCTTACATACGGTTCCTTTAACACATAGATATACGTCACACTAGGGCTGTCAACGAATATTCTAAATTCGAATATATATTCGAATAGTTTTAAAAAACAGAAATTCGAAGGTGAAAATTGTATATTCGAATCATGTGGAAAAACATGCCAGCGGTAGCAGAGGCGTGGCTGTCTGCTTTGCTAGTGGCAAAATTCTGAAGCTTAAAATGTAAAACGCATTTTCCAGCTGCACAGATAGCACAGTGAGTGTCTAAGCTCACTCATTGGCTGTGCTGCGGCAACTGCACATCCAATGGCGCGGGCGCCTCCAACGTGTGCGCCAATGAGCAAGCATTACATCATACAGAGCCCGCCGAGGGGGCGTGGCCAGACGTCCCCGAAATAGCCATAGTAGCAGCAGTTTACCACAGCACGAGCTGCGCCTCGGAGAGTTCAATGTCGGTTCTATATACTGTAAAACTTCAATTAATGTTAATAATATTTGTTTCAATCACTGAATGAAGCCTGCTATATTTAGGACAAGAGTCGCGACCTTAAATTGCTTGCACAAAACTCTTGATCAGCACTCAACATGTGTGTATTGTTGTTCATTTAAACCGTTATGCGCAGAGAGCGTGAGGGCGAGAGAGAGAGAGAGCAAGAGAGAGCGCGAGAGAAAGAGTGCCTGCGAGTGCGAGCGAGAGTGAGGTCTGCGGTATTGGCCATTAGTTGATTTACTTGTTTTTGTGTAAGTTAATACGTTGTCAAATATGTTTAAACTTAAATAAACTACCTATACAAGTAGTTGTGTCTCTTTGTATTAATTTGTCCTGTTATTGACGTAATGCGCGTCATTGACAAAATGCGCAACCAGATATTCGAATAGTTCGAATAAATGTGTTTTTTTTAGAGGGAATATTCGAACATCATTTTTGAGCAATTTTGACAGCCCTACGTCACACCATAGGCCCCACCCACAGACATTTAAGTCACTTAACAGCTGACATTTGCCTACACTGGATGCGAGTATTGCATCATGTCGAAAGCAAATAGAACCCATTATAATCACTGACACGGCCTACACTGGATACAGTATACATATATTCTGACATAGACCACGCGCTTGTGTCTGTCGACAACAAAAATAAATGGATATGACAGCAGCTGCACCACAAACCGTAAGTAAATTATTTCATAATGCTTTGTCTGTAAATGGTTTTAGAAGGATAAATGTTTTTAAAACATTATAGCGAGAGGGCATTTATACATATTCTATGCATTGCAATGACAATCATAACAGTGGTCGTTTACTAACAAGCCTTAAAGGAGCCGCCCTTGAAAACGGATTATTTCAGACAGAGGGTCAGAATGAGGGTTGAAATTAAATAATTTTTCTGCATATAATTAATATATAATATAATATATATATATATATATATATATATATATATATATAATAGACATTTCAAGTGCAGAAAGGACAGGACTTCTCATTGGTCCACAGGCAGTGTCTGCCCTGCACCCATCTTGAGACTAATCAACTAATAAGTTTAAGCCATAAAACTTCCTGAAGGACCAACTAAAACCAAGAATCCATACAAATCCATTTATTACCATGTTTGAAAACCTTAAAACAAATTAAGCCGTTAATGTTCAAATTAATGCATGCATGACAGTTCAATCTTTTCCCAACCTTGTTTGGGCTTCTGTATCTGTACACTTCTAACTGTGTTTTATGCAAATGAGTTCCACAGGGGAAATAAGGACGGGCCACACTGTGTGTGCCTCTCTGATGCCAGCAGTCAATCACAGCACTAGAATGGAGAAGCGGCAAATTGCAATCTCCTCCTCATCGTAAAAAGATAAATGTACCCTTTCAACAGAAACTCCTAAAGCAGAGACATTAACATACAGATTCCAGTCTGCAAAGATGAGACAAACAGATCAACAAATTCTGATTCTCCAGACAGTTACAGGGAATGCAGCAACAGATACAAGTTCTGAGTCTCCAGCATGCAAAGGTGAGACAGAAACAGATCAACAGGTTCTGAGTCTGGTGCCCTGTAATTTGAGAAGGAATCATCTGATACTCTCACGCTCACCTTAGGAGACGCTAGTCATAAGTTATAACACCACACTTATTTAACACTGAAGTTTAAAACAAGACATGCATTATAAATACGATTAGATGAGATCTTGGATGGGGTAAGTTGTTTGTGCTACACTTATACTAGAGGAAGCCATATATTTAAAAGGATAGTTCACCCAAAAATGAAAATTAACCCATGATTTACTCAATGAAGCACTGTACTGGCTGCGGAAAAAATGCCGTAAGTGTATGTCTGATAAAAACTGAAACCATTTGTTGTAACTGTGCATAGTAATACACACTTAAAGCACACGGCTACTTCCAGACTATGTGATCTCACCAGACATCATGAAAACCACACTGCAATTCAATCCAGATAAACACATCACAAATACTCCCTAGTGATTCTCTAAGATTAGCGCTTACGCTGTGCCATGTTAATGGCCATCAGATGAAGATTGTGGGAGCACTTTAAATGGGCTACCATTCTAAATTTAAAGAATCCTGATAACTCCATTATACCTTGATGGGCGTGGAGCATGATCCTTGTCAACCTGTCATGTGACTTGACTGTCTTGAAAAGCAAGACATACTGGCAATCAACAAATGTGCACAGTGTGGCTTATTTATATCAAGAATTGCCAACTTACACAAAAAAAGATAATATCTGACAGACAAGTAAAGAGGGTAAATATGATATAAAAGGCATCAATATATATATATATATATATAAGATCAAGATCAAATTATCTGATATTTAAAGAGACTTATTGACTTTGAAACAGTCATAAGGGTTTGCTTATGATCTGATCTGAATGTTTTGGCATGTCGGTTGCCAAAAACCTAACACAGTGACGGCACATGGTATGGTCGTCTTGGTGACAAGTTTGTCAGATGCCTAAATGCTTAAGATGCGTAAGACGTGCCGTTTGAAAGGGGACACTCAGATCTCACCTGATCTGCTCGGGTGTGCCACCTGACGTGGCATTAGTGATCGCCCACGCCGCCTCCTTCCTGGTGCGGAATTCTGCTTTCTGAAGGATTTCTATCAAGACCGGGAAGATGTTTGCATCTATTACAGCCTGTAGATGAAGATGACGGTGAGAAAAAGAACAGAGGATTAAAGTCATGCTTAAATCCAAAAATAAATCCCAAGTCGACACTACAAACAAGTTCACTCCTTTGAAGGTTTGAGGGTGCAGCCGTAACCCTGTCGCACGTGATAAACAAGCTGAGCCCTCTGGGTAGCAGGTGTGGAGTGTGGGTCAGGGTGTACCTGAATCTGTGCTCTGTTTCCCGCTGTGATGTTGGAGATGGTCCAGCACGCCTCCTTCCTGATGGATTCCTTGGCGCTACTGAGCAGATGCAGGAGGCAGGGGAGAGCGGAGCAGTTCAACACCACCTAGGGCAGAGAAAAAGAGAGGATGAGAAGACCATCCATCTCCAGTCTGAAACTAGAGATAATCACACGATGAATAAACACATCCGTTCACACGCAAACACACCTGCGTCTGAATGTCATCTCCTGTAACAATGTTCCCAACAGCCCTCAGAGAAGGAGAGGCCACCTTGTAATCGGTGTGCCTGCAAGAAAAGAAGAAATGGGTCATTTAGCAAACAGCTTAAAGTAGTGATTCTCAACTTTGACTCGTAGGCTCCCTGTTGCCCTACAACATATCCGAAGGTCCCCTGATTTATACAAGATATTTTCAATATTTCTGAGGTTATCAAACTTTTTTTGCATTAACAAAAATATTGATAAATGAATGAACCACAAATGAACCACATTTATGATTTTAGCAGTTTCAAGAACTGTTTTTTTTTTCAATTAAAACTTTAATAACAAACATGGTTTCAGTTGACATCTTGATTTGATCTTTTTTATTATAAACAAAGTATTAATTTAAAAATTGCAGTCTGTAACTCTTTTAATTATCCTAAATAAATTTGAGCAAGTTAATAACCAGCCAGTGTTCAAAACTATCTGCTTGCCCTTAGCACGATTCAAAACGGTAAGCTTGTAATAATGTTTTTAATTCCCGTGGTACTGGTGGATGCCCATCGGCGTGGGCGATCACTAATGCCACGTCAGGTGGCACACCTGAGCAGATCATGTGACAATGTAGTCATAACAGCTGACTCACATGAGCAGCTCCACCAGCCTCCTGCAGACCCCTGAATCAATAACTGCCTGGATCTTCTCATTGGGCCCATCAGAGAGATAGGAGAGGGCCCAACAGGCATCAGCCAGCAAGTCTGAATCACTGCTGAACAAAAGACGGGACAGCACAGGCAGGCATGGAGACACCTACAAGAGCAAAAGAGAGCTTTCAATGTGAAAACCACAGATTAAGAGAAAACATGCCACTTAGCCTCTGAAATAAATAAAAAAATGCACCCTGACTGCACTGACATTAAAGACGTTTGTGTGTGTGTGTGTGAGTGAGTGAGTGAGTGAGTGAGTAAGAAAAAGCCCTCCTTTCATTTAATATATAATATTTGAGATATTACTAAATGTATGGTACCATTCAAAATTTGGGAGTCGGTAATTTTTTTAAATGTTTTTTTCAAAGAAGTCTCTTATGCTCACCACGGCCACATTAATTTGATTTAAAAAAAATTCTTGTAAAAAAAGTATTGTGAGATTACAGTAAAATAACGGTTTTCCATTTTAATATATAATTAATATAAATGTAATTTACTCCTGTGGTGGCAAGGCTGACTTTTCAGCATCATTACTCCAGTCTTCAGTGTCACACAATCCTTAAGAAATCATTCTAATATAATGATTTGCTGCTTAAGAAATATTTCTGATTAATATCAATGTTGAAAAAATATATTTTTGTGGAAAATAATCCCTTTTTCAGGTTTCTTTGATGAATAGAAAGTTCATAAGAACAGCATTCATTTGAAAATCTTTACTGTCACTTTTACTTTGTCACTTTTGATCAAACATCACTCAATAAAAGTCAGTTTCTTAAAAAAAAGAAGAAAGACTGACCCCCAAAATATGAACCGTAATGTATAAACAAATATATAATAAATGTATATATTAAATTAAAATGCCATGTTGCATTCGAGTCAGTTTAGTAAGGTGTTTTGGGTAGGACACTGTTCTGTGTTACTTCCTGGCTCTAGGACATATTAAAGGGCATATTGCAGGTTAGAGGACCCAACGAGTCAATGTATAGAAAAATAATGTAGGAACTATATTTTCTTTAAAATATACTTATAAATACACTACAGAAGCTTCAGGAGACGTTTTTGTGAGAAAATTTTACTTCCGCATCTGAAAATGGGCGTGGCAGCCTACTGGCAGGCGTGACGTAACGGGCGGGAGAGCGGTCGATTCAGACAACAGGAAAACAATGGATCGCAATGATATTTCGGACGCTGAGGAAATACTTACTCGTATGACGGACCACAGCCGTACAATTATGAGCCTGCTATACTGCCAAGAGAGCAGGGACAGGCCAGGATTAATGTTAGACAGAACGGTCAGAGACAAATTGAGTTGTGGTGTGAGGAGAACCAGTGGAGAACAGGAGAGGTGTCTTGGTGAGAGACCAGTGTTGGCTTATAACTTAGATATATAACATTACACGTTCGCTAACGATATACACTGTTATCACAATATTGTACAGATTATTACCATCGTATATCAGGACAGCAGACATGTTTAGGGTAAATATATACTATTAAATGTATAAAAACTATACTTGAGTGTGTTTGTATTGTACTAAAAACATACCAAAGTACATTTTTAATACATATTTTTCACCTGGGTTATAACATAACAGAAAATTAAAGATTTGAATATTTAAACAACCTAGTAATTTTGTTTTTTTCAATTACAAGTTGCCTCTAATAAGGGTATGACTACCTATATCAGACTATTTGATGGCATTGGTACAATATAAGACGATCAATACTCTTGCTTCGGCATCACATGTTAAACTCCATCATATCGCCGGGATGATAATCCTCCGATCTGAAGTGAACGCTACACACGACCGCGTCCCTAATTTCGAAGCCGATGCGGAAGAAATCCCGTCTCTTCACCTGCACAAACCGCACGAGGCACGAAAGATACCGTAATTTTTCTTGTTATAGAAACCTGTGGACTCGATGTCCTGACAGGCCAGAGTTGTTGCAACCTCCACAAACACAATAATTTACCATGACGATGACAAATTAAAATACAAAAACTATCGAAACCACACTGACTCAAGACAGCTCTTACCAGCCTACTTCTGCACTGAGCCGAGGCTAGACTCCCTGTCGTGACGTAAAATGACGCGATGTTGAAAAAAAAGCCGTTTTTACGAGCAGTCCCAGAAACGCTCACTTTATCTACTAAATTAGTGCCCTTGTGTCGTTTTAAAACATTTTATATCCTGCATTAACTTTTCATATGGTATTTTCATACAAGGTTATATATTAATTTAGATTTTTTTTTTACCTGCAATATGCTCTTTAAAGAAACTATTGAAACAATGGTAGTGTCATTTTCTTTTAGTATCGCTTTGGTACTCATTTGCTGGTATTTCTGACACCTCTATCAGCCTGTATAGTGTCCAGTATCTTCTTAAACAAGGAAAATAAGAGTGTTGTCAAGAGTCAGAGAAGCAGTACAGACCTTCTCAAAGTCTGGCGGTGGACTTTTGCCTCTGCAGAGGTTGGACAAGGCCCACACAGCATTCCTGGTCATTGTGAGACGAGTTGATTTGGTCAGCAGCCTGGGGAAAGTAAGTACCATCAAGAAAACGATCAATCCTCATATTCAGCACAAAAATGTTTGTATCTTCTCCGGAGGATGTTAATTAAATTCACTGTTTTGTCAAATAAACGCTAGTATTGTGATCTCATGTTAGCACTCACATTAGTAGAGGTGGAAGGATATTACAGTTTAGCACATAATCTCTGCACACAGCGCTGTCTCCCGCAATGTTCCCCAAAGCCCAAACAGCCTGTGACACAAAGATTCATCAATTTACCCACATGGGATTCATATTCATTTAGCACAAACAAAACAAGGTCACTTATCCAGTGCAACTTTATAACTCGTACCTGCTCCTGTACGTCTTCAAACTCCGAGTTGAGAAGCTCGATAAAGACAGGCACGGCCCCGGCCTCTATCACAAACTTTGTTTGCTGAGATGTTCCAGATGCGATGTTGGTCAGTGCCCAAGCAGCCTCAAACTGAGAGGGGGGAGAAAAAAAACAAAACACACACACATATTCAAGGACCTGACTTTATAATTTAAAATGACACAAATTTCTTTTTATATTTCAATCAATCTCACCTGTAATGTGCAATTTGTACTTTTCTGAAGGAACTCAACGAATCTATTCACAACTCCCTGTGTGCTTATCACCTCGTCGATAGGTGGGTTTGGTTCTGAAAAACACAAAGACGGATTTATTAAAACTCCAGCACGCTTTTAAGCAACTCAAGACATGAGATTGTGTAAGATACCTTTGGAAAGTAGTTTTCTGAACCTCTGTGTTGTGACCAGCTGTAATTCAGGATCTTCTGAGAAAAGCATTTCAACCATGTCTCTTGTAATTACTCCATCCTAAAAAACACATCGGACAAACTCGGTCTAGATCAATGACCGTAATTTGTTTTCAGTCCAGGTTTGCACCTCTGAGAAATCCAAATCAATAGTGCTTATTGAATTAAGGGGTCATAATGCATTACTAACAACAATCCCAGAGTTACCTCACTCTTTAAGTGATATAATGGGAGAAAGCAAACTTTGCATTTGGGTTTGAACTCACTGGGGCTGTGGTGGAGGAGACGTAGGAATCCATGAGCGGACTGTCAAACATTCCCCCTTCTTCACCTAGCAGCTCCACATTTCTCCTCTTAAACAGCTGCCAAGAGAAATAGAGAGAATCAATGGTGCAAATTGCATCAAGTGATGTGACAGTTAAAGTTAACGTGAGACAGCATTTATAACCCATTTAAATTCTGTAACGTGATGCATTTCAGGAAGCAACAGGATAGTCAATGAAAAAAAAAAAAAAAAAGTAAGACGGGACTAGGGCTGCAACAAATAATCGGAAAAATCGATAATGAAAATAAGAAAGAAAGGTCACCTGTTGCTCTCGTTTCTGTTTCCTCAGCTGAATGCCTTCCTCCTCTCTTCTTCGACGCATCTCATCCAGGTTAAGTGCTTTGTTCTTATAGCGGTTCATCCTGAAGTTATCCTTCGCAGGACTTCCTGAAGGCTCTGCAGGGCAAGATAAGTCAGAAACAATTACAGACAACTCCAAAGACACAACAGACGATTACATGACATGAGAAAACAAATTTGCCTTGATCTTTTGACATACAAGAGGTCTTCGAACCATTAAAACATCCTGCAAGCTCCAAAAACTGCTCGTTTGGATATTGTGGGTTCTGTGACGTCACAAAAGCAAATGCATTTGCATATGCCTGCCCCCAGAGCAGGACATTGACAAAGTTTTATTTATACATCATCGCACCATAGGCTTTTCCCACTGGCATTCATTTGCTTAACGGCTGACAATTGCCTACACTGGATGTGAGTGTTGCACCAAAATCAAATCGAATCCATTATACTCACTGAGGTGGTCTACACTAGATAGAGTATGCAGATTCACGCTCACTTTACGTGTGCCGAAAAAAGGCTTTAACACAGCTCATTTGAGTCTCTGTACAGACTTCAGGATACTAGCGTCAGGAACAATTGGATTGTTTATTGTTAATGGCATCCTGGACCCCATCAGAGGGTTATATGTTGTTCAGAGAATTTGACTGCAGATTGTTCTGTAAACGTGAGTAATGGAGAGTTGACAAAGAAACTTTTGTTGAAAGAAGCAGCAGCCAACAGTATTGGATCTGACAGCAGCTACATCACAAATCTTACGCAAATTATGTCATAATGCCTTGTGTGTAAACGACGGGTCGGTTTTATAAGGATAATGTTTTCAAAACACTTGTGTGTAATAGCAAGTGGGCGTGGATTCTGTTTTCTATGCAATGACGTTAGCCAATCCTTCTAGGAGCCGCCCCTTAAAAATTGATTATTTCAGACAAAGGGTCAGAATGAGGGTTGAAAATTATTGTTTTTCCACATTATTTGTGCAAACCCATTTAGTCAACAGTCTGCATTAAACAAAGATAGACCATTATAACCAACCTCCCTTTCACTTCATACTATCAAAGACATTAGATTTACCAAGACAATGCACTTATATTATTATGAATGGGAGAAAGTGCAACATATTCCATCATATTATAAGTCCTGCCTTCTAAATAAAAGAGCCAATGGCTAATTGGTAAAGTCATTGCGTCACTGCAGCTGCCTTTAGAAGCTCCGGTTGCCAACTTGCCATAGAAACAGTCAGTGTCCTGACTGAGATTAGGACCATTGCATTCGTCCATTGGCTGGTCCAGTCTAAAACGTAAGCTTTTTTTAACGCTGTTTCTGGTTGAATTTTACAGAATGTCCGGGAGATGTGTGTCGTGTTCTTTATCGGTCCGGCTGGAAACAAATGCCGTGACGCCAAAACCCCTCGTGGAAGTAGAAATAGTTGTGTTTACAACCGTGACAAATGAGTGCTTACCAGGATCAACTAAATTTTCAACTAAATTGCTGGATCTTCAAAAGTATGTGAAGTTCGCAGCTCCGTTGTTGCAGTAAACTTGCACAACATTCTTGAATGAATAATTTATTAGATGCACGGTAGTCTGTTATTGTAGGGACATCGACATTATATTGTCACGCCCCTAAACATGACACGGAAACAAAACGAACTGTGATTGGTTGCGTTACATGTCAGTCAAATGTCCTCTTTGCCAAGAAAAACTGCGATAAAAGTTAACTGAATTGATCAAAACAAGTAAAAGTAAACATTTCAAATGTTACAAAAGCTTTCCAAATCAAATAAATGCTGTTCTGTTCACAAAAATATTAACATTGATAAAAGTAACCAGCAATATGCAAACCAGCATATTATAATAAATTAATTTAAAATATATATATATATTTAAGTAGAAAACAGTTATTTTAATTAACTTAGCTTGAAATTAATATTTCACAATACTTCACTGTTTTTACGATCAAATAATTGCAGCCTTTTAAATAAAAAACTTACAGACCTCAAACTTTTGAATGACGTGTATAAAACAAACTCATTGTATCAGTCAAATGAGAATAAAGAGCTGGATTTGAACTCTTCATCCCAATTTGCAGATGGCTAAGTACTTATCCGTCAATGAGTTGCTACTGAGGAAAGTATGAGTGGGAGACCTGCACAAACTGTTTGCTGTGGACAAAGATATGCATGTATATGGGCATTTTGACAGAAAAAAACAAAACAGCTATGACAATTTCAATTAGTGTGCCATCTGCAAGAGCGCAAATGTCGTCACTAACAAGACTAAAATGGATGTGGAAGTGCATAGCTTATTAAACCCTTCCTTTTGTTCAGCAGTCTCAGCAGCTAGCCTATCTCCAGCTTCATTACTCACTTTCGTCTGTTTGTGCTGAGCACAACACACTTGAACAGAGCCACCCGGAGTCAGTGAGCAAAACCACTTTTATTGAGGGTGTCTAAACACTGTTTGCATGAGCAAGCAGCTAAAGCAGCCTGTCTCAGCATTTGTGTGGAACTGAGAGCAGAGGAGGCTACGAATGATGGCTGGCTAATGCTAGTGAATGCACATCAGGGCGCTAACAAACAAAGTGCCTGAGGGTACAGGAGCTGATCTTGAATTCGCTCCCATCCTTTCTGTAAGAGCTTATTGTACAGTTCCTCAAAGGAGGAAAATAACCCAAAATCAGCATTGGCATCACATGAAGACCTCCATAACCTTCAGTCAGTAAATTTGCAGTTCTGGAACAGAGAACAACCACAAGTACCAGCTTGACTGCTGTTGTTAGAAATGAGTCGAATATTAAATGAGTTAGAAATGTTAGAATGATGGGTGAGGTTTTGGGTGAGGCCTTCACAAGATATGGAAGGATGCATTTCAATTGAGCTCCTCAGGAGCAATACAGGCCTAGACCATGGTTTAAAGAGAATAGTTAATAAAAAATTACTTTTGTCATCATTCACTGTTGTTCCAAACCCATATGAGAGTAAGAACTTTTGAATAATCTACATGACCGTTAAAAAGTTTAGGTCTGGTAAGATTTTTTAAAGTAAAAAAAAAAAAAAATACTGTCGTATATATACGACGTATATATACGATAAAATACTGTATATATATATATATATATATATATATCTTATTCGCATCTAGGTTGAATTCAATAAAAATAAAGAAAAAGAAATATTAATATTTCACTATATATATATATATTTATATATAATTTTTTTTACTATGCAATTGTAATTAAATGTTATTAATATTAAATCTTTATATTTCTATTTTAATATATATTTCTGTGATTTTTAGCAATATTACTTCAGTCTTCAACATCGCATCTTTCATTAATCATTCTAATATGCTGATTTGGTGTTCAAGAAACATTCTTATTATTATCAATGATTAAAACAGTTGTGGCCAATGTGCTGCTTAATATTTGTTCTGGAAATCCAAATTTGTTTTTTTGACTAGAAAGTTCAAAAGAACAGCAACTATTTGAAATAGTAAGACATTTCTTATAAAAAATTCTGTCAATTTTGATCAACTAATTTAATGTGTGCTTGCAGAATAAAAAGTTGATTCATTAAAATAAAAAATTGACAGTAGTGTAACTAACTGGTTGCTTTCCCCCCCATCTAACTAAAATAAATGGGCTCTATGTACTTCAGCTTTCAAAAGAACACAAAACCATAACCAGAGATCCTTAAGTTAAGACCTTGAGAAACCTGATCAGTCAGATTAGCAAATGAATCATTCAGAACAGAACAGATCACTGAAAAGAACAAACAAATGTTTTGTTCATAATCAGACTAATAAATCACTAATTCTCTCATTAACATAAGGAGAGCAATGGCAAATGTCAAGATTTGAATAACTCATTGTTTGTCTGTTTCTCAAAAAAGGCTAACATGCAGCTTTAAAACACTTGGAATAGGCTATAGCATCTGAATCATATGGACCACTTTTCATTTTTTGACAGCCCCAGTCCCATTTTCATTATATTGGGTAAAGTGGCCAGGATATTCTTCTGCCCCATGGAGGAAAGAGATCATATGGGTCTGGAAAAACATGAGGATAAGTAGGGTGTTCTTTTTTTTATTAACTATTCCTTTAAGAAGAGAAAGAACATCATAACAACTAACAAATTTAGACGGGATGACAAGCAGGCTGTGGCTCAACCTGACTCAAGCACTCCATGACATAGTTGCCCATCACATGGGCCTCACAAATAGCAGTGTGGGCTGGGCCCCTGTCGCAGAACTATTTTAAAAGAGTCTCTTTGCTATGGCTTAAAGCCGCAGCACTAGGGACAGACAGCAGACAGGCTCAGGACATAGACTATCCAAAGGTTAAAGGGATAGTTAACCCAAAAATAAAAATTCTGTAATGAATTACTCACCTTCACATTGTTCAAACCCGTAAGACTTTCATTCATCTTCAGAACACAAAAGAAGATATTTTTGATGAAATCTGAGAGCTTTCTGTACTCTCCATTAGCACCCAAATTAAACTTTGACGCTTCAAAAAGGTCATAAAGAGATGGTAAACCGAATCAATATGAATTGAGCGGTTTAGTACAAATTTTCTGAAGAGACACTATATGATAAACAGACTGAATTTAGGCTTTTATTCACACGTGGATGCCATAAAAAAATTATAAGAATTCAAGGTTACATGGGTCAAAAATGAACCACTGGCCAAACTTTAAAAAAAAAAATGTTGAGCCGATTTGTTTTAATGATACTATAATAGGACGTTTTCAGTATCAAATGTGCACAATGTAAAGCAATTTGAAACCCAATAGAAATATCTGCAAAAGTGCAGCCTTAACTGACCTGCTGGTTTCAGCATATCAAATTGCAAACTGAAATGCCACAGTGTGTGAAAACCTCTAAAATGCCATGGAAAAGCTGCCAAATATCACAATAATTTCCAATGTGATGATTCTTTGAAATAGTACCCTATAAGACCAGACAAAGCAAGTCAGCAGCAGTCAGGTAGTTTCTGACATCCTATCTGAGCGTCCTGTCCCAACCTCTTCCTCCCATTCAACAGCATTCTCTAAAGATGGGCTCCAAATAATATTTAACAGACATGCATCATGAGTGATGTTTTACCGTCCTGACAACCTAGCCAAAGGGTTACAGCAAGAAACAGCCGACTTACTTCAGCTATCAGGGCTGGTCACATGTTACAGATGACTGGTGAACTCGCTGACATTGTAGATCAGTTGTTTAGTCTGTTTAACCCCGTCAGCTGTCTACCTACCTAGACAGCGTTTATAGGCATCATTTGTATGTGAACCATGACAGTTCACTGGGTTATTCTTCAACATATAATGTTGGAGATGATTTGACAAACATGAGACGGTTTCACAACATCTGACTGAACATGACCAAGCGTTTAACATTACACCGGCAAAGATTCAAAATTGGCTTCCACTTTAGTCAACCCTGAATAAATCTCACAAGTGCCAGTTTTAAAAGCGTTTAAGCTTCATATGTTTGCTTTCAGATTCACTGATTAACCTGTAGGTCGAGTACAGCAATGTGCTAAGCTAACTGGCCGTTTACACTCATGCTTTAACTGACATGGTGTGGCTTCTCTCGGATTTTCAGCTACAGATTTGCTCCCTAAAAACCGCAAACAGAACTAACTCATGAAAAAACTGTATAGTTTGAATACTTACCCATCGTGCTTTCTTTACTGATCTACGGCTTGATGATTGGTAATATCAACGCTGTAATCTTAACACTCTCCTTGTCTTCCAGAATTTGCTTCTCACAAACAATATGTCGGTAATCTACGGAGAGCCGAAGGAGACAAACTTAATGACAGCGTTTTCAATTTGTGTCCTACGAAACGCCGAGCAAAATGCGAGAATATTCTGTCAAAAAAATATACTTAGACATATATTCAATAAATATTGTATTTATTGAATATATCATATTTTTGTTATAGATTTTATTTCTTATTGATTTACAACACAATTGCAGGTTATAAAGATATAATATATGATAAATAGTCTAATATCCATAGTGAAGAACTAGTTTGCTAAAAAGCTATGAGCTTGCCAATACACAAATACTGTGAAAAAATATGGTGAACCAAATATTGTTTTATTATTTTGTTCATATTTACACAAACAATGCCAAGACATACAAGTTCTACTAAAGAAAATGTTAACATAACACGAGTGCATAAGGAAGCCTATAATCACAATACGAATAATAAAAAATAACATAAGCTACTTGTCAGTATGATATTCAATAATATGATTTTACATTTTTACATTTATACAACAATTTTTTTCAGTACTATTTTGTGAACAAAATCATCTCATTTTATGTAAATGAAACTTCCCCATTAATAATCATTAGGCCTGTGAATAATTATCAAGGCCATTAAAAAATAATTATATCACTTCCAACCAACTACAAAACTACATTTATGTAAACAATATCTGTAATAAATCTATATGTTATATATATATATATATATATATATATATATTAAAAACTTTATTGAAGCATTTCACATGTTTTGTATATTTTATTTGACTAGAATTCATTCAAGTTTCACACCATTTTCCAAGCAAGAAAGTATCTAATAAAATGATATTATTTATCATATTTTGTCGCTAAATTAATTTAATAAATGTAAACAAACAAAATTAGTGGATAATGCAGTATTTCTTGATATAGACATATTCAAATTTATATTAGTCTTTCTTTATTTCTCATTCCTTTTTTCTTTCTTACCTGATTCAGACCAAAGACCCATAAATTGATCTTGTCTTGAATGTGAACTCACAGTGGATTGTCTTTGCGGCCTTGTGACTCCATTAATGCACTAGCTCGGCACAAATTGAATGTGACGCAATAACAGAGTGTGTCGCACCTGCACTCAATTCTCTGCGAGCAGGTAGCGATAAATTATAGTCCAACTCCTGTGGTTAGGCCCCTGATGACATTGCGTTCAATGAACACTTGGGGGCAACATTGGATTAACTCAGTGAGGGCCCCAAAGGGGACTCGCCATGCAGAGAGATTTGTATCATGTTCTCGAGACACTGTCGATTTACATTTGCATGTGTGATGTGAAATAATGAAAGGTATAGGTCTTCACATCTGCAACCGTATACTGCTGATGGCAGTTTCCCTGCAGTGGTTTACAGTTTTACACCAATTCCTAATTTAAGGACCATCAAACCTGATCTTGTGTAGCTGGGCAGTTTAAACGAATGGGGAAATAAAACAGGGTAATTTATCAGTGCCAGGTTTCAAAAGGTGAGTCGTGACCCTAAGTAGAAAGAAATTCCTATATCTGGCATAAGCAATATGTTTCAGTAAAGCGGTGTAATAATGGCCACACAGTCCTTATTTACACACACAAAAAAAATTAGTATTACTGTATTTCTTGGACCCTGGATTTGCCAGAAAGACATTTACATTTTGAATTTTATAAATCTTGTATTCCGAGCAAATTTGCATTTCTGCCCTAATAGTGTATTCCCACAGCCATAAATGCAGACAAAGAAAGGCTTAAAGAATATTTATAGAAATATGAAATATTCTCCTGCATATTTATTTAAGCCTGTCAGCGCAGCGCTCTCGTACATTTAATCAATAACCAGTGCTGTATGCACGTATTTACACTTGATAGTACTGGCTTTAAGCATTATAGAGGCAACTAATAATTAAGATTAAATAAAGATTAAGTTCCCTTTAGACTTCATATAATTATACCATGCCGGCTGTTCTCATTTTCTATTGTATATGCATGTTTGCTGATGAAAAGCAACCTTGTATACCACGCAGTTTGCTTGTTAATTTTGGCTAATCAAGCCTTCAATGTATCATTTGCAAAATAACAAGATAACCATCGAAAGCACTTTGGAAGGAACGTCAGTGAATGCGGTTTCTAATTTGCTGATTCAATTATACAGCATATGCTAATGACCAGCCTCCAAGGTACTCTAGAATGAGAGTTGACTGCTTGTCACACAGACGTCTATCTTTGGATCCCATGCAAGCATGGCTTTGTGTCTCCCTAATAAAGAGAGATCCAGATAGCAGAAGAGGGAGGTGCAGCTACTGAACAGAGGTGTGGGCATAGAGAAAGTGATATGTCTTTATTAATAAACCATAAAATTAAATTCACATCGTTCCTCACTCCCCACCTTCCTCTTTATCAGTCTCCCTTCATGTGGAGCCAGCAAGGTGGCACAAGAGATAGCACACTGTAAGCGTAGAGTTGAGAAATTTGACAGAGCGAGAGATGGTCCAGCTGTGCTATATCACAAAAGCATGGTGCTATATAGTATTGCTGGTTATGGGTGTCACAACCACCAGTCACCCAGATAACGTGAGCTGTCATTTTGAGTGGCAGACTTTGATACTATAATCGGATGTTTCAGAATAGATGAACTCCATGACATCGATTTAAAGGGATAGTTCACCCAAAAATAAAAGTTTGGTAAACCTGTATGTTGTTATTTTGTGTCCATGAAACTCAAAAAGGATATCTTTGAAATAACCCTAGGCTATAGCACGCTTTTCCATATAAGGACAATTCATAGTGACCATGTCTGTCAAGCACTCCCAAGCAAATAAGTACACTTTAGCATATACTTTTAAGAGTACTTGTGGAAATAATATAATTTAAAAGAATATTCTTATGTGAACCGAATATAATGTTTTTTGGACACTTAATTGAATGTTGTAATTGAATGTGTAATTGAGAGTACAGTACGGTACATATCTTCATAATCACTATGTTGTCTTTAAAATAAAGTTTACTGCTGAATGTACTGACCAGCATTTATGGTAAACTAAAATATACCTTTGTCATTGAAAGTTGCACGTCATGCATTTGAATAGTAATTACACATTTAAAGTAATGTATCACATATGGTGTTTTTTTGTTGTTGCCCTATTTACAATAATGTATGGCTTTTTCCAGATAGGCCAGATTTAAGTGTGTTGGTTTAGTGCTGTGTAAGAAGCTGTGAAAAAAAAAAAAAAATGATATAATACAAAAAAATCACCAGCTATATATTTTTTTATTTTACCAAGAAAAAAGCTTTGATTTTTTTCTTTCACATATTTTATTGCCATGCTTAAAATGCACAAGGAAAGAAAACTTTTTCCTCAGGCTACAATGGCTAACCTCATACTTCATGCTGCAAGATGTGACAAAGTGAGGGTTTACATTGGAAAACACTTAGCTATGTTAACTGTCTCGGATCAATGCGCCCCAATTATTGTACACAAATGAAAATTGATAAAGATACTTAAGGAAGTGCCACCACTTTGCAGGCGTCTACAACATCATTATACAAGCACCAAATAAATTCAATAAATCAAAATATATTAAATTGCAGTTTATATTTCCTCAAAGCTGTGCATACTTATTAAATTGTAAGAATCTCAGCCAATATGACATTTCCTATTGATAAAATGAGAAATAAACACTGAAATGCATAAACTTGGAGGGCATTGGCTGACAGAATGAAGTGAGTGCATATCAGAGGATTGGCTTAAGGCAATAAACATGCTAATTTGTCAAGAGTTTGTGAGAGCATCTATTTCGAGGACTACTCAAGCCAAACACATAGAAAGGGAGATGTGTGTAAAGAGAAGAGTGCTAGCTGCAGCCCCTGAAGGTGATCTCATTATTACACTGAGTTGCACTAGTCAGGAGGCTGTGCACATAAATCCTCATAGTTATCCTGGATCAGTGGACATGAGAGACCAGGAGGCCTGGGGCCAACATCTCCTTCTCCCTCACTAAATCAGTCTTGCCCTGGACCAAACCCTGGTCCTGCCTGATCACTATAGACCCTTAGAGACAGGCCAGTCCTCATAAATCCAAGCTGAGAGTCCTTTGTCACAAGTTGCAGGGCTTTTTAAACATTATGAATCTTCAAACATGAGACTCTGTGAGCCCGAGGATCAATGGGACTATAAATACTAATACTGTCAAAGTAAAAGGTCTTCTGATACCATAAACAAATCCCCTGGGAGCCTATAGTGTGGATGTTATTTACAGTTAAAGGGATCATTCGGACAAAAAAGGAAAATTGTGTCATAATTTAATCTCATCATGTCATTCTAACTGGCATGACTTTCTTTCTTCTGAAAAGAAATATAAACATTTTGAAGAATATACTAGTTGCTCTATTACATGCAATTGCACTGCAAAAACGTCTTGTTTTCCTACAAATATCTAAAGTAAATATTATTAAATCAAGATACATTTTCTTAAAGGATTAGTTCACTTTTAAAAAAACTTTTGCTGATAATTTACTCACCCCCATGTCATCCAAGATGTCCATGTCTTTCTTTCTTCAGTCGAAAATAAATTAAGGTTTTTGATGAAAACATTCCAGGATTTTTCTCCATATAATGGACTTCGATGGAACCCAAACGGTTCAAGGGCCAAATGACAGTTTCAGTGCAGCTTCAAAGGGCTTTAAACGATACCAGACGATGAATAAGGGTCTTATCTAGCGAAACGATCGGTCATTTCAAAAATCGACTCAGCTTAGTAATATCACTCGTGAAAAATCCTTGGTTCCATTGACGCAAATGAGAGGGAGGAGGAGAGGGAGCGGGGGGAGTGATGATATTACTACGCCGAGTCGAAGTGCTCCCAAGCACTTGCTATGGTATTCCACCATACAATATAGTTATCCATTTTACACGCTTAGAAAAGCGCAAGGTTTTATTTTGTGTCACCGTTCTTGGTCGGGTTACACTACTCGAGTAACTGTATTTAAATAGGGAAAACGTGGAGGTGTTTGGTCGCTTCTCTGCTTGGATCCTATTGAATGAACTGGGCTAAGCTAAGTGCTAACAAAGTTTTGCCGCAAGACAGAGCGATTTAGTGCACGCACTGAGATAAGAGAGGTATGTATCAACTCGTCTTAGTTAAGGGAATAACATAGTTTAATATGAAAACACGGTGGAGTATCCCTTTAAGACGTGCAGGTTCAAGATGCTGATGTTGAAGTCCATCTTGTTTCAAGTCCAAGCAAGAGACTGGTTTGTGACTGTCGATATGAAGAATGCCTATTTTGCCCAAGCGTATTTTGCAAATGCATAAGTTCCTCAGGTTCGCTTCCAGTAGCAAGGCTTACCAATTTCGGGTTATTCTGTTCAGACAAGTGCTGGCTCCATTCAAAGTGTATGAACATGACTCTAGCCCCGTTGCAGCTCCAGGGCGTGCATATCTTAAACTACCTGGACGATTGGAAAATTGTGGCTCAATCATGGGAGTTAGTGATAAGTCATCAGGACATGGTACTCAATCACTTAAGGAGTCCAGGGCTGAGCATGTTGCTGCCAAGACAGCAGATTTTCTGGGAGTGTTCAGTCGTTTCAGGCTTGCCTGAGTCAGTTCAGACCAGGGTCACTGGTCCACATAGGTTTGTGCTGCAGACTGCTTGGTCTTATGGCAGCAGTGTCCCCAGTGGTTCAGTTGGGCCTGATTCACACAAGGCCATTCCAGTGGTGGATCAATGACCAAGGGGTGTCTCCACCCTGGCATCCTTGCCATAGGATCAAGGTTACGTGCAGAGGCTTTTGTACCTTGCTTCCTTGGACAAGGTCCCAGTTCCTTTCCAGAGGGGTCTAGTTAGGTGGGGTCTGTCGCCACAAGATGATCACGACATATGCCTCCCTGATGGGCCGGGGTGCGGTCTACCAGGGTCGTCTGGGTTTAGGGGTTTAAAACGTTTTTTTACCTTATCTAAAGAGTTACCATGTGCTGGTTAGGATGGACAACATGAGCCACCAGGGAGGATTGCGCTTGCGCCCCTGTGCAGGTTAACGAGGCGAACTCTTCTTTGGGCCTAGACCGAGTTTTCATCTGTCAGGGCGATTCAGGTCTTGGAATGTCTGAACCTAGGGGTGAATCTACTCTCGCGCCAGGGGTTGAGGCTCGGAGAATGATGTTTCTACTAGAAAGCAAGACAGAAATACTTATAAAAGAGAATATACTTAAAAATACTAAAAAGAGAATAATTTTTTTGCTGTGCGAAAACGAAGTGCACAGTGAATAGCAACTTTCAAGCTATAAAAGGGCCTAAAAGACGATAAAAGTAGCCATGAGTCATGCGCTTTGAAAAATCATATAATTGGTATGTGTGATGACCAGACCCTCATCCTTCCCTCGCACTTTGTAACACATCTTTCCCTTGCAGGTCAAAATGATGCCAAGCCATAAAATTATTTAAAAAAATTACACATGTAGACATTATAAAATTATTTTTTGTTAAAGGGGTCATGACATGGTTTTTTGTTTTGTTTTATTATGGTCCCCTAGGTGCAATTATAGTATTACTATAGTTTTTTGAACAATAAAAAAAAAAAAAAAATGTAGTGATTTATGACCTTTTCCCACCCTGTTTCTCACCTCTGAGTCTGTTTTGGGGGTGTTTCCCCTTTAAGAGTTCAGTATTAACACCCACTGTTATGATTGGCTAACGTCAGTGCTGCTTATGCATAAATTATTAACGTTAATCATTTTGTATCACAAGTAGGCTACACAATGCTCCACGTTGAACTTCGGTCTTCCGATCTTTTATCATCGTGCCAATTCTCAATTGATTTTGATTCATATGCACGAGGGAGAGGGAGAGAGAGAGAGAGAGAGAGAGAGAGAGAGAGAGAGAGCGGTTTGAAGGCGCGTGCGCCGGGGCTCTCTCTCTCTCTCTGCTCGTTCTTTCAGTAACATGCGCCCTGTCACACTCATCTCACTCACCGATCAGATAAAGCTTTGGCGGGCTGCATATGCTGCAAATAAGCTGCATCCAACTGCTTTCCCTGACGTCTGGATCGTTTGGCAGCGTATTCAAAAATGTTGTTTGTCCACAGCCAGGAACAGCACATCTGCGTGGCATCGCAGTCATCTTGTAAACAGACCCACTCGCTGCACGACAACGCATGCGATGATGATGCGAAATGAGGCATAGTTGTCCTGCGCTGGAGGCGGTCATATGCAAATGACTGGTACGTCTCTTCGTACCGTGACGTCACTTCGTACAAAGGATCTAGAACGAGCTGTATTTAGAGCTTGATTAAATAAATGCTTTGTTTATAATGGGGAGGACGTCTTAAGCTATGAAACTTGCAGGAAGTTTTAATAGTACATAGATCTCTTATATAGTCAAGTCAAGTCAAATATATTTTTATAGCGCTTTTCACAATACAGATTGTATCAAAGCTGCTTCACAGTATCAATCAAAACAACTTAACAATGTTTGTTTATTATACCAAAAGATCAAGGCAAATTTGGTTTCTCATGTCATGACCCCTTTAAAGTTTTAGCATTTGTAGGTTTTTCTATGTGTATTGAAGCGTTCTTTGCATTACGGTCATTCCTAAGGGGTTCAAATTTGCCCGCGAGAGAAGAATTTTTTTACCTTTTTTCATTTTTTTTTAAAAACACAAAACTCCTTGAATCCATTCAATTATTATTTTTTTAATGTATATATATATATTTTTGTATCATTGTCCAAGTGCAACCAACGTCCTATAGGGTCTTGGACCCCTCTGATGAACACTCAATTTTTTACATTTGTTTTTCAGGGCAAAAGGATGAGGGTTAAATTTAAGTTGTGGGATCATGGTTTAAGTCATTTAAAGTTGATTCAGTTCATAAAACTAATCTTTAAACAGAATGATTTGAATAAGAATCAAACTTATCCAACTGATCCTCTTCACTGAATAACAACAATTTTAGTCTGTTTCTCACTCAAACCAATATAATTTCAGAAGATTTGTAATAGTTAAAAAGTCGTAAGGACCATATTTAAAATAGTTTTATGATGCCATTGCATCTTTTTGAAGCTTGAAAGCTTCAGTGCCCATTTATTGAACTTATTTGTTTTAGGATGTTCTTCAAAAATCTTCAATGGAAAAAAAGTCGTCAGACAGGTTTGAAACAAAATGAAAGTGAGTCATTTTGGTTAATTTTTGGGTTAACTGTCCCATTAAATGTAATTGTTAGTTTGTGATCTCTCAGGTTCCTCTATGTTATAATACAATGCCTTTTCTTCATTTCCCTCCAGTTTCCTTTAACCGTCTGACCTTCATTGTGCTTCACTCAACCAATTTATTATATCTTATTGACAAAATAGATCAAATTTCTTTGGGGAAAAAACAGTGTAAATTCCTCTTATAATGAATCTTGCTAAACAAATATTGCATTACCTGTGAGGTTTTCTAGACTGTTCTGTTCAGTATTTATCTTCATCTGGCTTTTAATTGTTTTTCATCTTCTCGACTCCCTGCAGATTCTCTCTCCATGTGCTAGCATGGGCTGAGGTTTTTAATCATTAAAAGGTCTCTTTTTTACATGTTCCTGTCGTAACAGTTTTGAAACAGTCATAATGTTCTTGAGAGACACTGGTTTGTTGTGACAAACACAACTGGTTTGTTTTGACAAAGAAAACAGACAGTTGACATTTACATCAATTCAAATGACTCGAGTTCCGAAGTCAATGAACATCAACTAATTTACATTAATTATTGTAGAACATACAAAACAGATTAGTTTTTGATTAGCATTTTAAATGTCCCAGTGTATCAGAATATTTATTATATGCAAAACTGATCTGTTTGGATGTCATTACAGCTGGAAAATATTATTCAAATATTTCACCCAAGTTTATATTCAGTTTGCGCACAAATTTGCACTTACGAGAAAAGAAAACTGCTAAAAAATAACCACATAATTTCAAGATAATCACTTCTTGGAAATATTATAAAAGTTAAAGAGAAGAAATAAACCCCAGATTACTTGAAAAGCCCACAGTCAGGTATATTCACTGTAATTACTGTGGAGTCTGAATATCTTTTCAGCTTACTGCTTTCTATTGCTGCTGACTCTGCATTGTGAACGAGTGGGTGTGTGTTTACGTGTGTGTTTCTTCGGTGTGTGTGCATACCCAGGTATTAGAGGGCTAAAACACAGTCCCCTTGTCCTCTTAAACACAGCGCAGTGATGGATCATGGGATGTGTGAATGATGAGTATGTTGTGCTGGGCTGTTTGTCTCTCTCCACTGTGGGGTGACTGAATGCAGCTTCCCTACCAGTACCCAGCCCTGCATGAGTCCCAGACACTGTCTCAGCCCAGTGTCTGCCAGACACTTCCAAAAACAGTCACACCTCAGGTTAGGCCCAGCAAGACACACGGAGAAAGCAAGAATATCACACTGAGCTGAAAAATAATACTGTGACTATATACTTAACACATAAACAAAAGGAAACGGATGAAATGCACATTTAGATATCACACACACTAATAGCTGTGAATCGTCACAGAGAGCATGTTATTTTATGAATTAATCTAAAATACAAGAATTTCAAAAACAAAATAAAGAAGATTTTTCTCAAAAGATTCTGCCACTAAAATTAAAATTCACATTCAAATCAACATTGATAAAACAGTTTGTAAAGACAAAAATATGTTAAACTGAAGCATTCACTAGTCTTTTTACTGTCACATTCTTATCTGGCTCTCATTTGTCTAGTCTAGTCTTAGTTTACACAACACTATTTTCAATAAAAACATACTTTTTTTTTTGTTGCATTTTGGCTGTTCATTTACACGACAACAGCGTTTTTCAGGCCCTGAAAACGCAAACTTTTGAAAACGGGGTATAAAATGATACTGTTATCGTCTCTAAACTACTAAAACACGAATCTGTGAAGACGGTGACGGCATGCACATGCATATTATGTGTTTAGTCTATGCATGCCAGTGCTCTGTAATACAATGTGTATGTGCGCATGGCACCCTTTAGGCGCCTCCTAGCGGTCTAACCCCAACCCTACCCCAGACCTAAACCTACCCATATCTGTGCGTGTTATATTGACGCTAAAGGGTACCATGCGCGTTGGATTTAGACGAAATGTCAAAAGTGTCAGATATGACGCCCTAGGATGAGAATGCGTTGGTATGTCCGCAGGCGCAATGTTTACAACGTGAACAGCTTCAAGAGACTGACACGGAAGAGCAGAAATTGTTAACTAAACTCGTTATTTTTGTTTCTTTTCACACAAAAAGTATTCTCGTTACTTCATAACATTGTGATTTAATTAGAGGTCTGCTACCCAACCCGAGCCCGATGGGTCCCGAAAAACTCACGGGTTTATGTTTAATGAATAGCCTCGGGTTTGGGTTGAGTTCGGGTTTGTAACTAAGAAAAACTATATAGGCTATAGTTTGCGTGCCGTGTGCTTAACTGCTTGCTGTATTGTGAGCGTAAATATGAGCATGCGAAAGAGAAAGTAGGCTACGTGCGCAGTTTCAGCGCTGCCGTCCTCCGCTGATTGCGGTGTTGTGACCGAAATCATTTTACAAAACTGTTTTGTGCATATGCTCCCGCACGCACTATTTCAGCAGTGTTGTGCTAGTCACTAAGAAATAGTAACTAGTTACAGTTACTAGTTACTTCATTCAAAAAGTAACTCAATTACTTTGTTGATTACTTACACCAAAAAGTAATGCATTACTGTTGAAAGTAATTTTTTAGTTACTTTTTTAAAGAAAGTTCTTTAATGTTCCCATTAATGCCCTTTTATGCATTATGGTCTATACAAACTATATGGTCTATATGTCTGTGTTTTAAATGCGGATCTGAAGTATCAGCACTCTCCGTGCAGCTTGTAATCTCCGTGCTCGCGCTGCCTCGCGTGTTAACGTAAACAACTCAGCAGTGATAGTTTGTTATGTGTCCTCTCGCTCTGTATATAATGCTAGCAGTCTCTTCAGTGCACACTTCTCATTCGCTCCAGCAACTAATTAATTTAAAAAAGTAACGGACAACGCACCATATGGTAACGGAGTTAATTTATTTTTTAAAAGTAATGCGTTACAGTATTAGTTACTGTCAAAGGTAACTGCGTTACAGTAACGCGTTACTACCCAACACTGTATTTCAGTCACAACTGTCGATGCTGTTCTCGTCCATCATAACTCATACTGAGAAGGATATATGTAAATAGTTGTGCAACTGCTAGAACTTTGTTTTGAAGTTTTAATGTTTGAGTTCCAGAGGAATTTGTGACTGTTTCACCAGTTCAACCACATCAAAGTTTCGTAATTAGTAAGTCTTTATCTTTTTCTCTTCACAGTTTTTTTGTGTGTGTGTGTGTGTGTGCTGACTGCTGAGGGAACCGCTGTGCCTTGGTGAAACGGTGTTTACATGTATTTGTTTAATTATCGTTGCAAGCAAACATAAAATACAGCATATAGCAACAAAAAAAATGAAGAAGAAAAAAGGTATTTACTGTGAGAAACGGACCTCGGGTTTGGGTCGGGCTTGGGCTTAAAATATAACCGGAATGGTCGGGTCGGGTCGGGTTAAATGATTTCGGGTACGGGCCGTGTTCAGGCTTCAGTTTAAAGCCCGTGCAGACCTCTAGGTTGAACTACTGTCACATTAACTGTATAATGATGTCTTTACTACCTTTCTGAACCTTGAAAGCTCTCGGATTTCAACAAAACTATCTTATTGTTTTCCAAAGATAAGCGAAGAGATGCTATAGTCGTGTGTGTGTGACTGCACATGCTGAGTAACCCCCCTGATGTCTTCCTGTCCTGATCTATCTCTTTCTCTCTTTCTATACACACGCTCTGAAGGCAATGGCAAATTAAATATTATGCTCTTCAGAAGCCACATGAGTGGGTTCTATAGAAAGGAGAAGAAAATGCCTCTCGCAGCAAGCTCCGCTTGAGTGAAAGAGTGTTTCACTCTTTGATGGCTTAAATTTTTTAACTGTGTTTATGTGTGTCCGAGTGGGGATTATCTGCAGCATCTGTCTGTAGTTTTTCTTTCAGCTTTCTTTGCTTTGGCAGGCTTCGCTCTGAAGCACTACAGAAAAGACACTGAAGCATGGGTCAGGGAGTGTGGACATGCACTTCAAGCTACTTTACTGAATAGGAAAGTGCTTACTTTCTTTATATATTTCCAAAAAGAGCTTCGGATGTCTCACTGATAGAGAGAACACAAGTTGTCTCTGCATGTTAAGCAAAAGCTCATTGAAAAAACATGACTGTAATGACATTTTGGGAAAAAGGATATTATGTTGCTTCTTGCACGTTTTGCAACACTTTCAAAGTGAAAGGTTCATTGATTGTAGCTAAGCATGTTCAGGTTTATCAGAAACAGGTGAACATGAATCTGGCAACATTTTATCACGTTGGTTGTTGTATGTATCGTGGTAGTTTGGAAATGAAATGTCCACCATCTTCACTAAACCCTACCCCAACCCCAACACCTGTGAAGAGACGACTCGACGCCTGTGAAGAGACGACTCAATGCCGGCGATAAGTTATGCCCTAAATTAATACATGATTAACTAACTGTATTTTTTTTATGTACATTTCTGAAATGCACTTTCTGTAAAGCTTCTTTGAAACAATGTGTATTGTGAAAAGCGCTATCCAAATCAATTTGAATTGAATTGAACCCTAAACAATGTTGAACTCTGTAACAATGTTTGTAGTTCAGGAAAGAAAGAGGCATCAGAAAAGCCATGTATATGGCAAGCAGTGCGGGGCCGAGAGCCGTGGGAACGGAACGAGGCCAATGGCGTGATTGCTCATGAGTGTCACTTGCACGCCACACTGTTCTCGAGTCTCACGTAAGAAGATCCAGATGGATAAAAGGAGGAGTGACGACAGTGCAAGATGGGAGAGGACCAGACCTGGACTTTATGTGGTTTTAGAAGGGTTGACGCTTTACTTTCATTTTGTTGTTGGCATATTTTCCCAATGTGCCTAGGTTGTTATTAATCTAGGACATGAGAAAATGTTTAAAAAGAAAAATTTTGTGTTGAGAAGTAATGACCTCCTGGCAAAGATGATTCTGGGTCATCTTTGAACCTTTTTTTTGGGCATGCAAAGATAAATTGTTTCCTATTTGACTTTCACAAAGTAGTGAGTCCATTCATTTGGACTGTCGCTCTGTGAGACAGTGAAAGTGCACAAAAAAAGGAGTGAAAAAAGGAGAACCAAGGCTGAAAGAGAAAGACTGAGTGACACTGAGAAATGGAGGGAGAAAGAGAACATCGTCCTGCAGGGCTTTTCAATTCTTGTCCTTAAGAGGAACACTGTGCTTTTTCTTGAACAAAGCTTCTGGCAAAAAGAAACAGTCAGGACATGCACACCCAGACCTTGTGACATGTGTCTGTTCTCCTTGAATTTCAATCTTCGGCTGAAGGGTGGAAAAATGGGAGGTTATAGTGCTTTCGGCACACTGGTTCCTGTGTGTATGTGTGTGTGTCTGGCAGTCGGAGCCCTGTTCTGGTGGGGTGGGAGCAGATGCAGGACTGTATGGAGGGCAGGTGCACTCCGCTCTGCAACAGTGGCCACCAGAGAAACCCAGCGGCTGTTGCTGCAGTAAAAAAGGCAGACCCAGGAGGAGAGCTTTTTATAGCAGATATCCAGCCTGAGATCAGAGAAAACACAGAAGATACTAATGATTATGTCTCCGATTATGATTCAACGTAATGATTCATTGTCCTTTATGACTCTATAACAAATCACTTCTAAGTTTTAAGGGAGAAAAATCTGCATTTACTTATTTCCTTTGTTGCCAAATGAGATCATTTCAGATTTCAACAGTTATTTATAAGAAATCCGAAATACACTGACAATTCTTGCAAAATAAACTTCCTGGACGTTACATGTCCTGGAATAAAGCTCTGATCAAGCCTTGTTTGATCCTGTGGATTTTTGACATTGAGTGTGATAATAGTAATGATGTGTAATGGTACTAACAAAAGACTGGATAAGCCTTGTTACACCAATCTTGCAGCCAACTTGTATAATTAAATTATAAGAATAAAAATAAATGGATTGTTGATGAAAACTTGTTGAAGGAAGAAATCCTTCAGAAATCATTCTAATATGCTGATTTGGTGCTCAAGAAACATTTATTATTATCAATGTTATTCCCTTTTCTTAATCTTGTTCTCTATTCCTTCCCCCCTTTATTTCCTTTCGAAAAAGAAGATAGGGGCAGGAGAGCGGCTCCTTTTTACAAACAGCCAATCGGCTTTAATTATAGTCAAAAACCATGATTAGTTATTTTCAATATGTATGCGGAAGGGCATTGTCCTTCTAGAGATCATTCGACTGGACAGCAATATGCGAATGCAACATGAGTCATCAATAGGCCTATTCTGTTCTGTTTGCTTGGAATAAAAAGACAGTCAATTTAGTTATGTTAGAGGACAGAGTATAATTTATGCTACAATTTATATCCATGCTCAAGAGTGTCAGAAGTCTACATTACATCTATATCAGGCCAATAGCAGAATGAAAAACAAGGTAAATATTGGCTCAGTAGTCGTTTGTGGTCCAATAATTTGTGTCTCAGTGGTAGTCTGCTTGAACTGCACATGTTCGTACTGTCTGTGTGTTCAGGAATTACTGTATTATCTTTCCTACAGTCTATAAAACTGTAGCCTAAGACGAGATTTGCTGACTCAGTCAAATATAAGCAACATATATGAAAAAAAAGAGTCATTCGTACTTCCTCACACTTCACGTGATTATTAACAATGAATTTTTCTCTTCTAAATGGACCAGTGCAACCTTGCCACGCCACTCAACAGATATTTGAACGGGAAAATGGTTCCATTATTGCCATCAATTAAGAATCCACTCAAGTTCATTGGCCCTGAAGTGTCGTCTCCTGAAAGAGCTTGGTTTGACATCCCGACTATCGTCAGAAACAGTGTTCTAGCAATAAAGACTTGGCTTTTCGAGACTGTCAGCATCATTCACTTGAAGTGGCCTTGAGTTTGTGTGTCTAAAGTGCTTGTGGGAAAATTAATTAGCATATTTAGAATTCTGGAACATCAAGAATGTTAGTGTTTGTGTGGTTATGAATAAACATGACCATTGCTCTTCTCTATCTGTTTTGGCAAAAGTACTCAATGGAGATGTGAGAAGTCAATCTTAATCAAAGGGTTGTAGACACAATGGGTTGGCAGTCGACTGGTGACCCTTCACAGTAATAAAAATAAAAAGACTGACATTTTAGAATCTATTCAGCTACAGAGTTAGTAACCAGAGTAACTATATTTTTATAGACTGACACTCACACATGTATAATTTGTGGCTGTAAACTAGCCCAAAGCTATTCTCAAACTGTTTAAAATAATTTGACCTATATTTATACCCAAAAGTCCAGGGGGCCAAAGACATTTTTGAGTTCTCGTTTGACATAATCTAGAGCCTGATTCTGGAAGCTAAATTTGGAGAGTTACGGAATATATCACAGAATTTCATGCTTTGACTTTTACTGATGGATGAATGCACTCGGAGAGAAATGTAGAGGGCAAAAAACTCTGCCTAAAATAGACTTCTTGGGATATTAATTGAGTCTTTTGGGGGGAGACAGAAACATTTGACTATAGCAATATCTTGTTTATTTTTTCAGAATTTTCAGCATAATTACCCCAGGCTTCAATATCAAATGATCCTTCATAAATCATTCTAGGATTATTTGATGAATAGAACATTCAAAAGATTTTTTTTTTATCAAAATAATGTGTCTTTGTTAAAATCAATAAAGGTATCAATTTTTTATTTATTTATTTTTTTATCATAGTGACCCCAAACTTTTGAACAATTGTATAAACTATTTTTAACCTCTGATAGTCCTAACCTTTATTACAAAAATGACTGTGGTATTACCACGGTACACTGATGGTATCCCATGATAATGTCAAGTCACTTTGATATCATGGTCCCGAAATTCATGTTCCATGGTATTTATATGGTACTCCTAAGTCTTTTCAAGAGTATTGGTCCAAAAACCATGATAGTGCCATAGTATTTTTGATGTCATACCAACCACTTTTATGACACTTTTACTATTTCTGGCATCTGACAGATAAAGATCTATGTTTTTTTCATTGTTCCCAAAAAGGCTTGTTTAGTTGCCAAAATTAGTTGAATATTGCTCAAGAGTTACATTTTAGTGACGCTGCATGGACAAAAGTTGGTAGAATGGTGTGTATGAGAATGTGTCTCCTTGGCTTCACATGTCAAGGTGTGTGTCCTTCTGTGGCTTGATTCTGCAGTGTTTCTCCTGTCCTGAATCCTCACACATCACTGACAGAGCTGATAAATGGCAGGTGCAGCTGCGTGAATGTGCTGAAAACCCATCAGGGAGACAAGAGGGCTTCATTTCTGAGCATAGCCTGTGGGTCCCCGCATGAGTCCTCACAATGACACCTTTTACAACCCGATGCACAATGAATTTAGTTTATTGTCCCTAAATAGATACACTTTTTGTAAGATAAGAGAAATGTACAAAGTACACCGAGCAGTGTAAACATGGGCAAACTTGCGCATAGCTTGCTTGGTAAAATAACAGATCAGTCTTCTTACGCTAATAAAAGCTACCAAAAAGTGACATAATAATTTGGACGTAATGTATTGTAATCATTCGGTATACCATTATGTTTTTTATAGCATGGTTGTTTGGACATGCATCATGGTAGTAACATGGTATTTTTTTGGAAGTAGCCAACCTTTTTTTAATGAATTTCAGAGCCAAATATTCTGCTGAAGCATTGTGCTGCCTCAGTACTTCTTTGTAAGGGTATTATTTGATCTTTTCAGGAAATGTTGCAGTTTGTTGTGGGAAAAAGGAGAAAGGGAGAGTTTGAGGTTCTTGTCAAATTAAACCTTGTATTTTCATTGAATAGTTGTGGAGACTCTAATGCACCAGAGCTTGTAAAGATGTATCTTCCAAGCGTTTGAAAAGTTAATGCTGAAGCTAAATTATTTTAGCTAGATGACTGCATGTTTATTTTTGACTATGACTGAACAGCACTACCAGACTGGGTCACCCGAGAAAACACATGATCCGCTGATGATTATTTTCAGATACACTCTTCCTCTTGCATGATGCATAAAAATGCAAGTGACCCAAACATTAACTCAGCTCATCTCCCTTGAGTACAGTTTGACTGTTTTTAGCTATCAGGGTAAATGTACTTATATTTAGTTCTACTGCAAATATACACAGATTTTACAGCCTAAACATATGCTGGTTCTCTAAAGAAATCAGAAACCAAACTGATCTGAAGAACCCACATCAAAAACGTTTTAATCTTCAAAGACTTATATCAAGAACCATACAGTGAAAATAAGTCTGCAAATGACAACTGAAGATTTATTTTTAAAAGTGAAATTTGGGCCCAAATTAATAATCATTTAAACAGCATTTTACAGAGTTACTCAAGTTTTTGTATAAATAAATTAAAAAAAGATACAATATCAAAGGAAATGGGTCTCTGAGCAACTGAATGCAAACAACCATCTGCTTATCTCAAGAAATTTGAGCTCACTGATGTCTTCAACCAAATATGAGTTATTTAATTTATTTAAATCCTTTGTAGTTTTTTGATGGCTTTTGAGGTTGATTTGAAATGTGAGATGTTAATTGTTTTGTTCAAATAAGATTATTTAACTTATTTCAAGTTGAAAGTTCAGAAAAATAAAAGAGAAACTACAAACTGAGAAAAAAGAATAATCGTAAAAAAAGTTAATTAATTCATGACCATTATTCATCCTTGAAAATTAAACTACTGAGATATAAAAACAAAAACAAAGATGGAATACTTCTAAACATATCAAAATGTATGTGTTGCATCAGTGCTCTGCTTCAGTCTTAAAGGGATAGTCCACCGAAAAAATCAGTTATTAACACTCAAGTTGTTCCAAACCTGACTTTCTTTATTCTTTAAATGATAAAAAGAAACAAATTTGGAGAAATGTCGCATTTTCCACCCATTAAAAAGAAGTAAATGGGGCTTTTGAAAGGTGCGTGAACTCCGTGTTTTGAAGGGGTTCGAAACGGAAGAAGAGATGGCTTTTTTCTGCTGAACAAGTATAAAGCCTGTTTTATGCTTCTGCGTTGAATCGACGGCGTACCCCCGAAGAGCCCTCTGCGTCGCCGTGAACCCCTCTCCGACCCCTACGCCGTAGCTTGACGTGCACCTCCAAAAAATTTTAACTACGCGTCGAGGCGACGCAGACCGCAAGGGCTGTGATTGGTCAGATTCAACGCGATGCAACGCAACCTGACGCAGAACCATAAAACGGCCACAACGCCGTAGGAGTGACGGCGTACCTACGCCGTGGAGTTGACGCAGAAGCATAATGAGGCCTTAAGAAATTTCCATAGTTCAATCGTGTAACAGTACGTTTTCTTAATTCACACAGTTATGGAGTTTCCTTTGTTGTGCCTTTCTCGTTTAGCTATTATGGAGAATATGAATTCTGAACTACACAGGTAACCATAAAACACATTAAATGTAACGTTAGTCACGCAATGCTGATGTTGTTGACATGAACAATTTGAGAACAAAGTATAATTTGCACGGTTGCTGTAAATCTCGTTGATTAAATCTAACGACCGCTTGTCATGTCGAATGCTTTTCCCCCTAGTTGATCAGAACAAAAATGGATGTTACTTGTTCAGAAGACATTTTCCGGTGAAAATTCTTATGTTGGTCAAACTTTCAAAAAGTGAATCTGTGATTCTGAATGACAGTATCCACACAGCCCGGTGATTGACAGCAGCACTCGCCTCAAAACACTGTGTTCATCTGCGCTGTTTCATGCAGATTTACCATCCACGTAAATATGATAATTCCGCGAAACAGAGATGGTGACAAAGAGGTAAAAGCTACGGACTGCAGCTTTAAATGTTGGTTAATACAAGAGTGTATGAATAAACAGGTAAACATATTCTAATGAGGAAATTATGGTCCGTAGATCACTTCACAAACAAAATGATCGTTAAAGAATACAAACACATGTGCAACAACACATTTGTTCACATAACAGGCACATGCATTTATCTTGGTTCGCCTCCACACACACACACACACACACACACACACACACACACACACACACACACACACACACACACACACACACGTGTGTTCTGGGTGGCAGTTGGCTGCAGTGAAGGGTGCACACACAGATAATGGGAGCACACAAGGCCATAAATAATGCAACAGCGACAGCATTCAGTGAAAACTCTGCCCTCTCAGCACACCTCCTGTACCTCCACAGGGACGGTAAAAAAAAACCTGGTTTAATCTCCTTCCCTCTGCACCTTCATCCCTCACTCACATCACAAAAAAAGGAGGGAGAGGGAAAAGGAGAAATCATCTTCAGAGGGAATAAATAAGTCACACTTTCACCACAGCTCCCACAAAGGACACATCCGACTGAATTAGTGTTAGACTTTTCCTCACAGCGCATTTGTGCATGCTGGTGTGATTCTGTATCCGTGTGAAGGTGTGTCTGGCCCATAATTCATTTCTGCAATACAGGCAGAATAAAACAATCGCTTATAGATGAGATCGGGGGAGGTGGAGGTGTAATATTCTTGCTGAAAAGTTAAGAGAAGATAAGCAGTTTTTACAGTAAATGGCAATCTTTTAAAGTTAGCATAAAATAAAAATTTGATTTATAACAAACTTGGTCTTATTGTGCACAATTAATCAGAGCATGTCATTTCAAACCAAACCAATCAAGTGTCATATAAAGGTTCAGCATATCAAACCGCATGTAACTTTAGGCATTGTCTGAAGATTAACCAAATCAGCCAAAGTATGTGATCAGAAGAACACTCAAAGCGGTTGAAAAAAGGACAGTACCGTATACATTTTTTTCACAGAAATCTGATCCCAAACTTTTGTACTTTTATTCAGCAATGATGCATTAAATTGATCAAAAGTGACGGTAAAGATACTGTCAAAATATTTATATTTCAAATTAATGTTGCTCTGTTGAAGTTTCTATTCATCATAAGAAATGTTTCTTGAGCATCAAGCTTTGCCATTACATGAATAAATTACATTTTAAAATCTATTAGAATAAAAGCTATTTTCAATTGTAATTATATTTTACAATATTACTGTTTTTACAATATTTTTGAAAATACAGCCTTGGTGAGCAGAAAATTTAAAATGCTGGAAAATGAACTCTATAGCCTCAATTCCAGATAAAATCAAGTCATGTTTTGAATGTCATTTCAGTTAGGAAACATCTAGCATATTAATTAGGTAAAATAATAGGCGCTATTCAGGAGTACGGCTTGCATGTTTGTTCCAGGAAGTTGTCAATTGGATGCTGGAAGTGTCTTGTAGTTGTTGTTTTATGCAGCTAACATTTTTGATTCACAAGTTTTATGATTATCTCCCCCAAAGTGGGGGATGAACCTTCTATGGAAAGATGGTTCAAACACCAACCCAAGCAGATATCCTTTTAAAACCATATCATTAAAGCAAAGCAGAGCTGTGATAAACCTTTTAACGTTTTGTTTTTATACTAGGAAACCCCAGAAAAAAACCCGAAAAAAACCCCCCACTTTTTAAAATAGTTTCTCTGCAGCACTAAATAACATTAGACCACAAAAAAAACAAAAAAAAAAATGTATGCGTGTAAACTTCTAGCATTTGCCTCATGATGCATGCCTGAGAGCAATGGGTCCTTTTGCGTTATGCTTACTAAGCAATAACGCTGCTTGCAATTTCATTCAGCACAGGGTAAAGGTGAGAGTCACCAATCCCTGCTCTTTCTCTCCTTCAGTCAGACCTATGACTATAGAGACAGAGTTATACCGGCCACAGTTGCCTGTTTCTCTTGATAAGCCACTCGCTCAATCACCTTTCACACAGCCAAGGGTTCCAGAGAGCAGGGGAAGAGAAGAAACTCAGTGCCAGATTAATCTGCAGAGATATATTTGGAGATGCAAACCTTTGACAGCCAAGTTTCACTTTCACATGTGTTCAATGGATTTCTGTAAAAAAAGGCTGCACATTCAGCATTGTGGAAAGAGGCCAAGAAAGACAAGATCTTCTTGGGGGAGTTTTCAGAGGCCTGGGGTTCGTGCTGCCTCATTTATCTTTCTCATCTAACTTTGATCAAATCATACCACGCCTTTTCATCATGTCTGTACTTATTCTGCCATTATGCACCAATTCATCTTCCAAAGAGGGAACTGGACCCCATTCATAATTATTTTGTTGAAAAATGATACAATGCTGAATTGCACTACAATCCTTTTAAAGCTTATTTACGCTTGTTCCATTGACAATAAAGAGGCTGGAAAGCCATTAAAACAACGACAACAAATGCCCTGAAAAGATCATGTATTTGTGATTCAATATATTTTCGGACGCTAAAAGCAAATTATTAATTCGCTCACAAGAAGTAGAGTGATGGGTGCATTTACATTTCCTGCCCGACAGGAAGGCAATTACTGCAAAACTGCTGGTCTCTGCATATAAAGAACGACTGGAAGTACAGGGCACTATAATGCAATCTTTAAGATGCCATGGACCAATAATGATCAATGACCCAATTTATAAAAATATTATTTGGAACATATTTATGTTATGTCACCCATATATATATTCATATATTCATTAACATGCGTTGACCCTATCAAATGAATGATGTTTTATTAACAAAGTTTGTGAGGAGCACATTCAGATAATTAACATGGGTGGAGAGCAATCAATGATAAGAGGTGTATATAGATTCAGCAGTCTCACCTCAATCCATTGACAGTTTAGCAGCCTCCACCACCCCTTCTCCACTCTTCTAGTCCTAACCACTTACACACGGGGGAGTACTCTGGGTTCGGGCCGAATTCCAAGCTCGGAGCCCTCACCCCGGACAGCACGCCAAATACACATTAAACTTTACTCCCTCTAATTGTACGCAAGTGTGAACTCGTGAAATAAACAAATACAGAAATGCATGGAGTTACGTCAAGGCAGGGACGAGGTGACGTGAGAATCCAGTTGCAGCAATATTTATTGAAAGCAAAACAATAATAATCCAAACAGGGGGGTAAAACCAGGAACATGAGCATAATCCAAAGGGCAGGCATGTGACAGCTTCAGACAACATGCAAAGACAACAACCAACAAACCAAGACTGAAACACTGGGGAATACATACAGGATAACAGAGGTTAAGAAAGCATACCTGAAACTGATTCATCACTATGGTAACAAATAAGACAAAGCTAAACAGGAACTAAACAGGAAAGGGGAAGTAATGATGTAGGGAGAACAGAAAATACATATCAAAATAAGAGTCCATAACAAGGAATCACGATACAGGGATTGTGACAGAATGAAAAAATAAACAAAGTAGTATTGCTATTTGTGAAACAAAGCTATCATATGACTACTGACGACTTGAAATATGGTGCATTTAAAAGTTGTATGGACTCTGGAGTACTGGAGTACCAAAAATTCTTAATTTAAGTTTCATAGGTTGAAATAACAGAAATCCCAAATGCAGAAAGAATATTAATTTTGGGGAGAAAATATTCATTTAAATTGACAGTTTCTGACAATATCAGAAGGGTGGTAAGTTGAAGGTTGGCGAAAAATGTTTGTTTACTACCAGTTTTATTCCATTTTCAGCAGTAAAATGAAAGACAATAATGTCTAACAGGGCCATTCGCATGGCCGTAGCATAGTACTTATAGCAATTTCCTTAAGAACACACAAAAAGAGTGCCAAAAAATGATTGACTGCATTGTTCATTCTCATGTGTGAGAATCACGGAGGAATGTGGTTTCACAAAATAACAAAAAAGAGACCTTCTTCATCATTCAGTCAAATGGAGTCGTTGCGTTGTAATAAAGAGGAACGACTGCAGCGAAATACGTGTTAAATCATGGATTCAAAATGAAAAACAACAAATCAGAGTTTTCTGCCAGCCAAATGTTTTATCTGACAATGACCTTCAATATTTGTTAGTTTTGTGGCTTGCAGTTATAATAAAGTGGGAGATGACGTGTTTTTGGAGATGTTTTGATGAAGTATGGACATCAGTGATGTTTCCTTGTGTAATTAAATGTCGCTGCCACTTTTACTGTCTCTCATCATTCACAAGAGCTGAAATGAGCAGACGGGTTCAGAGCGCAATTCATCATGGTTAATCATTCAGGCCAGGCTGCACGGAAATCACTGCTGCATACTTGTTCAACAGATTAATTAAAAAAAGCACAAAGTCTGGTCAAGTGGGGACTACTTCAGTTGTTTAGAAATATAATTTGATTTCAGCATTGTCATTAACTAATTACAATCAGCATAAAATATGCAAATTCGCAATCTATTGTGATGATTCAAAGTGAGAGTTTGTTGACCTTATCCTGGCTGCTCAAATTATACAGACTATACAGAAATTACTTTTCACGGCCCTTGAAAAAAGGGATGACGGTTATTGTGGTCATCGTGATATGTAAGTGCTGGAACACTGAGCTAGAGCGCACAATGACCCAACAAACAATCCTCAAGAGGCCTTTGTCAACATTTCAAAATAAAATAATGAGCACACAAACACTCTTATCAGAGGTCAGGCGTATTTACATTTGCAAACACTTTCATTCAGCAGACTAAATCAATCCGATCTTCTCCATCAGAGAAAAATAAAGCAATAAACTTGAGGTCAAGAGTTATGATTTTAACATTTCTACAAAGTTCTACAAGATATAGGTCTAAAAGGCACATCATACAGTGAGTAAAATAGCAATAATATTATACAGAGGGTGAAATTGCATTTATTTTAAAGTGGATGCTAACGCTAGCCTAAATACAATTAATACAAATAAATTGCAAAATACAATCTTTCAGTTTTCCTATAAGTTTTAGAAAGTTTTTTTTTTCGAGTATGGCCCTATAATGTCATAAAGGACACAACTCCTTGTATGGGCAATTCTCGCCTGGACACATAAACCAGAACCCAGCTTTAGGGGAACAGTGGATGCAGTTCAATTCCGGAGCAGAAGCGGAGTGTGTTTGTTTGTTCCTAGCATTTTGGAGACAAATGTTTTATAAATAAGGCCAAGTTCAACGCTGGTTTTGCAGATAGTTTGAAACTGAAAGATGGACCGGTCCCGCGCTAAAAGAGTCAGAATTGCAGGCAGTAAGTAACATCAAATGTCTGTGTTTTGTTGGCAATTGGCGTGTAAGTGCATATAATGTAAACAACACAAACGTATAGTGAATCAAACATCCAGGGATAATGTGATGATGCGTGACTCTTTAGCTCCGCCCACGGCACGCCTCCAGGAACTCGGCTGTTTTCGGAAAGAATCGGTACAGCTGTATCTGTTTTTTAAAAATCTGATCAAACTTAAGACTCTTCATTAAATATTACAGTTACTCAAGATTAACATGAGATTGGCAGAAACTGTGTGTGTTATGTGTTTTAAAGAAAAATGAAGAAAAAATTCTAAAAGTGGAAATAAAGTGTCTAACAGGTATTTTAATATGTTTAACGGTAGGGGAGGGCTTTGGAGATAGGGGCAAGGACAAGTTATGTCCCAATAAAGCAGCATCCTATTATGATTTAATGATCAGATTCATATTGAATGTATTGATATTATTGTGTTCTGTTTTTATAATCAGTATTGAACTTAAATAGCATCTATTTCTACTTAGTGCCACCAATAAAAACTGTTTGAAGACAGTCATTATGTTTGCAATTCTTTTTGATGATTGAAGCGGGTGGAGATATGACCCATGCACTTCAGCTGTTTTTTCTCTCTCTCTGTGCATTCTTCACAAAGCAGACAGCAGAAAATAAACCCTTAAAAAATTGCAATCTAAGCCACAGTTCAGAGCAACTTTTTAGCCCTCAGGGAAACTGTATACACAACATATATATAGCACCCCTTGAGAACAGCATGCTTATATTACCACCTTGCTTTCACATTTATTAGTGTGAGGAGAGCAGGCCTGATGCTTGGCATCATAAAGATTAGAGTTTCCACCCTCCATGCATCCCAGAGTAACCAGGCTACATTAATAATGAAAGACAAAACAGACCAGTGTTATTAGCTTTTTTAAACACTGAAGGGATTCACAAGAACATCCAGAAACAAAGGACAGAAGAAATTTCCCCAGTGCAAAACAAAAGGCAACAAAAGCTCAATAGTCAAGTATTGCAATCGCATTCTGCAATTTAAGATATTGATTTGCTTTATTAAGACACCCTGCAAAAATAAATTCAATTCCCATGTAATTATCATGACAAATGCAAACCAGAAACACATCAACATTTAATCCCATTTCAAATTGCACTCTGCTTTATTGCAGTGGTTCATTTCGAACACGACATTGTCATGAAGCTGATAAGCATTCCCCTGCCGAAGTCCTTGTGCAGATACCACAATAAATAAATAAATAAATCATCACGCAAATATATTTTAAAATACCCTTTTTTTATATATATACAACAGGCATAATGTATCCAGCTTGCATCTGCAATGTATTCTCCTGAAGGCCAATTAGAGCCAGCACTTTTCCTTTGTTTTGTACAGAAAGGTGGATTAGTTCTATAGGCGATCGGCTCACTGGTCTGCCTGACAAAGTGGTGACAGTGCGCTGATTGCTTTCTGAGTTCATCTGTTTCAAACGTTCCTTCCACTGCCCGACATACGCCATCCGATTGGAAAGGTGGGAGCGATCAATCTGAAAGCCTGTGAGATGTGGTGGACAGCTTCCTTCTTAAATCTGTTTGTGCTAGCCACGAACACATGGGGGAATGCTGTTTTATAAGGTCCCTTTCCTCCTTATATTAAAGTGGGCAGTTTTGATGTCATGAGGATTTCACAATACATATAGAAAGCGGTATTCTGTTAACAGCCAGAGATGTGTAGGCCTATAGGTCACTTTTCCCTTTTTCCCCCCTGAACAATATATGCAAAAAGTTTGCTTACGAGACCGTTGTACCATATGCTCATATTATTGTTATGTCCAAAATGTGCTCGATAAGCTGAGTAGAGACTGGCGACAGAAAGCCCGTTAATTAAGGATTTATAAAAATATCCATTCCTCGTGATCTGCACTATAGCAGATTACACAGATGTGTACATGCGGTGAGGAAACACAAGACCTTCATGCTTAGGCTTACAGGGAACATTAAACATGATGACAGCAGCAGAGCGTTTCTGAAGAGGCTGTCCGCTTTTATTAATAGCATTTCACATCCGGAATAAAGCAATCTGAGGAGATACATCGACAAATGTCAAACATGGATAAATGGATTAATAATATCCTTAACTATCCCCTCTTAATGCCTCCTTTCTCCTTTTTTCACCTCCACTCCCTCTCTTTCTTATATTCTCTCCTCGTAACGTTGGAGCAGAGCTGGGTGATAAGAACCAATCTCACGGACAAAAAACTCTTCGTAGAATTTAATCTCTTTCTGATTTTTCTGTCTTCTCAGACAGCCTGCTGCCGCTGCAGTGGCTGAGGCCTTCATTACTGAGGTCTCAGAACACAATCAGCACAAAATTATGGACTATATTGGTTTTCTGTATCCTCAGACTGCCGTACAGTGAGATGGCTTAAATGCGAACGATTCTCTCACAGGTTTTTTTTTCATAATCTCTTGCGATTTTTCATGAAAATGTTCCTTATTTGTGAAGTCTGAGATCACACTGAAAATCTGGGATTATGTTTCACTTAAATCTGGAAATAAACAGAATCATTAAATGAAGCATTAGGATTTTATTCAAATGTCTTAAGTAATTGAGTGATGAGTGACTCTGGAGGGTAAATTTCTTATTTCTTAATAAATGTATTAGGATTTCGTTTTATTAAGAAATGCAACCTCCAGTCACTCATCACTACATTACTTAAGATGTTTTAATAAAATAAATGTGAAAAGTAGATAAGGCTTCAGAGTTGTTATTGTGTTTAATTAGTACCAGGTATGGTTTAAACATGATTACATTTGTGGTATAAAGTGCGAGAGATGCATAGTGTCCAGAGATGGGCATAAATACATGGAAATGTATTTAAAATACAAATACAAAATACTGTGTGGAAAAATGTATTTAAATACAAATACAAAATACTGTGTGAAAAAATGTATTTAAATACAAATACAGTATTTTGTATTTTGAAAATACACAAAATACATGTGAAATTGGCCATCCAGTGCAGGTATACACTCACCGGCCACTTTATTAGGTACCCCATGCTAGTAACGGGTTGGACCCCCTTTTGCCTTCAGAACTGCCTCAATTCTTCGTGGCATAGATTCAACAAGGTGCTGGAAGCATTCCTCAGGGAGTTTGGTCCATATTGACATGATGGCATCACACAGTTGCCGCAGATTTGTCGGCTGCACATCCATGATGCGAATCTCCCGTTCCACCACATCCCACAGATGCTCTATTGGATTGAGATCTGGTGACTGTGGAGGCCATTTGAGTACAGCGAACTCATTGTCATGTTCAAGAAACCAGTCTGAGATGATTCCAGCTTTATGACATGGCGCATTATCCTGCTGAAAGTAGCCATCAGAAGTTGGGTACATTGTGGTCATAAAGGGATGGACATGGTCAGCAACAATACTTAGGTAGGCTGTGGCGTTGCAACGATGCTCAATTGGTACCAAGGGGCCCAAAGAGTGCCAAGAAAATATTCCCCACACCATGACACCACCACCACCAGCCTGAACCGTTGATACAAGGCAGGATGGATCCATGCTTTCATGTTGTAGACGCCAAATTCTGACCCTACCATCCGAATGTCGCAGCAGAAATCGAGACTCATCAGACCAGGCAACGTTTTTCCAATCTTCTATTGTAAGTGTTGTTGCATAAATACTTGTGTTTTCATGATGCATAGTTCATAATTTCTGTTATATTTTCATGTAACAAATAGAAATTTATTTAATGTAAAGATAAAATATATTTCATGCTTAAGAACTAAAGGGTTAATAAATAAGCTGCTAAATAAGACGTGGTTAACAGTGTATTTATCTCATTCTGTGTATTTACGTTTGTCCCGGAACTAATGTTTTCTGTCTGTGTTACCGCTACAACGGTTTAAGTCGAAACGCACTGTTTTGGATTCTAGCGGAGCAGATGGCTTCGAGCTTTGTTAAACTGCATCAAAGTCGCAAATGTGTTGTTTGAAGTTAATGCAGACGGCCAAATGGACTTTCAAGAGACTTTAAAGAATTCAGTAACCTCTTTTCACGACAAGCGGCCAACGAGGTATTATTATATTGTCTTTATTAATCTGGATGCTGTTTGTATTTCCTCTGCTAAGCTATAATGTATTGATTTATTTGCACTGTGTTCATTTACAATGTAGTTCTCACGGCGTACAGAACTGTTGATCAAAGTTTGGATGTACCAAAGAGACCAGATGTGCCCACAGCAATAAACGCCCGTTTCAAAGAACTGACCTGTGTCTGTGTTGTCGCGAAGAGAGCTACAGTGAGAACTCGCCTGCTCGGCGCGGGTAGGAGAGACGGCAAGGCCACGGCGGGTAACGGCATGACGAAGATCCAGCATATCAGATAAGCAAAGCCCAGGACACATTGTCGACATGGCTACCACAAGCAGCGGTTATTAGACTTTGTTGAAAGTGCAGCTTTCCGTGTAAAGGCCAGAAAGAGCTCTACCAAATCCATCTTAAGTCAAGTGGTGTGAGAAGTGGTTTAACTTGGAAATTGCAATTAAGGACTCAAGTCTATTAACCCCTTGCATACTGTTTTAGCTTGTGTTTAAGGATATATCTAATGTGCTGGTATTCATGATTGTTACTTGCAACAAATCTAAAAGGAAGAAAGTTCAAACTCCTTAAGCAAATTAACACGTTTCAGTAAAGTTAAAGGAAAGTACATTATAATTTATTTTCTTTAATTATACTTTGAAAGATAACAGAAGTTAAAGTACAACTTAAGCTAAGTTTAAAGGGTCATTTCATTTATGTGAAATTTTTCATGTGTAAAGTACAAATGATTTAATGCATTTTTGAGCATATTTAATTCACAATTAAGGTCTATATTTTTTATATCAGGTCAGCAATTTTCCTAGTTTTAAGCTAACTTGAAGTCTAAAGAAGTTTAAATACTGACACAGTTACTGTGATGCAATATTCAAGTATTTAGAGTTAGGTTTCACTCACAGTCTCCACACATCTGTTAAGATTCACATAATTACTAACAACCTTCCTAGTTAATCACACTTAGCCTACTGTAGCTTACACGTACACACAGCCTCAAAAATGTCGAACTCAAGCACTGAGACCTGTCATGAGACTGCCAAATCACCTGCTCAAGCTGAAGCTATAGACAATGGAGCTGCAGAAGTAGAAAGGCTACGAAGAAGTGAAAGAACCCGAACCCTAACAGAAAAGGGAAAAGAACTTAAAGAAGAAAAGCTAAAGAGCGTACAACGTCGGTATAGAATACTCTATGAGAAGTGGAGGTATCATGCAAGAACAAGCAAAGAAATATTGACTGATGAGGCCTCCAAAGACGAATTGTATGAGCTAATTGAGAACATTAAAGGTACGTGTGCTGATGTAAAGATAGTTTACGAAGAGTTACGTCGAGTCCAAGTTCCTGAACCAGAACTGCGGCGCAGAGTGGACACGTGCGTATCGCTGTCAGGATTCATTATTCAAAAGGCAGAAAGACATCTTGAAGGCCTTACAACAGAAGAAGAAGAAGAACCCTGGCCTGATGTTGGATCGATCCTAAACTCTACATGTTCTCCATCAAGGCCACTGTCTCATCGATCAAAATCTGGATCCGCCCACTCTAGCATCCACTCACTTAAAAGAAATGAGGCTGCTGCTGAAGCTGCTGCATCACAGGAGGTTTTGGCAGTGTTGGATGAACAAGAAAGAGAAATGACAGCACTTCAAAGGTTAGAGGTTGAAGATAAGCAACGACTGGCACAGTTTGAGTCTGAGAACCTAGCTAGACAGCAAGCAATGCAAGAGCAGCGTAGAAAACTCGAACGTCTTGAAGAAGTGAAGAAATTGAACGCCGCAAGAGCTCGAGTAAAGGTCTACAACCAAATCGAAGAAAATTTTGAAGCGATTGACTTGCTACATACTGTTGCATCAGCAGGAGAACCTCGAACTCTCCATGCTTCAAGCCCCCCATTTAGTCCTCCATCTCTGCCAGTCGCATCTCAAACTCTCTATGCTTCAAGTCCCGCATTCATTCCTCCATCTCTACCAGTCGCATCACAAACTCTTCGTGCCTCAAGCACCCCATTCATTCCTCAATCTCTTCCAGCTACAATACAAGCCCTTCATAGTCCACAAAGCCTGCAACTGGTATCTCAAGCCCCACCAACTTTAGTGCCCATACCTCAAGTGCAGAACAGCTCTGATTTGGTCAACGTGCTAGCAGAAGCTATAAGTGCTAATCGTCTTCCAACTCCAGAGCCCTCGTTATTCACTGGAGATCCTTTGAAATTCAAAGACTGGCAACTCTCTTTCGAAGCGTTAATTAACAGGAAAAACATTCCAAAGAATGAAAAACTGTACTACCTTAGAAAGTACCTAGGTGGCGCCGCAAAGAAAGCTGTCGAGGGATTTGTCCTACTAGGAACTGAAGCAGCATATGACTCAGCCTGGCAGCTGCTGGAAAAACGTTTTGGAGACCCTTTCATTATTGGGAAGTCCTTCAGAGACAAGCTGCACGCATGGCCAAAAATAAGCTCTAAGGATGGTTGTGAACTAAGAGAATTCGCAGACTTTCTTAAGAGCTGTGAGGCAGCAATGCCCTACATTAAAACATTGGAAATTCTCAACGACTGCAACGAGAGTCAAAAAATCCTGCTGAAATTGCCAGACTGGTTGGTGTCCAGTTGGAATCGCAAAGCAATGGAAGTCAGACAAACAAGAGCTGAGTACCCACCGTTCAAAGAGTTTGTAGACTTTCTGTCGAAGGAAGCAGATCTCGCTTGTGATCCCATATCCTCAGTACAGGCGCTCAAGAATGTGGAAAGTGAGAAACCAAGGTATCCACGAAGCCAACCCATACAAGCCAAGACACTGTCTACAAACACAACAGAGAGCAGCATTCCATCATGCGTTTTCTGCAAAAGAACAGGACATGTCCTCGCCAAGTGTAAAAGGTTCCTGGAAAAGACAGTTCAAGATCGTGTCAAGTTTGTGCATGCAGAGAAGCTTTGCTTTGGATGTTTGAAGGCTGGCCATCACTCGAGAAGATGTGATAACAAGAGCACATGTGAAAGGTGCCAGAGGAGACATCCAACATGTTTGCATGATGACAAGTTCAATGAACATCAAAGGTCATCACCTCTAAAGGGAGAAGAACACTTAAAGTACAAAGCAAACATCAAAGAGATAACTGCAACTGCAACCACAAACAGAGTCGTACAAGACGGCGTAAGCACACAAACATCTCCAATTGTTCCGGTCTGGATCTCATCCACAAGACGACCAGATCAAGAAGTTCTTGTCTACGCGCTTCTAGACACACAGAGTGACACAACCTTTATTCTAGATGAAGTGGCCCAGGATCTCAACATAAACAAAGAAAATGTCAGTTTGCGACTATCCACTATGTCTACAAGGTCGACAGTCATACCCTGTCAAAAGCTAACAAACCTGCAAGTAAGAGGATACAACTTAGAGAAAAAGATTCCATTACCATCACTTTTCACACGAGAGTTTATCCCAGCCGACCGGTCGCACATTCCAACTTCTGAAACGGCCCTAAAATGGCCTCATCTGGAACAATTAGCAGACAAGATTCCACCACCATTGGACTGCAAAGTAGGCCTATTGATTGGTTATAACTGTCAGCAAGCTCTTCTACCAAGGGAGATCCTGGCTGGCAAAGAGAACCATCCATACGCACAGAGAACTGATCTTGGCTGGAGCATAGTCGGCTGCTCAAATCCGGAAAGTGACTGCAGTGATGCAATAGGAACCAGTCATAGAATCATAGTGCGACAGGTGACGCCTGCAGTGCATCAATCAGTTGAGTTAAAGAGGGAAGTACACTTTGCTTGCAGAACTCAAGTCAAAGAGATTAGTCCAACAGACATCATCAAGGTTCTCGAATTCGATTTCGCAGATCACACTACAGATGACAACCTGGTTTCTCAGGAAGACCTTCTCTTCTTGTCTAAGGTAGAGAAGGGTATAAAGCACAAGGAAGACGGCCACTACGAACTACCACTTCCTTTCAAGACAGACAAACCTAATCTCCCAGACAATAAGCAATGTGCTGTTCGAAGGCTCACCTCTTTAGAGCGAAGGTTGAGAAAAAATGAGCAGTATAACAAGGATTATGTCTGTTTCATGAATGACATCATAACCCTAGGAGATGCTGAGAAGGTCCCGTGGAATGAACTCGATAGTCAATCAGTGTGGTACATTCCGCACCACGGAGTCTATCACCCCCACAAACCTGGGAAGATCCGTGTCGTTTTCGACTGTTCAGCACGTTTCCAAGAAACCTCTCTAAATGATCATCTTCTGACCGGGCCAGATCTGACCAACACATTAGTCGGAGTACTATGTCGATTTAGAAAGGGCCCAATAGCCATTATGTGCGACATTGAAAGAATGTTTCATCAGTTTCATGTTGCAAAGGAACACCAAGACTACTTAAGGTTCCTCTGGTGGGACAAAGGCGATCTGGACTCCAAACCCTCAGTGTACAGAATGAAGGTGCACTTGTTTGGGGCAGCATCGTCCCCTGGCTGCTCCAACTTTGGACTCAAACATCTGGCATCTCAGGGTCATGGAAAGTTCAGCGAGGAGTCCATCAAGTTCATCCAAAGAAGCTTCTATGTCGACGATGGCTTAACAAGCGTAAAAACAATCGATGAAGCCGTTCATCTGGTGGAAGAGTCTAGAGCCTTGTGCAGAACAGGAAATCTTCGGCTACACAAGTTCGTGTCCAACGAAAAGGAAGTGATCGCCGCAATACCAGCAGAAGAATGTGCACAGACCAAAGATCAAGATATGGCCCTAGGAGAATTTCACATCGAGCGAGCACTTGGAGTTCAGTGGTGCATCGAAACTGATGAATTCAAATTCAGAGTCGTGGTTAAAGAGAGCCCACTGACAAGAAGAGGAGTTCTCTCTACAGTCGCCTCTGTCTACGATCCGTTAGGATTTGTAGCCCCCTTCATATTAGTCGGCAAACAGATCCTGCAAGAGCTATGTAGAGAAAAGGTAGGCTGGGATGAAGATCTCCCCGAACACATTCTGCCAAGATGGGAGTTATGGCTTAAGGATTTGCCACACCTGGCGGCACTGAATATTCCAAGAAGTTACCTTCCATCACATTTTGACTCAGTCATGCGTTATGAGCTACACAACTTTTCAGATGCAAGTCTCAATGGATACGGTGCATGTTCTTATCTCCGAGCAATAAGTGAAACAGGACAGATCAGTTGTTCACTCGTCATGGGGAAAGCAAGAGTAGCCCCTACCAAGCTAACGACCATCCCAAGACTTGAATTGTCGTCAGCTGTGACTTCAGTCCGCAATGGCGATGTTGTCAAAAGGGAGCTCGAGATTGAGAACTTAGAAGAGTATTACTGGACTGATTCGAAGGTGGTTCTTGGCTATGTGAACAATGATGCCAAGAGGTTCCACACATTCGTAGCCAATCGGATCCAACGTATAAGATCTAGCACGAATCCTGAACAATGGCGACATGTCAGCTCTGGAAATAATCCAGCCGACCACGCCTCAAGAGGACTGACTTCAGTTCAGTTAAAGGAGTCTAACTGGCTGAAAGGACCTGACTTTCTCTGGCAGCAGAATCTTCCATGTAAAGAGGAAATGGTGGGAGAAGTTGAAACGACCGATCCTGAGCTTCGCAAATCCTATGTTCATGCAGTCAAGATGAAAGAGGTGAATTCAATGGTGAATCGCTTCACAAAGTTTTCTGACTGGTCCAGAGCAGTGAGAGCTACTGCTAGGCTAAAGAGATTCATCAGAGAATTCAAAGGACATCAGCCAAGAACAAAGGAAGCAACTAGCCTTGAAGAAAGAAGAGAAGCCGAAATCTTTATTATCAAGCTGGTGCAAGAACAAGCCTTTGCTGGAGACATTCAGAAAATCAAGCTCCAGAAAGAAAATACCCTGAACAAGCACAACAAGTTAAGCCAGCTGAATGCCTTCTTGGACAAGGACAATGTTCTCAGAGTGGGAGGACGATTATCTCGATCAGCCTTACACCATGATGTAAAACATCCGGCAATACTTCCGAAGAAATCTCATGTGTCAGCCCTTCTAGTTAAACATTATCACGAGCGTGTACATCACCAAGGAAGAGGCATGACCATGAACGAGCTGCGTGCAAATGGAATATGGATTCTTGGCTGCGGAAGTGCGGTCTCCTCACACATTTATAAATGCGTAACTTGCAGGAGATACAGAAGAGCCACAGAAGTCCAAAAAATGGCAGATCTCCCAGAAGATAGAACAGAAATGTCCCCTCCATTCACCTATTGTGGCATTGATTGCTTTGGCCCCTTCATCGTAAAGGAAGGAAGGAAGGAATTGAAACGCTACGGATTGTTGTTTACTTGCTTATGCTCCAGAGCAATACATATAGAAACACTAGACGACTTAACAACAGACGCTTTCATGAATGCGCTTCGAACCTTTGTAGCTATTAGAGGACCTGTGCGTCAATTGAGATGCGATCAGGGAACAAATTTCATGGGTGCCAGGAGAGTGTTTTCTGAGTTGCTCAAAGGAATTGACCAAGAACGTCAACGAGCATTTGGTTGCGAATTTGTAACGAACGTCCCATCAGCAAGTCATATGGGTGGAGTTTGGGAGCGTCAAATTCGAACTATCCGAAGCATCTTAACCGTTATGCTCGACAAATCCGCAAGCAGACTTGACACCACATCGCTGAGAACGTTTCTCTACGAAACAATGGCTATAATCAACAGCCGGCCACTAAGTGTTGAACATCTTCACGATCCCACCGGACCAGAGCCTCTCACTCCCAACCATATACTAACGATGAAATCATCAGTTATTCTGCCCCCTCCTGGACAGTTCTGCAAAGAAGATCTCTATCTGCGCAAACGTTGGAGAAGAGTGCAGTTCTTGGCTGACGAATTCTGGCAAAGATGGAAGCGGGAATACTTGCTAAATCTTCAACAACGACAGAAATGGCAAAGAACAACACGGAATTCACAAGTTGATGACATTGTGATTCTACAAGATGACAGCTCACCAAGAAACGAATGGAAGCTTGCCAGGGTTGTAGAAGTTCACCCTAGTGCAGACAGTATGGTGCGGAAGCTGAAACTACTAGTCGGGGACACTACTGATAAAGGACAGCCACTAACTAAAAGAGTCTACCTCGAAAGGCCCATTCACAAAGTAGTTACCTTACTTGAATCTAACTAAGTCACATACACAAGATTACATTCATTCAGTCTTACAACACTTAGGCTAATTAATTGCCCCTTTCGTGTATATAAATCCTACATTTCAAGTTAATTAGGGATTTGGTGGGAGTGTAAGTGTTGTTGCATAAATACTTGTGTTTTCATGATGCATAGTTCATAATTTCTGTTATATTTTCATGTAACAAATAGAAATTTATTTAATGTAAAGATAAAATATATTTCATGCTTAAGAACTAAAGGGTTAATAAATAAGCTGCTAAATAAGACGTGGTTAACAGTGTATTTATCTCATTCTGTGTATTTACGTTTGTCCCGGAACTAATGTTTTCTGTCTGTGTTACCGCTACAACGGTTTAAGTCGAAACGCACTGTTTTGGATTCTAGCGGAGCAGATGGCTTCGAGCTTTGTTAAACTGCATCAAAGTCGCAAATGTGTTGTTTGAAGTTAATGCAGACGGCCAAATGGACTTTCAAGAGACTTTAAAGAATTCAGTAACCTCTTTTCACGACAAGCGGCCAACGAGGTATTATTATATTGTCTTTATTAATCTGGATGCTGTTTGTATTTCCTCTGCTAAGCTATAATGTATTGATTTATTTGCACTGTGTTCATTTACAATGTAGTTCTCACGGCGTACAGAACTGTTGATCAAAGTTTGGATGTACCAAAGAGACCAGATGTGCCCACAGCAATAAACGCCCGTTTCAAAGAACTGACCTGTGTCTGTGTTGTCGCGAAGAGAGCTACATCTATTGTCCAATTTTGATGAGCTTGTGCAAATTGTAGCCTCAGTTTCCTGTTCTTAGCTGAAAGGAGTGGCACCCGGTGTGGTCTTCTGCTGCTGTAGCCCATCTGCCTCAAAGTTCGACGTACTGTGCGTTCAGAGATGCTCTTCTGCCCACCTTGGTTGTAACGGGTGGTTATTTGAGTCACTGTTGCCCTTCTATCAGCTCGAACCAGTCTGGCCATTCTCCTCTGACCTCTGGCATCAACAAGGCATTTCCGCCCACAGAACTGCCGCTCACTGGATGTTTTTTCTTTTTCGGACCATTCTCTGTAAACCCTAGAGATGGTTGTGCGTGAAAATCCCAGTAGATTAGCAGTTTCTGAAATACTCAGACCAGCCCTTCTGGCACCAACAATCATGCCACGTTCAAAGTCACTCAAATCACCTTTCTTCCCCATACTGATGCTCGGTTTGAACTGCAGGAGATTGTCTTGACCATGTCTACATGCCTAAATGCACTGAGTTGCCGCCATGTGATTGGCTGCTTAGAAATTAAGTGTTAAGGAGCAGTTGGACAGGTGTACCTAATAAAGTGGCCGGTGAGTGTAGGTCACAGTGAATGAAGAAACTACATAGGCCTATTGCTGGCCATTACAAATAAACTTGTGCAAAATAGCAGCCATTTATTTACTTATTTATGACCAGGTTACAATGTAGTCGATTACTTATAGTGAACACTATTAAAAAATTCATACTGCATGTAAAACTGTGGGAACCTTTTCTGCTATCTAGCAAAGAATATGACCCAAAATCTTAATTTTACTTCACAGTAACAATATACATCATGGTTTCACAATTCTCAATATCAGTTTTAATACAACAGCAAAAACTGAATTTCGAACTCTATTGAAGCTTTTTTTTTTTTCGCGGGTAGTCCAATGCTTTTTAAGTAGGGGTGTAACGATCCCCTCATGTCAAGATTCGATACATATCACGATACTGAACTCACGATAAGATATTATTGCGATACTCCAAGACATATGATAAAAGGTTAACAAAAAATGTACTGTTGATTAAAATGCTAAATTTGATATTACGTTGTGTGTGTAAATGAATAGGTTTGGACTCTGTGCTGGAAACCCAAAGCACAGGACAATAGAGACACCAGAATAACAATATTCATGATTCTGAAGCTGAAAACAGAATTATTTAAGACGAATATGCTTGCACTCTTTCAATGACAAGATATGTATGTGGCCAAATAATGTAGGCCACAAACTTTACCTTAGTTAAAGGGATAGTTCACCCCAAAATGTAAACTCTGTCAGTAATTACTCTCCCTCATGTTGTTCAACCCCCGTAAGACTTTCGTTCATCTTCAGAACACAAATGAAGATATTTTGATTAAATCTGAGAGCTGGCTCACTCCTCCATAGGTTTCTAAGGGATTGAAACTTGCCGGCCCAGAAAAGGTATTAAAGACATCGTTAAAAAAGTCCAAGTGACTACAGTGGCTCAACCTTAAGATTATCAAGCGACGAGAATACTTTCTGTGCGCAAAAAACAAACAAAAATAAGGACTTTATTCAACTCTTCATTTCCTTCTCTGTGGGCCTCGAGTGAGTTCTCGTAGTGTAACAGCGCAGCGCTTCTGTGTCACACGCATCACACACACACACACACTCATGACCATGCGTGTGACATACAACACAGAAGCGCTGCACTGTTACACCACGTGAACTCACTCGAGGCCCACAGAGAAGAAGATGAAGCCTATGGAGGAGTGATCCAGCTCTCAGATTCAATCAAAAATATCTTCATTTGTGTTCTGAAGATGAACGAAAGTCTTACGGGGTGGAACAACATCAGGGTGAGCTGACAGAGTTTTGGGGTGACCTATCCCTTTAACATCAGACATTTGGCATTATCAGGACCCACAAATATTCCCTAATAATTGCATTATTATTATTATTATATTCAACACTATATAGTAGTTAAATGTAGTACTGACACTAAAACTCTGTAAACTTGAATTTTTTCTCACACAGTAGATACATATTGTTGCATTTTTGTATTGCGATATATTGTGACACGATATTGTTACACCCCTATTTTTTAAGTATAGTAATTTTATATTTATTTTATGTAAAGTGTATTTGTTTCTATAAGTTCATTAAAATTATAAATGAGTCTGAACTAGTTGATGCACGAAACCAGCACCTGGATAAAGAGGTTGACTGGCAAAAAGTATTTTATGTATTTTGAAAATACAAAAATACTCATCTTAAATGTATTTAAATACAAATTACATTTGATTTTCCCCAAAGGCTTCAAAATACAAAATACAAAATAGTATTTTGTATTTCAAATACGTATTTTAAATACATGTATCTGAAATACTGCCCATCCCTGATAGTGTCTTAATTATGGGTTAAATAAGATAAAAAGCCACATCTAATATAACCAAATAACTTTTTATTACAAACATCACAACAGACACTTGCAGGAAAATATATTTAAATTTTTCCACTTAAAATGTAAAGTTTAATTGAATGTGTTGCTCTCTGTTTTGGAGGAAAACATGCCAGGATTTTTCTCCATCTAATGCAAGTGAATGGTCCCCAAAAAACATATTAGGGCAGCTTCAAAGGGCATCGCATGACCCCAAGCGTTGGGTCTTGTATTGGAATATTCATATTCAGATATTTTCAGAAAAAAATTAAAAAACCCTTGTTGACTGGGGTCTTGTTGAGCCCTTTGAAGCTTAATGGGTGTGTAAATAATCAGGAAATGTTTTTATTATATTTCTTAAGTATAATTATACCTCAAAGTCCTATTTATTTATGCTTTCTTGTTGCAATCATATTTTGTCTAAAAAAAGTCAAGTCAAATAAACTTCCACTGATTTATATCCTGTCCTCAGTCATTGAATAGGGACCCAGTTAGATTACAACTCAAATTAATATTTTATATCCACATATTTTTAGTTGGTGCTTAGCTGTGTAATAAGCGAGAAAATGTACAGTGAGTTGGTCATTATCCATTGCATACTATATTTTGTAATGAAAATGTTTCTTGATTAGATTCATTAGAAAAATGTAAACTACAGACTCTTTGAACCCACTGTATATCAACAGTGGGTTTCAAGCTGTCTAGCAATGCCGAATTTGAGACATAAATCAAATGAGTGGTAAATCTGCATATTTCCTGTAGCGGTGAAGAAAAAGATTCCTTCTCCCATGTGTGCTCAGAGAAATATTTAATTGTGCCCACTGGTGGATCTAATTAAATTAATACTACCATATACAGTGTGACAGTTCGGTCATTGCCAAGAGGGTCTTACCCGAAGGGGAAAATGTAGAGAGGAAAAAGCCGGGATTGTACAATGTCATGCAGCTGTATCTTTATTAGCTAGAGCCCGCTTACTCATGTTAGCCATTTAAAGTTTAAAATCTCTGGAGGCAGTGAGTATTTGCAGTGAGTATGTCTTCCAATGAGTAACATCTTAACTGCATTTTGTACTTTCCAGACTATCCAAAAAAGTGTGTGCTCAAACATGTTGAAAATGTACGTATGAATATTTCATTGAATATATCCCCCTAACCACATACTATAACCAAGTATAAAGATGCATTTACCTCAAAGGTCACAGTTCCCTCTTCATTTCCAGGTAAAAAAAACATAAATAAATGGGACTTTGTCTCTTAATATTGTATGGTCCGGTTTAACAGACAGGGCTTAGATAAAGTCAGGATTGGGCCTTTTTAAGGCCTGCATGTTGAGATATGTCATTGCAAGTTACTTTCAGTTAAAACAGCTTAAACATGCATGTTTAGTCTGGGATAGGCTTAAGCCTGGTGTGTGAAATTGTATTACCCCAAAATATAGGCTATATACCAAAGTCTGATTTTTCAACATATGAATGTATGCGTAAGACAAATTTTGCAAGGCTAAATCAACTTATTCATGAAACTATCCATTCTTTCATTCTCTCTTTCTCTCTCACTCTCTTTAAATATATGATTTAAGTGTGCCTTTGTACTCCTGCCATTGCCACCTTTTTTTGTGGGCAGTCAGAGTACCGGCAACATGTGAGACAACTTGGTCTCACAGAATTCCGTGAAATGAACGGCCCAAAATCTCTCCAAATCTGTGGCAGTTTCACGGAACGTGTGCCCACGGAAGTGATGCCTATGTAAGTCAATGACAGGCAGCATCCGTGGTCCACACACGGATTCCCTGTTCCAACACCTGCGCTCCCCCAATTGACGTTGTTTTATAATTCTGAAACGTATCGAGAAGTCCCGAACTTCGAGAACTGCTGATACTGCATAACTGACAAAGACAGAATTCAACAGCGCTTGACTCTTGTTTGTCTTATTGTGTCTGAGGGCTCAAATATACCTAAGGGGGCATGTGGTTCAATGTTATTGTTTGCTTTCTCTTGTTAAGCATGGCTAATGAAGAAAGATGGTTGTGCTTGTCTAGTAATGGTAGTTGTTACCAGACCGTTATTGTTGTCTGAATTGGACACCTCTAATGAGAATACATGGCCACTGAGCCCACCAGGTGTAGTTAAGCCTTATGAAGGAGAGACAAGAAATTCACTTTCACTTTTTTAAAGTTTCAAACCAGGACATGCAGGGGGTGAAGTGTGTCCCTGTGAATTTTCATTGGAGGTGCCACCCACCCTTTAATAAAATAATTATATAAATACCTGGTCCAAAAGTTTGTCAAATTGTCATATTTCATCAAAACAAGAGGTTTTTTTTTGTTTGGTTTTTGTTACAGTATTTGGTGCTTATCGCATTTGTATTTTCTTTTTTTCTTTTCTTTTTTACTTCAGGTCAGTTTTGACTCATCTTATAATGTAAAGAATGTGTTATATTCTACTCAAAGAATAAAAAATAAAAAAAGAATATATACTGTATATGTATATATGACAGTTTCCAGAAAACTATTAAGCAGCAGAACAACATTTTTAACATAACTTTTCAACATTAAAGGTTGTATCAGTCATTTCAGGCCCAAAAAAGGCCGAAACATAAATGATCACATTCACCTAATCTTTCCTAACGATCCGCAGGCTGCCCGCCCATGATGCTGAAAACTCAGATTTGACATTACAGGAATAATTTACAATTTAAAATATATTAACATACAAAACAGGTATTTTAAATTGTAATAATGTTTCACAAATATTACGTTTTTTTACTTCATTTATTAGCAAATAAATGCCTTGGAGAGAATCAGAGACTTTTTTCAAAAACGTATATATAAATAAATATATAAATTTGAATTTATTACATTTACAATTATTACAATTAGTATTGAATTTGTGACACTTTCAAGAATAGGCCTATATACAACTTCAATCAAATATATAAACCATGTTCATTGTGTGTTCTTTACAGCCTAATTTGTGCCATGTTTGCATCCTCCTTTCGGCCTTTGAACTTTGACTTGTGGTCTTTGACCATGTTTCTTAAAAAATGGGTAAAATTAAACACTGTGCCCTGCAAAGTGTGCTTTACTAAACCTCTCAGAAAACCATTGAAGCAGCATTACACCTCTGACTTCACTTTATATCTCGTTATCAGTATGTAGCTATCAGCTGAGTTTGCTGAACGTGATATGCAATGTCTGATTTAGCTCTGTGGCTTATGAAAAAATGCATTTACAGTGACAGCACATTTTCACATATTGTGCAAAAAAAAAAAAAAAAGGAATTATCTTGTTTAGCTTGTGGTTGAAATGGTATTTTAGTTATCTAGCTACCTGGACAAGCTGCTTGCACAGACAGAATGCAGACAACAGCAAATGCACGAAGTTGTAATGGCAATTACATTACAGGCCACAGAACACCACCGTTATAGAAATATGAAAACACGTGGTGCAGTTTAACCTTGATGCTTAAATTCTCTCTCAAACAAGACGATAAATACCCAAGAGCGTTCATAAGCATCTGCTTACCGCGGCTCTCGATAGAATTCCAGGTTAAAACTAAGTGGGATTAAGTGGGAGGAGGTCACACGAGTGTAAAGAGCTAATAAACTGGCGAAGATATTTAAATGGGTACTAAACGCTATAAATGGCTTGAATTACAGCCACTGGAAATAATGAGGAGTAGTCTCAAGGTCAGATAAAGCGTGCAAACTGGGCTACACTTTTTCAAAGAGCCCTGCTATGACTCTTAGAGTGAGAGTTATGTAAATGCTACCCTGTTTAAACCGTCCCCTTTCAAAGGTCAGCGCATTCCCCTCTGGGTGAGCTGATTTCTGTAGATCAGTCTAGGAACAGGCAACACAGTGCACTTGCTGGAGTTCAGATTTCCCCTGCCAAGGTCACCATGGTAACCGAAGGGGGAAAGTGACAATTAAAAGAGTGAGAAAAACATAAAAGGTTAACAGTGTCTGTATGCCAAGTGCTCATAAGAGCATCATTAACTGCGACAAACTGCTTGACCCGGTCAGGTCTAACCTTAGACTAATGACTTGGAGGCACCTGAGGACAGATGATACAATATACAACCCCTCCAATTAGATATGCATAAGGTTTAGACCAGCACATCTGCTGTTATGCTGTCATATCTTTAGCATTAAAAATGCACATAGCGTGGAGCAAAGTCGGAAATGTCAATTTAATCCAGATACACGCGGAGCAATGGTATCGGTCACAATTACATAAACCTATTTGGTTTGTATGCGGCCCATGCCAGAGGAGCATCAATATTCTATCACCGCTCTCATCCTTCTCTGCAGGCTCTGATGTACAAGATGGAGTTTGTCAGCGGCTTGCAGCTGCATATATGCCTCCTAGAAAGTTACAATTTTGAAATTCTGAGCCATGTGTTGTTTAGAGCACATATTTGCTGTGCTCTGCGCAAAGAAAGAGAGAACAGATGACGTTTAAAGAGATAGTTCGCCTAAAAAGGAAAAATTTGTCATCAAATGCTCATCCTCATGTCATTTCAGACTGAATTTCTTATGTTGAACACAAAAGAAGGAATGTTCTGGTCACTTGTTCCCTTTCAGTTGCTCACGTTCGACGTAACGTCGACGTGACAACGTAATTGGGATCGCTTCCCCATCTTCGAGTATCTACAGAACAAGCCAATGAACATTGGCGTGCGTGAATCGCTCCACGCACGCAGTGCGGGGATAAACAGGAAGCGGGCGCACGCACACATTGTCTTTCATTTTGGAGCCGAGCTGTTATCTGACTTCTGAGTTCTGCAAGACTGCTACTTCGTTGGAGACTCTTCAAGAAGACTCTTTGTCCAGTGTTGGTGTGACGGTGCGATCAGCGGTGGCTGCGAGCATGACAGCTCACAAACTGCTGTTTTCACAGCACTGCACTGTGTGTGTGTGTGTGTGTGTGTCGGTTTCGGTGGGCGTTCCTAACTGAATGTGTAAACCTTGTTACACCGCGGCTATCCCTGGGTGCCTCAGCATTGAAAGAGTTACCTCAAGGGAGGTGCAGTCCCCTCGCCTATGCCCCGATCTAGCGTCTATTCTGGACCTCAGAATAGACCTACTTCTGTGCATGACCAGGGTGATCTGAGGATTAACGTGAGGGCTTCCCCGCCGAGGCAATCTCCGTGGGTCCCTCACGCATCACAAGCGCTACCGCCTTTGGAGCCTCCAAAGGAGCGTGCTGGTCCTTCTCATGGATGACCAGTCGTCTCCTTTGGGGCCCCGCCTGACGATCAGATGTCGATCGCAGCATAGGAGGGGGAGCTTCTGTCCTCTGGAGATGAGGACTCGGCTAGGTTGCCCCCTTCAGGGAGTGTAGCGTTGCCCGAGTCCGATCCAGAATGGGCGGCTATGCTTTCCCGGGCCGCCGAGAAAGTCGGGCTTGTGTGGAACCCTCCACCACGTCCCGAACCTTCCCGGTGAAACCTTCTCAAGGGGGTTTTTTTCACAGCATATTTGATAATAAATTAGATATTTTTATTCACAAATCAACTTTGTCTAACATAGTTTTACTGTAAATTGAGAAAATATAAAAATTTCCATAAGGCAACGCTGTACCAATATGGACAAATGTTACCGTATATGGCAACGCTGTACCACAGTGGGATTTCAGTAATATATTTCCAGTTAGCTCTTCCATGTGATGAGAGTGAGGATGAGTTAGTCAAATGATTGGGAATGAGAGGGAAATAATAATAGGGATCTACTTATTTTTGGTTTGCTTGAGTTCCAAGTATATAAATTTCTAAAAGGAATGTGCAAATTAAATTGAAAAGAAAATCTAAATTGTATAGAAAAAACTACTTTTTTGACCATGTTCCATTGTGGTACAGTTTCCCTGAGCCATTATTACAAGAAATAATACAACATTTTTTTTTCAAGAATCTTTTTTTGATTTGCATGATTGAAGCATTACTCATTTATTTGGAAAATTATCTGGTAAAATTGTGGTAAAACATTGTAGAAACTATATGGCACAAGCTTGAATCATGTTTTTCTCCTGTCAAACACACAGTATGACATTGACTGGAGCAGAAATGTTATTTCATTCAGAGTTGTCAAGAGTCATTTCAGCGTCAGGAACAAGCTACAGCAGAAGTGTGAACCCCTGCAGAGGGTCTATACAGAAAACGTATTGACATGGAGCGTATTGGCTGCTGAAGATGTTTATTTTCTCCTCTTGTTAATGTTCACCTTGATCAAGCAGGCTGAAAGTCAAAGGCCACAATTCGGCGAATGCAATTGTACCGTCTGAATGACAGTAATTGAGGTACTTCTCAGCTCGCTGTGGTGACAGTCAAAATTGGGAGTGTTCTTTTTTTCAGCAGTTCCTGTGATTCATGGGAGGTAATTTCACATTTCATAGCCACACCAGTACCAACACAGCAGGTGAAACAAACGTGATAAGAGCATTAATTAAATTTCATCATGTTTGCCTCTCCTCCTCCGCTCTCCACCCCTCCTCCTTACCTCACAAGTAATAAATCAGATAGTTCATTTCGCTGTGCTCGAAGTGCATCAAAGTTGGAGTGCGCAGCAATTCCCTCCAGAGTTCAATGACAAGCACAAAACAAAAGACCTAAATGAAATCTACCACCTTTTCTTTGCAGCAGATACCTCCATGATGAAAAGAAATGACTCCTGTAGCTCGTTCTACACCCCCCACCCATCAACATTCCCTTTTTATTATTTTTGCCTGAGTCTCTCTCCAGTGTTACAATGCTTTATTGGTTATAACCTCCATCCATTAAATTGTTTTTTGGCACATAATTATATATATTTTTTTCCTCCTGGATGTTTCTTTCCAATCCAAGGTGGTGAGAATGATATTGTTGCATTTTTCTCAGGTTCCTCATGCAACCTCCATCAAGAAAGCTCTTGCGGTCATCATCCTTGCATCTGGCGAAGCTGGATTTAGTGGACAGATGCCTGGCCGACAGAAAAGAGCTTCTTTTCTGGCATCTTCTTTGTTACTTCTTCAGTGAGCATTGAGTATTCCACACACAGATGACAATAATAGCTTTTTTTTTAAATCCAGATTACAATTAAAAAAAGAATAAAACTAAAACTGAAAATGTACTAATAATATTAACAGTTCATATACATACATATGTATATATATTTGTGTCATTTGAATCGTTCTACACTGGCCTACTGACTGCAGATGTTCAAGAACTAAATCAAACATTATGAAATAATAATATAATTAACTTCCAGTATTTCCTAATGAGCCGGTTCTCGATTCTCAAACTAATTACTAGCTTGTTATTTTATCATCTTAAAAAGATAACCTTAAACAAACTCAAATGCTGAATTAAAAAAAAAAAACTCCTAGACTCATCCTGTCTGACACAGACAATCTGAAATCTCGCCTGTTTTATGGTGTGAAAGGCATCAGCTGGAAGCCAACTTTAAAACAATGTTCATTACCATAATCCTAATTACAGCGACGACAAAAAGAGCAATCGTATGCAGCAAGATTTTAAATTTAATGCAGAGTGAAGCCGTTTAGCAGACAGCGACACTTGTCTCCCGCCCGATCGGGCAGGGCATAAGCGATCCATTTCCCAAATCAGGCAATAATTTTGATGAATAATAAAAGAGGAGAGGCTATTTAAAGCACGCACATCTCACAATCACCCTGAGGCCTCAGCAGAGACGAAGATAGAGCCAGTGATTATTGAAGAGCGGATCATATAAGGCTAGAACCAAAAGCCCTGTCATTCCTTCAAAAGCCATTGTGGTTGTTCTCAGCTCACAGCTCGTCCTTGCACTACAGCATGTGATGTTATCCACAAAGGAACTTTTTTTGTTATAATTGGGCTACATTTTCCCAAACAACTTCTACTATTTGCACTCTGTGAAACTCTCCAATTCTTTCTTTTGTTATGGAGCCCAAATCCCAATTAAGTCTCCTTCTGCACTTCCCTGCTCTCCCACATTACTCTCACCCAAATCTCCCCTCACCCTCCGAGATAAAATGATAGTGAAAGTATTATCTCACCCGCTCCGCTGACTGTGATTGGTTTTGGCAGTTCACAGGGTATTAATATGGGCTTCTCTTTTGGAAGGCAGAGGAAGCTCTGAAAACTAATGAAGGAAGAGGAGTTTAGGGATTCAATAGGTGAAGAGATGTGGGCAATCAAAGCTGACAACACCCCTTCAGCAGAATGAAGACGAGATCCGAGACGAGGGCCGTGGCGGAGGTGCCAGAACACTTAAACGAGACAGCACTGGATTTTGAGGTGCTTCATGTGGACAAATCCTTTATTATTCAGGGCATGTGCGCTGGCTCGGATTTTACACTGTAAACTTTTTTGCAATGCCTTTGCAAAACTAGAACTGGACTGCAGATTCAGATTGCTCAATCATTCTCAGCATCAGCATTTCCTAATATGAATCAGCCTGTCAATTTAGTGTGATTAATTATTTACAAACAATGATACAACAGAAAATACTTTGCAATTAAATCGACACATTACAAAACAATGACACATCGGACAAAGATATCTGTTTGCATATACTATCAGTTAACAAATTTTGCAGATGGAATACTAAAACTCTTCTGCGTGAACTGCGTCAACTTCATTACTCGACTGCTAATTGGATTGCAGTGGGCTGTAAGCCAATGATAGGCTCATGTTCAATTAAATGGATATATAAAAAAACTAAATATTGGATACAAAAGCCAAATTTTTGTGACTTCTATTCAAGGGTTTTGTCTGCCATAATAATGTCTTTATCTTCATTTGGAGGAAAACTTGGAAAAACGGGTTTGTATTGGAGCAGCACAGACGGTAGTGTTTTGCTCATGCCCACGAGACCATAAAAGTTGAACCTGGCTTGGGTCATGTCATGAAACAAAACATAGGCTCATTGGAAAAGCGTTTTGCAAAACTCCAAAAACGTAGTTATAACTGAAATGAACAACAGAGTATTAAACCACCAACAACAAATGCACCAACCACTTTTATTCCTTTCACACAAATTATGATTAAGGGGCAGATTATGGATTAAAAAGACTTCACAAAGTTCCCTGCACAATACTATGTTGTGACTAGTGCATGATTTGTAAACTAATATATTTTGATGTTTGCATCACATAACCAGCTCCATATGTATGGCTTTTCTGATGTAGTAAACTTGCTTGGTCGCTCAGCTAATAGAATTGCACGCTAAAAGTGTTCAAAGACTTGTAGAAACAAGCTAAAATGGCATGATTGCTTCAGCAAATGTGTTTTTATCTTGCGAATGCTTTTGTTTTAAGATTATCGGTTAGGTCACGTTATATTCAAACGTGAATTAACCATTTGGCGCACCAGACATTTCATTTCCAAACTGCTGTGATATGTTAGCCTAGAAATCTAGATGCACCCTAGCGGCAGTAAATGTAATTTGCAGCCAGGGTTGTCTAGCAACTCTCCGTTTGCTTGTGAGCTCGAACTCGAAAAAACTCTAGTCAGGCCAATCACATTGTGTATAGAGTCGGTGGGCGGGTTTAACATAATGACGGCAGAGTTGCGACGGTTCCATGTGAATTCCCTGCTACTTGAAAACAAAGAAGATGGCTGCTGTCTTTAAAATGGAAGACTTGGAGTTAAGCTTTTCTTTGAGAAAAGAACAAAGAACGGCACTGAAGACCGTTGCTCTGTGTTATGAACTTGGTTGAATCAAGAGAGGAAGCAGGACCCACATGCAGCGCACATTTATTAACTAAACTTGAAACTTACAAACATGGAGCGAGAAACAGAACTAGGGACAGGAAAACCAGATAAACATTAGAACAGTCAACATAATCACAAGCAACAGTTAAACAAGAACCCACAACCAGACTGAACAAGACATGACAAAACAAGCTAAACAGGATAACAAGGGGGCGTGGTTAATCAGAAACACCTGGGAAAACTAATAGACATGACAGGGGACCACAGAACATGACAGGCAGAACAAGACATGAAACCCACACTGTGACACTCTGGTTGGTTGTAGCGCTATCCTATTGCGTGCAGAGGGAATTGGAAAGACAACCGTTTGTCCCGCCCCTCGGATTGAGCCCTGCCAATGGTGTGTTTCCAGACCCAACATCTTAATCTGGGTCTGGCGTGTCAGGCTAGTGATATGTACAAAAACCAGCGTAATAACGCAATGCCAGATTCACTTTCATCTGTTTTGGTTAAAACTGAACTGAAATTTCACTTTAAAAGTTTTTCAAGAAGCAATGTAATATTTTGAAATAAAAATAAAAAACTGTCACCACAGGCACAGGTTTTTGCATGAACCTGTTCCCACTTCTCTACATCTGCTTTCCTGTTAAATTCCTACATGTTGTTCTTTGCAGGTTTGTTTCAATAAACGCTCTTATTGGGTTCAGAGGAAACATACAGTATAGTTCCACAGAACATTTAGCGTGTTTATCTAAAAAGATAAATAAATATATTTAAATGGGTCTTTAAGGAATGACCATTTACGTATATCTAGATATAACCATTTTATTTATATTATATTTTTTGAGCCCTTTACATGTGCTATATTTTATTTGGTGCAATGCTGGTAGGAACATTAATTAGCAGCACTGACAAACAAAGGTTTAGTTTAATAATTTGGCCATTATTATTTGTCTGATAAACACAGTAATCTGAATGTTATTGCTGTGTTTTTGAATGTAAAGTGTAAGAGTCATTTCCAGTGGTTCATGCTGAGAGAGGGAAGACACAGCGGGGAGGCTTGATTCTTCACCCTTTCTGTAATTGCAGTCCTCTCTAACTTTCATCAAGGAGAACAAGCCCCTTTATTTTTAGCTTTGGCCAGCAGTTGGGGGTGGAAGGATGGAGGGCCAGGAGTTTAGTGGCCTTCTGAGTAAACTCAAGGGTGAGCTAATTAGCACCATCTACACGTGGAGGAAACCGAGTGCCTTTTCAACTGGTGATGAAAAGACAGCTAGAGTTTCATTTTCTTACCGCCTCACTGGCAAATTGCCTGCTAAATGAAAGCAGGGAGCGCAATGCTGCTGCCTATCCAAGCCTTCCTTGAACCCTGATACTCCTCTAAAGCGCACAGCAAGGCGACACAAAAAGTCTCAAACAAAGCGCTTTTTGAAAAGTTTTTTACTCTTCTGTAGTGTTCACCTCATTCAAGGGCACATTTCATAACAAAAAGAGAAGGGAGCTTTGAAAAGGAAAGCTTTGAAAAGTCAGGGCAAGGTGATTCATACTATAAAAAGTGCAATAAGACTGACCATTATGAGGAAAAATGAAAGAAATTATCAAATGGGAAGAAAATACAAAAGCATTGCATATATTGTATATAGCTAGAATTTTGACCTGTAGCAGTTCACTGCATACCTAAGTACCACACACTTAGACAGGAGACTTTAACATGTAAAGTGACCAGCCACATATTTTGTGTTTAGGTGCCATTTAGGATAGAAATAGGAAAGCAGGCAAGAAATAAAACAAAAATAAAAAAATAAAAAAACACTATAAATGATAAAAACCATGAGGATTTATATAAAAAAAAAGTTTTTTTTTTTTAATCCAAACATGATCTTACAAATCCGAGAAAAAAGTCAGAATTGCGAGATATAAACGTGCAATTCAGAGAAAAATAAGTCTGAATTGTGCAAACCTTGCAATTTCAAGGAAAAATTTCAGAATTGTGAGATAAAAGTTTGCAATCACCATTATTATTTCATGATAATAATTTAAAAAAAAATAATCGCAAGATGTAAACTCAGAATTCTGAAATAAAAAGCCAGAAATGCGAGATATGAATTCATAATTCGGAGATGTAAACTCACAGTTATCAAAACACAACCTTAAATAACCTTTAAATAACGAAAACAAATTTAATTGATAACTCCAGATCAAAATGAAATATAGATGACAAGGTTGTCTCAAAGGGCATTTTAATGCAACTGCTACACAAATAAACTCACTCAAGAGAGCCGGTCTCCGTCTTTAATTGCTCCTGGTATACTGTAATTTTCATTTGTTGAGAATGATGTCATTGATTGTAGTTGAGAGTGCTGATGTCACACCAGGGAGAATTTAGATGAGTTACTGAACAATATCACAGACTTGGGACCTTTATAATGATATTCATTTCAGTGAGCCAATTCATGGTCACTCTTAATGGTTTAATAAGACCCCATGAGTTATTTAATGATTTCACTCTATAAGAGTGGAAAGGCCATGAGCTATTATATTATATTATATTATATTATATTATATTATATTATATTATATTATATTATATTATATTATATTATATTATATTATATTATTGTTAAATTGTTTCCATAACTTGTGTAAGTTTCACAATAGAAACGTGAGAAAACAGGTGTTTAATGTTCTGGGGTGTTGGCATTTATATTTTAGCTGCATAGTGTATATTCTCATATACATGAGCTTTACAGTGTTTAATCAGATCACACCTTTATATTTCAAGCAACATATGTGAAAAACAACTTACAACAATGACTTTAAGAGAGGAGAGTGAAAAGCTGCCGTGCGTAATTGAACAGTTATGGTGTCTCCCGCTGCAGAGGCAAATTACATTTCTCTCTCTAAATGTGATTACAGGGTGTCAGTGAGCAGAAGAAAAGCCTCTGCCCTTGTCTCTCACCCACACAAGATGTCTCCTATTATTCCAGTTACAGATGAGCAGCAGACAGCATTCATGCAGAGGCTAAAAGCTAACCGTATCTTTTTGGCCAACAGCACTTGCACAGAAAACAATAACATCAGCCAACATAATGAGGGAAAAGAATGATAAAAAAAGACAATCCCTTCCTCTCAGACAGCGTTTTTTTTGGAATTGCCCAGTTACCAGTGCCCTGTGAGACAACAAACTCAAAGCAGATTAGCAGATAAGCTTAAGTCTGTGCTCAACACATGTTTTATTTATGTGCTGCCATCTAACCTTTGACAAGTAGCGTAAAATGAGAGAATCTAGTAAGCAATGGCAGGATATTTTAAGTGTGAACTTTGGTGTCGTGGAGGTGCATATTTAACTGCGTCTCCGCATAACAGGACAACAATAGCTTGGTCATCAGACAAAACAAAGGTAAGAAGAAGGGAAGGGAAGAAAGAGGCGGGAACCAGCAAAGGATCAACGTAACTTTAACAATAATAATCATAAACGACAAAATGAACGTAAAGCCGAAGCCCCTTAGACGACTTCTGCATAAAAACAAAGTAAAACAACATCATGAAGTCCAGGCCTGACGTCATCTCTCGTCACTCCTGATTCACCATACAGAGTTTCAACCACTTTTTTTTTATTCTTACATGCTCTCAATCTAAGAGAAAACTATAGATAGAATCATTTGGCACCAATGTTTCTTCTGAGTTCCACACTTAGATAGGGAAAAGAAAAACAACAATGTGCAGAAACCAGACTCAAAAATGTGTGAGGGAAAAAAAGAGATTTCTTGAATAACTAAACAGAGTTTCAACTGGAGTCCATCCACATTTCCACTGATTTTCAGAATGGAACAAAAGCTGTGTGCCGTCTTGTGCAAACATACACAGCATGGAGGCAGCATTGGTGCAACAAAGTCTTATTGTCCTTTCATCCGTTTCATGTAATTAATGGGAATGATCTGACAATGATGTGAGCAACAAATTAAAGTGAACGTGGCAGTAGTAACTCCACATATTCAACCTGTATCTCTTGAGAATGAGGCAAGAGATATGATGTTTCTATAATTACCTTAATGACCCCGAACTTAATTGAAAAGACTGTAATAATTATGAATTATTAAAATCAGAGTGTTTTCCCTTTTGCTAATGAAAACCAAATCTAAATGACAAGAAAACAGCCAGGCAAGCATGATTAATGTTATTGTGCAACGCTAAAAAAAACCCATTTATGCTTATTTGTCAATTCTTCTTGGCCACATTTTTGTATAATATGATCTGGATGAATTGACAGATTCCAGAGAGATCTTTTAGCTAAGTTAAAAAAAATTGCTTTTTAAACAGTGTATGTGTTTGGTCAGCCTAACAAATATGCACTATTAATAGAAATCACGAGGTGACGGTAATGATAATGTTCTAGTCTCTTATGAGGAAGGAGAACATGAAAGTCAGGTGGGCAAACGTGTATCACTGTCCCATCCGTGAATAATTCATCTCCTGTCTAAAGAATGACTTGTGTGGATAAGTTGAGCCTGTTTGAAACGATACCACACAAAGTGTAGATAGAAAAGGCCCCTTCCTTGTCTGATATGAAATATTGATGGGGAATTATTGATCCATGGAACACACTTGGAATGCAGGGAAAGAGCAGCTTCTGAGAGCAGCCGAACTGCATGTTGAACATACAAACTGTTTTTTAGAGAGCCAACAATATGGCACTGTATGAAACATTCAGAGAGAACAGCTATGTTCAGTATTGCACACTATTTCTGCAGTATATAGTACAGTATATGAACAGTGCAAATTTGACTGGTTAGTAAACGTGTTGGCTCTTGTTAGTAAATCAAACACATAGCACAACCAGTGTAGTCTGATTAAAAAAAAAAAATTATTCAGTATATAATAGTAGATACTCTGTAGTATTTTATTCCAAACATACCCATGGAGAATTTAACAAAAACAGATAAAGACATTACAAGACAAGTGTGAAAACTGCATTTTGGAGGACTCCCTGGTCTTGTCCATCATTGTGGGCATTGTGGGTAAAATTCCTGCCGTCTGTTTACCGGCTTGTCACAACTCCAAAAGCAAACAAATCTTTCTCCATTTATAGACAAGAGGCAACATCTCTGAGTGTGCAGTGTGAGTAAACAAAGCCAGGAAAAGGGCAGGGAGGACACAAAAGCGCTGCAGACAGAGAGGGAGATGAAAAAAGACTGACAGACTAAACCACACAAACCACCATGGAGCACTTAAAGAATGCCAGTCTCTCCAGTGCCTCTTAGAGGGGAAAAAACACAGGGTACGGGTGAGCAGGAGACGGGAGGTGAGGCATGAGATAAAAGAGAAAAGATTTGCTCGGGGAGACGTGCAAGGCCATGTTTGTGGCTTGGGTATGTACGTCGCATGTACATCAGGTCTTCCTGTGCGCCGCTGTGAGGGTCAGTGCTACTGTGATCTGAATGGGGCCATCAATATTTCAGGATGGTGGCCGGTGGGAGGAGATGTGAATGATTTATAGGAGCTCTGCAGCTCCCAAGCTGAAACAATACCCACAGCCTAATCTCCCACCACACTTGGCTCTTTCTCTTCCTTTGCTGTTTTTTTCTTCTTGCTAGCATCCAGCGATGCAGTGCCCTCCCTCCGCTATGTCCCTGCTGTCATCTCTCTGTCTCTTGCTGCTTTCAAAACAATATTTTCTTCATTTTCTACCACTCTTCTATATCTTTCTCTTTCCATGCTATATTCTAGCCACAACATGATGTTGACTTAGAAAGCATATTGGTGTTTATCTAGCTTTATTTACAATACTTATACACCGTTAATTTGTTAATGTTAAAATTAGTGTCAAATGTATTATTTGCAATTAATTGCACCTAACATAAAGGTTTTTGTTTACGTAATATAGGTGTGTATTATATTTATATATATTATACACATGTATGTATTCACACACACACACACACACACACACACACACACACACACACACACACACACACACACACACACAGTATAAATATTTATATACAGACATATATTATGTAAACAAAAACTTTAATTCTAGATGCGATTAATTGTGATTAATCAATTTGACAGCACTAGTTAAAATACATTTTCTATCCCAACTTATGCAGAATCAACTAAGTAAACTGCCAATAGGAAGATTGTCTGAATAGTATAAACATTTTGGGTCTGTAATGCTGTGAATGGTTACACTTTATATTAGATGGCTTTATATACTAACATAAAAAAAAGAAGTACTAACTTGTTGTGTTCATGATGATACGGGTAAGATTAGGGACAGGTTTGGTGGTATGGTTCAGTTTAAGGGTGGGTAAAAAGTGGGGACACTGAAAAGTCAACAGTGTAATTATAGATGTAATTACAGAAATGAATTACCTATGTAATTATATGCAGGTATTTTTTTAATATAAGTACAATGTAAAAACATGTATGTATATTGTTGTGTTCATGAGAAGAATCGTACATTGTTGGTTACTATTTGTAATGTTTCTGAGAACAGAAGTGAAACTTCTCCTCCTGTCTCGTGTTTCTTTGCTTACAGACACCACATATATAATAATTGCATTGTATCAAATGATTAACTTAAATGTTAGTACATAGTAGTTAAGGACACCTAATAGAAACCCTTTCAATACATTCCTCTGTTTTTTGAGTCTCTCAAACACGGTGAATGTTTATATGGAAGTCAATGGCACGCTAAATATAATTTTGGAAAGTTAATAAAAATATTTTGGAAAGTATAATTCTGCAAAGTTCAGCTTCAACCCTGATCAAACACAACTGAACCAGCTAATTAATATTCGCAGTAGGACTTTTTTACTTCCAGACAGGTGTGTTGGATCTGAACAGGATTTAGAACATTGGTTCCCAACCCTGGACCTGGAATACCTCCAGCACTGCACATTTTAGATGTCTCCCTAATCAAACACACATGATTCAACTCAGCTTGTTATAAAGACTCCAAGACCTCAGATGTGTGTCAAATAATAGATACCCACTAAACATTGGAAAGACGTGCAGATCATGTCAATATTGGGTCCGTAGGTCCATGACCAATTCTGGACATCTATTCGACGTCCAAACTAGGTCCACTATTTGGACATCCAACCATGACCCAACTTGGACGTCATATTGACGGTCAACATTTGGCTTTAAATTTTAATTTTTTTGGACGTCATTTGGACGTCTATGACAGGTGCAGGGAATTTATATGATTAATATGTAATGTTTTTATATTATACAAATATCAACATTGTTGTTATCAACATGATTAATACAGATTAGTTATAATTATTTATACATTTCCCATTACATTACATTACATACATTAAACATTTTCCAAAAAGTAGTTTCTCAGCAGAAGGTGATAACTGGAGACGCATACAAAGGTTTAATGCATTTCCTGTTAAAACTACATGCTGAGCCAAAAAAAGCTACAGGAAAATGAATACAGTTTAATACAGCTTTCCAGTAGCTCAAACAGTAGAGCATTGGCGCTTGAAACCCCAAGATCATGAGTTCAAATCCCAGAGAAAGCAAGAATTGATAGGAATGTAAATATGTAATGCAATGTAAATCACTTTGGATAAAAGCATCTGCCAAATGTAAATACATGGGACTGAAAACATGTCCTCCTCCCTTTTGAAACGTGGGACTACAGTTATAGAAGTTGTATAAAAACAACGTCTAAATGTAGTTTAAATTTGTTGTTGAAAAGACGTCCACATTTGGAAAATAAATAGCCCATACACGGAGGTCCCACAGACGTCAACATTAGACGTGCGATAGACGTCGAAAAAAGACGCCGCCTGGCGTTTCAAAACAACCCCTTCAGTGGACCGAACTTGGACGTCCAAAGATTTCATAGAAAAGACGTCACTCCGACGTCACATGGCGCAGTGGGTACATCAACAATAGCTGTGTCCCAATTCAGAGGCTGCATCCTTTGAACGCCACATTCGAAGGCCGATAGCTCCATCGCGATGAGACGAAGGCTGTCCCAATTCCAAGGCTCCTTCAAATGCAGCCTTCATTAACCTTTGCGGCCTTGCCTACCCCAGAATTCAATGCTCGCCCGTGACAACTGGATTTTTTTTTAGAGAAATTACCAAATTACACTTTTAAACGTAAGTATTGGGATTTAACTTTGGGTAAAAAAAAACACCTATAAAGCAGTCCAAATTTTGACTTATATCTTAAGTCAATATACACAGTACGATTTTATAATAGCCCTTTACGATTGTTGCTTGTCAGATTGTACGAACATGATCCTTGCTGTAAGCCATGTCACACTGTAAGATTTCAGTTGTCATTAATGTCAGACTGTACAGTCAAGACGCGTTTAAAACGGACGCACACAAGAAAACTCGTCCGGATTTTTACATCATCAATCACTTCGTTTAGTCACAGTGACATTACACGCGGGACTGAAATGTACTACAAAGAAATCTCTAATGTTAATTTTGGTCATGGCTTGTCTTGAAAAATTACAATTTGACGGTCGTCGTATAAGTCACACTGCATGTGCGTCAAATCTTCTGACACTGCCAGAATTTCGGCGGGGGGAAAATTTGAACGCAACGGTAATTAATCGGCTGTCGGTGAATATGTCAAACTAACCATCAAAGACTTCAGAGTTTTGCCATCATGGGAATCTTTTAGTATTTGCAAAATTTGTCTCAAACGGCCAAATCATGGCCAAAATCTTACAGTGTGCACCCTGGCTTTACTATGCGATTATATATAGTTTATACTCTTTGTTATACAGAAATAGACCATGGTAAACATATTTAAAGAGTTTGTGAACACTGCTTTGTTTTCAGACAGTATAATATAACTTTTTTTTTTTTTACAATTCCAGTACAAACGTTACTGTCACTCATCAATGGCAGCTGTCATAGTTGCTAGGCGACAAAAACAATCCTCCGTAGGCTAGACTGCCCCATTTAACAATGTTCATTCCGACCTTCGTGGACTTTGACTGTGTGTCCTTTGAAGGATGCATATGATAAGGGTCATATCATATGAATGCAATATTCAATGCAATTGCAGAAGATTGCCATTGTGATGCAGTAATTAAAAATGAATAAATAGAAAATTTATAATCATTTTAAGGACTTCCAAATGCTATTCATGTTAACCAGCCAAATCATAAATCCCTGGATTATTCAAATGAAAGCAATTTCTAGGGATCATTTAAATGCAGTATTTAATGCAACAGCATACGATTTCCATTGTGATGCAGTAATAAATAAATAGAAAAATAACATTAAGGATTTCCAAATTAGGTTTTTATGTTTAATAAGGTTTAACTTTCACATATTTCTTTACTGAAGTCATGTTACAATCAATCCCAAAGTATTGTGATGAACGAGCCTCTTTATCAAATCATCTCAGAATGTTTGAGCAGTGAAGAATGACTTGTATTCATAATGAAGCTGACAACATTACATCAATGCCACTTTCAATGACATCGGTACAAGCCATTTACAGTCTCTTGCTAATTCAAAAGCGCTAGATCCAATCAAGGGAATTGATAAGATGTGCTCACAAAAAGAATATTAATGCTGTCATTAGATGCCATAAAGAACAAAATTACAATTCTCTCATTATTTTTTTTTTGCCTCAAATTTTCTCGATATGACTCGCTCCAAATACATTTTGATGATTGAAAAGCCATGACAAGCTGTTGTGAGACTGAAGTCTGAAATCATTATGTATTCACACAAGCTCTGTCTCTGTGCAAAAACCTTGACAGTGTATCGTCAGGGGGAAGGAGTGAAAGTCACTAGGAGGCCAGACCTCATCCCTGGGGCAAAATACATCAACGCACCAGGAGTTTAATCCAAACCTGCGATGACAATGCTGTCCCTGCCTGGCTTTATAAATGGCTGAATCCCAAAGCATTTTAATGGCGTAATCTTCCCCTCATCTTGTCAACTTAATGGCGCCTGCCTGTTTACTGTAAGCGAGATGCATGACGCGTGAGGTGCGAACTGGCAGCCGTCGCTGGCCTGATGGAGATGGATATATATGCTCACAAAGAGCCACAGACGCTGTCATTTAGAGCACAGGGAGGGGGAACTCAGACTGCGGTCATATTCATAACTCTCTAATGCCACATTTTATCGCTCATAAAGCTCAGCAATATACATTAGGTTCATTTATTCTTGGCCGACCGAGGAATAGTGGTCCCGCGTGACGTTTACATTTCAAGTAATTGTTACAAAATGGCTGAGAGAGCCCTCCCTTAATATCTAACAGAAAAAACAGCAGCTGTCCTGCTGTGATGGATTGATGTAAATGTGAGAAAGATCAGCACTTTGAAAGAGGGAGAATCAATTGTGTTTTCTAAGTGACCAAGTGAAAACTGAACGGAGGCAGAAATATTCAGGCATCAGCAAGAGGTGGACTCCCTGGAGGCAGGATGTTACTGACTCTGGAAAAGGCCGGATATTGCCATAAAGATTAATATTTCATTGATGAGTCAGAGGGAAAGCGCCATGATACTTTTTTTTACTGAGCTCTGCTCGTTATTTCCAAGCCTCTAGGAAGTTAAAAATCGTTTCTAGTTTCAGATAACTAAATAATGATGCTGCATGTTGTGGTATTGTTTTAAATAATATAAAAATTTACTTTTTTTTAACTTAGTGTTTCCAAATGTTTCACAACATATTTTCACTTGGTGGTAAATGGACTAATGTTGCCATGGTTACCTAATCAGGTGTTCAGTAAAACAGCAGTCGTGTTCACCTGAGTAGGTAACCATAGCAACCGTTGCTCAAGCATTTTACACAAGGATCAGTTTCTGATTGTACTTTGACATTTTACAGAAATATGTGACGTGAGAATTAGTATTTAAGATACACTTCCATTCAGAAGTCTAGGGTGAGTATGCTTTTTAAAGAAATTAATACATTTATTCAGCAAGGAACTTTCGATTCATCGCATTCATTTCGATGTATCGTCGATTCAAGTATCACAACTATTTTCAGCATTGAGAATAATAAGAAATGTCACTTGAGCAGCAAGTCAGCATATTAGAATGATTTCTGAAGGATCATGTGACACTGAAGACTGGAGAAACGATGCAGAAAATTCAGATTTGCATTCACAGGAATAAATTACATTTTAAAACATAAACATAAATGAATTGTCATATTTTATATGGTGACTAAAGTGTTAAAGTAAGACATAGGGGAGCGCGGGGCACAACCTAACGCGGGGTTAAATGTAACACGGACCTTTTACATAGTTAGTCAGGGTCAAGCAGGTTGTGTTTCTGCTCTTTTTCTCTCGCTGCCAAAAGACGGTCTCCCGCGAATTTGTGGAAAGTTTTGATAAGATTTCGTGAAGATACTGGACAAAGAGTGTTTTGACACCATGCAAGTTTAATTTTCCATCGTACGTTTTTTTCCGGTTTCTGAGTTGGGTGTTTACGTCACCATATCTAACTTTATATTACCTTAATCACTGTTAACATATCAGCAACTCCTAGCAACTGTTAGGTAGGCTTAAAATATTTTTTACACAGCGGGGTTAGTTGTAGCACAGTGTTACAATTAAGCCGCCAACATTTGTACAATGTTGATCAAATGAAAACAGGGAGCCACACAACTTGTCAGGTTTGAGTATTTATTTATATAGTTTGCGACATTTAACTTTCTTGGACTTTCACAAAAATTTTTGGAATTCAAATTTAAAAAAATTGTTTACTATGCTTTGATCACTTGTTTTTTTATTAAAAAATATAGCCTGTTTTTCATGCAATAAATACACTGTAAAAATGAATTTTGATGATTTGTTATCACAACTTTTTATATTTTGTCAAATCAACTTAGATAATTAATGTAGTTCAGATAACATCATATTTTGAGTTTCTATTTATTAAACCAATCTCCTTTGTTGTATTAACTCAAATTTTTAATTTCAATGAACTCAAAATTTTAAGGCAACCAGGTAACTTACTTAAAGTTAATCCAACTTTTTTTTTTACAGTGTAGATTTTAAGGTTGTTTTTATTATTATTACTGTTATTATTATTATTAATAATAATAATTTTGTGTGCAGCTGCCACATACAAACATAATTCAATTTCAATTACAATATTTGATTATTTTGTTTATGTGTTTATTTATTTATTGCAAAACTGTGGAACCCTTTCCTATATATCTATCCATGATATTGATCCATAATAGAAGTATGATTGGATGAGGGATGGATGTATGGATATCTATCTATACTGATGCACAAACAATATCAAACTATACAGATAAAATAGTACTGAATTATGTGTAACGCACAAGTGTTACAACTAACCCCTCTGTCTGTTACAATTAACCCCGCATATGGGGTAAGATGTAACATTTGCACTTCTGTCACTTTCAGTGCAACTGTACAAAAATGGTAGGTCCTAGAAAAAAACTTTAAGTGTTCATTTGTAGCAGAGATGTGTATGTTGCTTGTGTAAAAAAAAAGATGAATCTAACGTAATTATTTTTTAAATAATTGAGCCAAAACCAAAATGTGTTAGGTTGTGCCCCGCTCTCCCCTACAGTATTGAACTCACTGGATAGTTTTCCACAGATTAAAGAGGTTTAGAGTGACTTGAATGTGAGTAAATGACTCAATTAAACCTCTAGGTTTCAGAACTTCTGATTCTGATTAAAAGAATATTTTAAGACCAAAACTTCAGAATCACAAAGAGTTCTGAAACTTAGAGGTATGCAAGAGGTCAACACACCGTTTAATGGTCTGACCACAAAGCAAATCTGTGTCTAGTAAATCACTTTTAACTGCTATCTGCAGTCTTGTATGGACGATATTAAAATGGCTTTTTTTTTTTTTGCAAACCGCAGCTTTTTGTTCTCTGTTCTTGCTCCAGAATTGTTACTGTTCACTGGTTGGTGTGCTGAAATTGAACCTCATTACAGCTAAATGCCCCTTAAACCTGTGAAAGGACACTCCACCATCCATCCTCCTGGCTGTGAGCTCCCTATGGAGTGAAAACACACAGCCTATAATGTATTTAATATAAAAGCAAGCAGGAACATAAATCACAGGCAGGATTGTATTGAGTAGATGACAATGGCTTACATACAGTATGTGTGTGCTAGTGTTTATTAGCGTATTGAGAGTGCAGATAGGCTCCTTTCTGTGGTTAACGAGGCCCTCATGTGTAAGAAATCTGATTGGCTTCCTTTTAAATGCCCCACCCGCTCTCCTACACTTTCAGATGGCTGTATTGGGGACTCGCTGAGAGAGAGACTTATGCCATATGGTTCAATGAAGTTTCTCCTGCAAGCTCTTCCTATGGAGAAGAAGTCATTTATTCTCTATAATGAGGCAGATAGCGAGGTTTAGTACCAACTAACTGGAGCGTCTGCATCTGCTCTTTTCACTCTGCCAAGCACACCCAACACAGTCAAATATCCGTAAAGAGCTTGGCAATTTCATATACTCACCAATCCAAACCTGTATGATGTTCTTTCTTCTGCGAAACACAAAATAAAATATTTTACGAAATGTACAAAAGACTTTATAAAACTGAAAGTTGGATTCATGAAGAGAGGACTCATAAAAGGGACAATTCTGTAATGACTTTCTTCTGTGAAAGAAGACAAATTGCATAGCATTGTGTTATGGCATTGCATAGCATTGTGTTATGCTATGCAAAACGTGCTGTGAGAATTCACAGCCAGAGCTAGTTGTGGAAGGAAACTCCCATTTTTTTATTCCATTGGTTTGAGAAGAGTATGATATGTTTATTATTCACAGTAATCTAGCTGTCATGCAGTCATGATGATTCTTAGATGCAGTGAGTTTTCATAGAGGTGTTTATATGCAGATGTAAGATTAAACCTTGGATGATGATGAGGCTGTTTACCGCCAAGTTCCAGCTGCTGTTTTCTCCTAATGAGAAGTGGCATATGTGGGATGTAATGTACTACATAAATCTCTCCCTGTTGCACCAAAGGCACCTTTCGGTAATTTATTTCATTCCACTTTTTTGTTCAAGTTTGAAGGAAACTTTTCCCTCCAGAAATTCTTCATAAAGGTGCAGTCTGTAGGGATTTAGCCAACCCAGAAATCTCTAATCTCATGATAGGCTCTCATGAAGAACCCAAAGTTACTTTAGGGGATTTAATGCTTTATGTGGCAGTCTATATCAAGAGCTGTGGACTGATGTGGACTGCCCTCTCTCTCTTAGCTTTCCAATATGGGGCTTGTGCCTTGGGTTGCATGGTCCTAAAAATACATGAAGACCACTTCCAACATGTTGTGCAGTGATATATACTGTATATATATATATATATATAATACTGTGAAATATTTAAAGTTTTAACTAATTGTTTTGTATTTGAATATATATATATATATTTTTAAATTATTTAAATTCTAAAAATTATTTAAATTCATTAACACAGTCTTCAGTGTCACACGATTCTTCAGAAATTATTATAATATGCTGATTTGGTGCTCAAGAAACATTATCAATGTTAAAAAAACATTTGTGCTGCTTAATATTTTTGTGGATTCTTTGATCCACAAATCATAAACATTTATTTGAAATAGAAATCGTCATAGATAAAAAACATAAATGTTTTTACAATTGTTTTTTATCATTTTAATGTATCCTTGCTGAATAAAACTATTAATTTCTTTCTGAAAAAATCTTTCTGGCCCCAAACTTTTTAATTGCAATACTGTAGCCTATGTATGCCTACATACTTAAATAAATAAATCAGCATGGGGGGGATGTTTTTATGTTGTTGTTGTTTTTTTCTGGTGGAGAGTTTCCAATATTAGTGTCCTGGATAATATGCCAAAAAAGGAAAGGTGTTTTAACAATAAAGCTTTGTATGAAAAGTATATTTTACATTGTATATCACATCTCGCAGCAGTCTCAAAGGAGAGCTATCACACAATGGCCAAGCAGCTCAGAATAAAATTGGACATACATCAGAGAGAGGAGAAAAACAGAAAGGGGAAAGTGAGAGAATGAAACAGTGCACATTAGCTCTGTTAGTGTCGTATCTAGCAAGTCTTCACACTGTGCCATAGTCTCAGAAAACACAATTAATCAGCAGGGGGTTTAATTACGGGTGACAACACCGGCAATAAATCATTAAGTCGCATAACGTCTGTTTTTACTATAAATGATCATATTCATCTCATGGGAGGAGCGGTTGTGTATGATGAGGGTGTGTGAGCTCGTACTTGTTTATGTAATGCTTACAAAAGGTTGCAGGTGACACAAATGATCTCCAGCAGCAAGCACCTGTGAGATGCATTCACAGCGTGTGTTAGGCGCTAAGCATCAGCACAGTGGTGCCAGGGATCTGGAGGTTTTTATGCCTGTGTAAATGTGTTTTTGGCCACGAAAGTTGTGTTTGAAGCTTTCTGGAGTGCCATTGAACAAAAGTGAGCTGCGCTGAAGGAATCTTCTGACCTTTCTTGTTAGGGGGAGGAAGGGCTGATTTATCATATCATATCATAAATAAATAAATAAATAAATACGTAAGTAAGTAAATAAATAAATAAATAAATAAATAAATAAATACATACATACATACACATTGTTTTTAACCCCCTAGAGCCATATGGATTACTTTTAAGATGGATGGATGCGCTTTTTTGGACTTCAAAATCTAGGGTACCATTCACTCCCATTATAAGGCTTGGAAAAGCCAGGATATTTTTTTAAAATATTTATAATTTAAACTCCGATTGTGTTTGGCTAAAAGAAGAAAGTCATATACACCATGGCTTGAGGGTGAGTAAATTATGGCATAATTTTCATTTTTGGGTGAACTAACCCTTTAATGCTGCCGCCACACTGGGAGCCAAAAGTCCATTGAGAAAGAACAACGAAGACAGAATCTGAAATATTGTTTGGATATAAAGGAGGAAACGTGGAGGAGGAAATGTTTGAGCATGTTTGTGAGGATGGAAGAGACTAGGATCAGTTGAGCCACATTTATTTTGATAAACCAAATAGATTTTGTCTAGGCATCAAATTTGTTTTGTGGGCCAATATCAACCTGCTCCATGTAAAATAAAACGTTTTTATTTGTCAAAAGAACTATTAATTAATTTTTTGTGTAAAGGTTTTTTCATGAGGCAAAAAAAAAAAAAACGTGTTCATCTTTATATCATTATTTGGCAATCAATTTCTTTTAAAAAGATAACTGGAAAATGCCTGTCTCTGGCCTGAGGCAAGAGGAACCAATGTGTGGGGTAAGTTGAGCCAGTTGAGTTACATGAAATTCTGTTCAATTGGTGCCCATAAAAACAACAGCCTGCACAACCATTCAAAAGTTTGGAATGAGTAAAATGCTTTAGGAAAAGAAGTCTCTGATACTTGACACTTCACTTAATAATAATGCCTTCCACCCCTACTGAGGCATAGGCCGTCTACAGGGGTTCTCCAAGAGTCTCTGTCCTGAGCTCTCTTCTCCAGTTGGTTCCAGGTAATCTTCATGATCTTAAGTTCCCTTTCAGTCGAGAACGTCAGACGTAGTTGTGTGCCAGTTGTATTTTTCTGTCCGAGCGGACAACCCTTGGACAGACACTGGCTCTCAGCTGACCCCGGGGCCCAGCAGAAATGCATTCCCCAGTGAGCCTGTCGCTTGGCGCCCTCTCAAGTCAGTGATTTTTTATCACACTCAGGTGTTGAGCAGGGATGCTCCTGGAGCTCAGTGAATTCCATCACACTCAGGTGTTGAGCAGAAATGCTCCTGAAGCTCAGTGATATTCTTCACACCTAGTGTTGAGCAAGGCTCCTGTCTTGTGTGGGCATGTCGCTTGCACATACTTTGCTAGGTCAGGAGTGGAGCAGGTCTTGATAGCTGCCCCTTATTGGCCCAACCCGACCTAGTTCTCCCCTCGACAGCCCTTCCTGACTTCCCCTGAAAACATTCTCAGGGATGGGGTATGATGGCACCCACGTTCGGAGCCCTGGAGGATTTCAGGCCGGTCCTAAATTTGGACGCGGAGGTTCAGGTAGCTACCGCAGGATTACGTGGTAGTCACCATCACTTCTGCGAGAGCACCCCCTGAATAGGAGTTGTGCTTACGCCAAATACCTATTCGTTGAGTGAGTCTTCTCTCCGTGAGGAGATCTTGAAAGCGTTCGGCCATTTCAGTGCTCTCTTTCCTGCAAGATGGGTTGGACTGAGGGCTGTGTCCTCCCCCCTCAAAATAATGTTGCCTCTATTATTTTTTTTTGATGCACATCATGATGCAGTAGCATGGGAAGCACGTCCTGATCGTCAGGTTCCTGAGGGGAGCAAGGATAAATGAATCCCCTTGTGCTTCTCTTTATCCTCTTGGGCCTTATTTCTGGTGCTACTGCACTGCAGAGCCCACCCCTGAGCCAGTGCAGGGAGTGGGTTAAATTTATTTTAAAGAAACAGCTCTCCTGCTCGCCTGGTTTCTACTAGAGGGTAGGAACTTGCTCGCTTTCGGTCAATGAGTTGTGCCTGGAACTCTAACTCTAACTCTCACAAGCTGAGACCCCGGCCTGGATATGTGCCCAAGGTTCCTACCTCTCCCTAAAGGTGGGACCAGGTAGTGAGCATGCAAGCGCTGCCCCGGAGGAGGCAGACCCAGCCCTGGCTTTGTCCGTTTGTTATTGCGGTTGTACGTGCACAGAGCTTAAGCTTAGGACCTCAGACCAGCTCTTGTCTTTTAAGGAAATCAGCGGAAAAGGGAAGGCTGTTTCCAAGCGAGGTTGGACCAAAGGACTAAATTAGTGGTTGCCTTCATCTTAGTGAAAATTCAGAGATGCACATGTCCACTTAGGTGGTAAGCTCCTCTGAAGTGAGTGTGTGCTCCCGCCTAGGCGTTGACACAGCGTGCTTTGCTGACAGATATTCTAGAGTTGGGGGCTGGGCGACACCTGTAGTCGAACCGCTCCTTCCCGTGGGCTCCCTTCTTATGAAGCCAGTTTCACCGTGAGCCCGGTTCGAAGTGTCGGCTTCACTTCTTCCATTTCTCTCCTATGGACTGGATACGTCCGCAATTCTTGCTCCAGTAGAGGTCTCCTTATTAGCTGAACCCTGTCGAGTTCCTCCATACCCTTCGTCTACAGACGTGGTGGAACGTCCAAAGCCAGGCCTATCACTCATATGCACTGGTGGAACCTGTGTTAGGTTGGGTCCCTATTTTGTGATCCCTACGGCGTTTCCCATAGGTGTATTCTTCCATGGTACGGCTCCCTGCAGCGAGCCCGTGTCTTCCCTTGGCAGAGCCTGCTCTGCCGTCACTGTCTGGTTGAGTCTCCCCCTGTCATAGGCTGGAGCCACCACAGTGACATTCCATATGTTGTACTGCCAGGTCACCCACCCAGTTCATATATGCATTTCCACATGTTACCTCCTGTGGCTTCCGCAGCGTCCCTAATTCCTTCCGTATACAGGGAATGCTTTCCCAGTGATCCTGCAGGAACAGCAGTGACTTCCCTGGCCTAAGCCCTGTCCCATCTCCTTAAATCGGGGGGGATCAGGTGGCTCTGTTTAGGCACTGGAAGGTGGCAGCACTAGTGGCATTTTCAAATAGATCCCCAGTCAGTCGACGTCGACTACGTCTGATGTTCTCAACTGAAAGGGAACGTCCTGGTTGTGTAGTCCCCTCGCCACTACTGATGGACCACCACTGACTCCAGGGGCCGATTGGCTCCTCAGCAAAAAAGCAACTAGTGCGTGCATCCACTTCTGTATTTATACCTGCGCTGTGGGGGCGGAGTGTGTGATGCGAGTAACGCACGCCAATTCCATTGGCTCGTTCAATAGTAATTGAAGATGATTGGCTCCCTAGCGTGACCCCCATTCAGTCGGCGTCGACTACGTCTTCCGTTCCCTGGGTTGCATACGCAACCAGGACGTTCTGCGTCCAGTTCTCGGCGCCATGTGTTTCTAAATACTCTACAAGCCTGCATTTATTGGGATGTTTCCCCCAGCAGCCATTACTCTAATCTTTAGTGTCACATGATCCTTCATAAATTATAATAATATGCTGATTTCTTATTATTTTCAGTGTTTGAAAAGTTTTGTGGAAACCTCTTCATGATTCTGTGATGAATAGAAAGTTCGAAACAACAGCATTTATTTGAAATAGAAATCTTTTGTAACATTATAAATGTCTTTATGGTCTACTGAAGGCTACTACTAGGCACTTGACACACACCCACACAAATTTTTTTTTTTATGTGCAAGAGAGCTGGTCCCATTTGGTAAATACAATCACTTGGAAAGTGGAAAAATGTCAGAAAGGCACAAATAATGCATCATGTTGGCTGCACTCCCAATGAAGAATGCTGAGCCAGGAAGGAATACTACCGTGAACACGCTCTGTGTTTTGTTTTGGCAACGTTCAAGCCTCCACAGGATATCCAGCCCTGACTGCTGTGATGAAGATCTTTTTCTCCTTCCCTGATCTCCTTTCCATCAAACCCACCTGTTTTGCTTAGAACTTGTCTCTCTTCTTTTCCTTTTGCTCTGGCTGTCTTTGCCCCAGTCTCTTTAGCTTTCTTTTTTTTCCCCTCTCACAAATAATTCCTGTTTCCCTGTCCCTCTGATACTGAGATATTTACAATGACAGCACTGTTTAGTCAACGCAGAGAAAGCACATGAATTTTACATGGCCCTCGTTCAATTCCAACAACTTGTCCCAGAAGGCGGTGCAATTTCATTTCAAAATGGCTGAATCCAAAAGCCCTTTGGGCAACATCTTATGCAGGACCATTTGGGATGTGTTTTGCTGTTGTGACAAGACTTTAAAGATAGGGAAAATGGTTTACTTTAAGCTCTTGGCAAAAAACATATGTTTCAATCAAAACAAAAGAGCACAGCCAGTGAGGTATAGTGCAAGGGTTTTTTGACAGACAATCAGAACGTGATTCGTTTCACAGTCCTTAGTGTGTCTGAGCCACATTTATGCTGTGATCTGACCTCAGGAATGAAATATGTTGTGATCATCCGGTTCTTCACTATGAGGGAAACGTTACTTCATCGTTGTGTTTCAGCCTTTGCCACTTTTTGGAATAAAGGTGAACTGCACTTGTTCAATCATCAAAGATTTAACACTTACACACCTCGGGTCGTTTTACAAAAAAAATAATGGGAAAACAGTCATTCTTTTATTTATTTAAAAAAAAAAAAAAAAAAATATATATATATATATATATATATATATATATATATATATATATATATATATATATATATATATATATATATATATTTATTTATTTATTTATTTATTTTATTTTATTTAAAGAAGTTTGATGTCTAACATTATAATGAATGAGGGGGATGTTAGTGAATGACGTCCCAGGTCACTTAAGACCCAAGGTATATGTTTTAACTATTATTTTTGTTGATAGAATCAAAAATCTTGAATCTTATAAAATCAGAAAATGAATCATGCTCAATTAATTTAAAATATCAACACTTTCCATTATCAGTTAAAAGATTTGCAAGCAGAACTGTCAAAATCACAGCAGAAAAACCAGACAAAATATCTACTGAATATTTCTAATTCTGATTTAGAATTTTAACACATTTTAGGTGTTATCGCATGGATTCAAAGATACAGAATATAGTGAAGATAGTGGTGTGAACTACTTTTATGAGCGTTTTGAAGGTGGACTTAAAAAAAAAAATCTGCTTCTGTGTTCCATGGAATAATTAAATCTTACAGGTTTTAAACCACATGAGGGTGAGTAAATGATGACACAATTTTCACTTGAGTGTGAACTATTCCTTTAATGATGAAAGCAAGTCAGCCAAGCACCCTCACCTTTCAGAATAGTGATATTGCCCCCCACACACAGAGCTCAATGCAGCTCTGCACATCCCAGAGCTATTAAACCCTGACAGAACACTACACTGTATGCTGTCCATCTTCACCGTACAGGAAGAACTCATGGGGCTGGTTCAGAGAGATGAGCGGGCCAGAGTTTTAATAGCTCTCCATGCCAAACCCTAGGCGCCTACCACTGAGAGGAGCAGTCACTTTGTATTGATTGACCCAGGGTAATGGCTGGGGAAACAGGAAAACATGAGGATGCTTTTGAATCGCACACCCACAAGCACTATCAGGGACCCGAGTCTAATATCTAATGAGTGAGCGGAAGTCGAATGCATTGTTTGATGTCATTAAGCTGGAAGAGAACATGAATGTGTACATTCAGGGGCCCGTGACCAGGCGCGTGTTTAATAAAAGTGCCATCACTTCACACTGAGTGGATTTGACATTTCATCATCACTTAGACTTAAATCAGAGTCCCCAGGGACCAAGAACCATAGGAGGAGAGAAAAAGAAAAAAACAGAAATTAGATTCTGCCAGATTATTTATTTATTTCATATGCACAACTGAGAGACTTATATTCTTTTTCTTTTTTTTAGAACGGCTTTCCTTTCTTCAATGGCATATGCATTTTTTCTCAAGGTCACTCCTGCAGGGGGCGAAAGGGGCATGCTGGAATTTTGGTTGAGAGTTTTTTGAAGTAAGAGGTGAAGAGAGAGAGGGGTGGAGAGCAAGAATGAAAGGGGGTGATGATGAAAGGACAAAAATGCAGCAATGAAATGGAGAGGAAAAAAATTTGCACAAATATAAGATTGCTTGCGCAAGTGCTGGACTGAAGTATTTATTTTTGGGAGAGTTAACTATTTAGCAGACAACAAAGTTGAAGGGAAAGCTCACTAAAAAATTTAAATTTGTAATATTTGACACACAGTCAAAGAATTTACAACAGGAGAAAATGTGAGTAATGTTCTTGCTGTTTATATCCGCCATGCAACATAGTGACAACGTGTGTCAAACTCCAGAAATAACGGGAAAAAAAACACCATAACTACATCATAAAACAACTTGTGTGTTATATTTCAAGTAAAATCTGCTGAAGTGCAACAATGTGCCATATTTGAATCACAATGTTTTTTTGTCAAAATTGACTTAAATAAACTGACTAAAGTAAAAGTAGCTCATGAGAAAAATGACAAACTATTTGTTATTCAGTGTATAAAAAGTACCAATATATTTTAAAATTAATGTCACAGCTGATTGTACTGGTGCTTTAGGTATATATCCATATTTACAGTACGTAATGTAATGATGTACTTTTTAACTTTATGTAAAATATATTAACTATGCAATATCAAATAACTCTACAGTTATAATTCTATTCAAGTACTTTACATGTGCTTTAGTATGTTAGTCAACACCCCCAATTAAGTGTGCTTCTTAACAGAGTGAAAAAATATTATTAAAACATAATTAAAAAAATTAAGCTATTTTTAGTTTGACAGGTTTGTACTAAAGTATGTTAAGAAACATCAATATGGAACTGTACTCTCTTTAAATACACTGAAGTGGCCTTTTGATTCATTAATATTATATTATCTGCAAGTTTGAAAATTATACTTTTAAGATCTGTAGTACACTAAGTGCATATTCAATACAACTGCTTTCACATACTCAAAAGAACCAAACTGATCAAAAGATTAATTCACATTAACTATTTTTGGAGATTTGCAGTTTCAAATGTAACAAAATGGTCAGTTTCTGTCTGGTCAAGATGTAGTCAAGTCAACAGAAACATTAAACATTAGTAGAAATATAACAGTGAAAAATGTCGACACAAATGCAATAACATAATACTGACATTTCTCCTTTACTGTTCTCCGGAGAAAGAAAAATATTACCATGCTGTGCTCCAATAATACTGATTTACCCTTGATGCATACTGTAAATAGTGTTTAATTTGCTGCAATGAGACATTCACCACATATTCAGACAAAAATGATCACATCCTTCCTCCTATAGCATAAACATTCAGTATACACTCAAAAAATGCTGGGTTAAAAACAACCCAATTTGGGTATAATTAGTGGTTATAACCTAACATTCAGTATACTCCTCTGTTTTCTCACCATCGCTCAGTTATCTTTCCTAAAGATCCTGTGTGGCAATCTGTGCAGGGGGTTTTAGCATAATTATTCCAGTTCAAATAAACCTTGATGAGGACTTGATGCCTAAACCTGGCAGAAGCTGGCAAACCTGGCAGCCTCTTTTTCTCACTTGGTCTCATTTTCTCATGAGTCATTGCCTTGCAGCGATTGCTATCTTCCAAATTATGCAATGCCTCTGTATCTAATGGCTAAAGTGTCACTATAAATATACGTCACTGTTAAAGAAAAAATCGGAGAGGAAAAAGGCACATTTTTTAACTTCTTTAATAGAGTAACATCTGATGCAATTTCTGTCTTCGGGAATGGATTCCAGCATACAGAGCAGATCATTTTGGAATACAATTAGATGAGAGATAATAAGCCACGGCCAAACTAATCAAAATTAATTTGTGATATAGAGATGAAATTAATGATTGAGAAACGCTTTGAAATCCCACTGTTTGTGTTGACCCTTTGAAGTTGTATGTTCTTCAAAGGCTGCGTTTAATCATATTTCAAACAAGGAGTGTTTCAAGATTCATCCTCCACATCCCTCAGATTCATCCAATGAAAGCAGGACACAAGCATCCTCTTCCTCTTCAGATCATGTATCATAATCAATGCTTTTTCAAGCAAACAAGCGTTATATACTTTCAAAGAGGCAAGATCGTGTATGTTCAATTTCAATCAAAGAAAAACCCTAATGAGCTCCTTTATACACATACACATTCTATTTCATCTCAATATTCAATCAATATACTAATGCCTTATTATAAAGCTTGTGAACTTTATTATAGCTTATCCATAAAGATTCAAGATTCCAATCTGACATTTAAATCAAGTGCACAGGTTATTCTGGTTTACTGGTTTATGAGAACATTAGTCATGGTTTTCATTACAGTGTTCATAATATTGATGTAATGCGCTGTGAGCACAGAAAACTAGAAAGAGCAGGATTTATGTGCAAGGTGTACGTTTATTAAGCCTAAGTTAAGACTAAAACAAAGAGACATGCAAATAAGATAAACAAAGAGAACCGAGGAACACCGGGGAAAATGAACTCAACAGCACAAAACATCCAAGGACAAAAACTGACAATGAACTATACAAGGCACTATAAAGAGGAAAAGCAACAAAAGTCCTGATAAGACATGGGGAAAATGTAACAATGAATTTATTTTGTGAAAACTGCTTATTTTTATTGTAGTTAAAGGTGGGGTATGTGATTTGCAAAACGGCCGGCAGATTTTGAAAATACACAACCTTGAAAATGGTCCTACCTTCTCTCCTCCAACGCTGGCCCTGATTCGCGTGAGGGGGATGGGGGAGGGGGGTATGGTACAACCGTTTGATTGACGGACTTACTGTCCAATGATTTTAGGTGGTCTTGGAAATGATTGGCTGGAGTTTTTCGAGTCCTGCCCGTTCCACAGATGATTAAATTGCTCAATTTTCATTTCAGTGCTTTTAACTCAGTGGCTGTAAGTGGGTTATGAATAGGATTTCAAGTGATTTTGAAAAAATGGACAAAAAAGAGAAATCACATACCCCACCTTTAATTGTATTTACATGTGACATGCATGACAAACACTGTAAATTGTAATCAAATCTTAAATTATTCAAATGAAAAATTATTAAAAACCAGTACCATAGTAAATATAGTATATACATACACTGTTTACTACTATGAAATATATATAATATATAATATTTTAATTTATAGGGAAATAGTCAAAATAAAAGGCTAAATAAAGACAACATCTGCCAAAGAGAAAACCAAGTCAAAACAATTTGACTACTAACAGAAATAGACAAACACTTCACAGAATAGCTGCTAAATCGAACAAAAATTCAGCCTCTGAATGAGCACAGAAGTCATTTTTATATATTTATTTATATTACAGGCACAGCTGAGCCCTGCACAGTAAGAGTAGATTGTAAACACAAGACAAATTCTGGGTTGATTTAATCAGAGACATGTAGCATCTAAATCTAAATGGTTTTGCGAATGCCTTCGTCTCGATCAGATGGTTCATGTTGTTTTGGTGCCACTGTAAACATATCTTCAGGCGAAGTCTTGCTGGGTGAGTCGGAGTTATATCTTTATGTCCTACCAATAGGATGAATATACCCCCATGATGCATCAGGCTCTCGGGGTGAGGACTGAAGACCCAACATATGGTAGAAACATCTGGAAAAATCAATCTTCACAGGATTAGGGGAAATATTTCACAAATTGTGAAAAGTGATTTATGAGAAAAGAATGCAGGGTTCAATCTCGATCACGGCTCTACGAATTGTGAGAGAAATGCTGCGGTTTCTCAGATATCTGTAGCCCATAACTGTCACCAACTCTCTTCGCTTGGTGAGTAACTGATTGCCATTCAGCGTGAAGAGATGACATTTTCTTTACCCCTGCAAAATTTGAATTATCAGATCCTGCTTGATAGTGTGGAATAAAATCTCGCTGCATCAGTAGTTTACCTAAAGGCTCCTCTCCATCAAGATAATGGTACTTTAAAAATGTGGGTTCTTTAGATCTAAACCAAAATGACCTTTGAAAGAGGATGACAGTAAAATGGAGAGTCCTTTAGTCCAAATATCTGAACGTCTGCATATTTAATAGACTGGATCCCATCAGTTTTCTACATGCAGCATCAGAGTCTCATTGTCATAGGTATCTGGGAATAGCGGATGGCGTTAGGTAGAAATATGGTGGTTTGAGCCACAGAAGACATTTGTGGGTTCCAGGCATGGCCTTGGCATAATGCTTTATGATCTGGTCGATATAGCTCATCATTGCTTTGGATGCAAAGATCACTGCAGGATGAAATCACACAATCTTATGGGGCCTGCTAAAGCTGACAGGTCCAGATGCAGGAGTGAGGAGAGATCTCATGGGCCGTTTACACAGATACATAACAGCTATACAGAGCGAAGATTAAAAGTAGAACATACTTTTTTTTTTTTTGAGGGGGGCGGGGGTTACGCTGGGGGGGTTACGCTGCTTTCATTTGCAGCAAAAAAAGGCGGCACAAGACTTCTTTTTGAACAACATAAAGCACTGCAAATGTCAAAAAAGTCATAAAATGTCAATACAACATAAAACAACTGATTTATAGTGATTTTAAAACTGATAGCCAGTTCATTGCACAATATTATATAATGTACACTCACCGGCCACTTTATTAGGTACACCTGTCCAACTGCTCCTTAACACTTAATTTCTAAGCAGCCAATCACATGGCGGCAACTCAGTGCATTTAGGCATGTAGACATGGTCAAGACAATCTCCTGCAGTTCAAACCGAGCATCAGTATGGGGAAGAAAGGTGATTTGAGTGACTTTGAACGTGGCATGATTGTTGGTGCCAGAAGGGCTGGTCTGAGTATTTCAGAAACTGCTAATCTACTGGGATTTTCACGCACAACCATCTCTAGGGTTTACAGAGAATGGTCAGAAAAAGAAAAAACATCCAGTGAGCGGCAGTTCTGTGGGCGGAAATGCCTTGTTGATGCCAGAGGTCAGAGGAGAATGGCCAGACTGGTTCGAGCTGATAGAAGGCCAACAGTGACTCAAATAACCACCCGTTACAACCAAGGTGGGCAGAAGAGCATCTCTGAACGCACAGTACGTCGAACTTTGAGGCAGATGGGCTACAGCAGCAGAAGACCACACCGGGTGCCACTCCTTTCAGCTAAGAACAGGAAACTGAGGCTACAATTTGCACAAGCTCATCGAAATTGGACAATAGAAGATTGGAAAAACGTTGCCTGGTCTGATGAGTCTCGATTTCTGCTGCGACATTTTGTTAGGGTTTGAATTTGGCGTCTACAACATGAAAGCATGGATCCATCCTGCCTTGTATCAACGGTTCAGGCTGGTGGTGGTGGTGTCATGGTGTGGGGAATATTTTCTTGGCACTCTTTGGGCCCCTTGGTACCAATTGAGCATCATTGCAACGCCACAGCCTACCTGAGTATTGTTGCTGACCATGTCCATCCCTTTATGACCACAATGTACCCAACTTCTGATGGCTACTTTCAGCAGGATAATGCGCCATGTCATAAAGCTGGAATCATCTAAGACTGGTTTCTTGAACATGACAATGAGTTCGCTGTACTCAAATGGCCTCCACAGTCACCAGATCTCAATCCAATAGAGCATCTTTGGGATGTGGTGGAACGGGAGATTCGCATCATGGATGTGCAGCCGACAAATCTGCGGCAACTGTGTGATGCCATCATGTCAATATGGACCAAACTCCCTGAGGAATGCTTCCAGCACCTTGTTGAATCTATGCCACGAAGAATTGAGGCAGTTCTGAAGGCAAAAGGGGGTCCAACCCGTTACTAGCATGGGGTACCTAATAAAGTGGCCGGTGAGTGTATATTCAAATATTATATTATATATTAGGCTATATAATATTATATATTTGTAAATAATATTTAAACCATACTGACTTGTGGCTTTTACAAAAGAAAATACTAACAAAGTCATAGCTCATGTTAGGTCTGTTTTGAAAGATTTAAGCAATATCTAAAAAAAGAAATTCAGCAAAAGAAAAAAGAAAAAAAAGAAATTAGATTTACTTTTTAATTTGAATGAAATGCAGAGCTTATGACACGAAACTATTGTCAAGCACATAGACTAACAATTAGAATAAGTGCATAGAGAGCAAGGTTATTATCGTTAATCAAAACCATTAAAACGTCATTACTTGAAATAAAATCAAATATTAAAAACAACTTGCCAAGGCAACATTTCTCATTTATGTTTAGGGAAGTACTAAAAGAACTAATACTAAACGCAAAACTATATAGACATATTTAATAATAATAATAATAAAAAAAGACAAAAACACACAGCAAAATTGCTAAAACTTTAACTATAAAAATGAAAACAGAAAATATAAAAAATAAAATCTAGTTCAAAATATTAGCAAAAATTATAATAGTATCTCAATGTTACTAAAACACAACAGGAATGCAGAGACACGTCCTGTGTGAACGGCCCCTTACACAACAAACACTCACTATTCTTCATCAGTCTTGTGTGACGAGGCCCAACAGCTAAAGATGAAGAAAAAGAAGAAAAATCGAGGAGAGCGAGTTCAAAAACCATTATAGCCTCAATTGTTTCCACTGTAATACAATCCATTCCTCTTTCTTTATAGTGAAAGAAAATCTATTATGACCACCTTCTTCCCCCAACACACCTCCACTGGCCACGCGGCCCCTTCCCCTCCCTCATCAAACCTCTTTACACGAAAAACACATCAAACGGGCCCAGCTATTGGTTTTCAAAACCCAAGCAAAAGCACACTTTAATTTATTTTCTCGCCCTCTCTGATTTCTTTTAGATTGGACGTCAGTCTGCATGATTACCCTCAAATCAAGACTGGGCTGAAGCGATGCTACGGCTCTGTGTTTCCTCAACAGTAGTAAACACACGGACAGCTGCTGTAGAGGTGACTCCTCACAATGAATCTCAGTCACGACATATATCACCCGCTGCTTACACCATCACATTACTGTCATCCGCTACGCTCATCTGAGCTGATTACATAGTGTTCTTCTCCATTTTAATCTATACTAATTAATATATTAATTAACATCTCCGTCTTTTATGTTTACGTGTTTGTTTCTTTGCCACACAATACACATAATTTGAAAGAAGGTATAGTCAGATAAAGTGTAAATTATCAGTTGTTCAAAATAAAGAGGCCACTTAAAACTATTTACAGAAATAACTGCTTAAGATTGATGATGATAATAATAAGAATAACATTACATTTTAAAATATTAAATAAAAAAAAAAACACATTTTTAAATTGTAATGTTTCACAAAATTACTGTTTTTAATATATCGTTAATAAAATAAATGCCTCTGTGGACATAGGACACTACAAATATGTATGCTGTCACAAGGATGAGTAGTGGATCAAAGTGCAGCAGGATACAGTTTTTGTTTAACTAAGAACGATGATATGATATGATGACGTGGACTGACAAAGAACGGAAAGAAACACGGAGGTGATTTCAGCAGTCCCATAAGATCATTACAAATCACACTGTACAATATGGATCTAATAAACTTCGGTATGACGTGCATGTAGACTATACGATGATGACACAATATTGAATTGTAGGCTCCGACGCAAGATAATATAGAAGAATAAAATGTCATCAGCATGCAGTGGAAAACAAATAGATTAAGATGAATTGCACTGGCAATTGTGTGTTTTATGTGCGCTGAAAAAAGAGGATGAAGCGAAAGAGGAGAATATGGACGTGGTCATTGCTGAGGACAACTTGGCATGCCAATTTTGCAAATTATGCTTGAGGTAGGCCTAAGTAGTTTTAAGTTTTAGCGCCGTGTAGCGTAGATCAATACACCATTTCATGTTGAATTTTTATTGGCTAGTCAGTGGACGTTGCTCGTAGCATCAAACACACAGATGATCATGCTAAATTTCTGAAACTGTCAGAAAATGATCGCAGGCTACACCTTTGGTTGCAAGACCATGACAACAGCCGTCTTTGAACTTCTCTAACTGTACAACGTAGGACCACCGTTTAGGAGCCAGTGACAGGTGTAACTGATAAACAGAAAATGAAAACCAAGGTAACTGAAACATAGAAATGTGCAAAACCCACCCACAAAGAGAGAGAGAGAGAGAGAGAGAGAGAGAGAGAGAAACCTTTTTTCCAGTTGACATCACCAACATCTCTAATTTTTCTATCTCTCCCCATCAAACATGTGATGTCTATTATATGATCCATTCAATTTCCAATGTCTAATATCAAGACACGTCCTTCATTTTTTTTTGTCACATATCCTGTTTCACTTTGAAATAACGTTATAAAAGTAAAATAAGTTGCAAATATTGACTGTAAGTGTCTTCCTCAAGGGCACAGAGATCACCCGGGAAACTGGAACACCCAGAGAAAACCCACGCCAACACAGGAAGAATATTCAAATGCAAATATTGTTTTTTGGGTTTATCATATTAGGTTAAATCCCAAGTTATGGAGAATCAGGAACTTGTACTTGAGCTTGCTATCATGCCCTGCAGGTTGCTCCAGGGGTATAATCTTTGTAATTAGTGATGTGTATGTAAGTCACAACTAAACTTGTTATTATGTGTGGTACAGTAAATGGCAACTTATTAACAACGCCTCAGGAAGAGAACCTCTCCCATAGTTCCCTGCTTTTGAATTATACATTGACTTAGGTTATTGAATTTATGGTTTGTTCGAGACTATCCTTATCTGCTGCATGGTGCATTGTGATGTATTATGAAATACATCACAGACTGAAGATAGAGAAAAACATAATATGGTCAATGTCTTTTTCAAAACATTATTCAATTGAGATGCAATACTGATGACCAAGTGGCAGGGATAGTTGAACCATTGTTGAATGTGACATCATGTGACCATAATAATACGACACTGTACTATAACTTTAGATAAGAAGTAAACGTCCAGTACAACAGTATAAAAAAAAATGCAATGAGTTGGGTGCAGTCGTTCTTTTCGATCAATTCAAGTGCCGATGAAATTATGACATGTATTATTTGATTATTCGATAACATAATCTTTAAATTAGGTACTGTCGGAGGCGATTTGGGGATTTCAGTCTTAGGGAGCCTGAGCCTCTTATCAGCACATGAGCTGTTGTGGCTCATGTGAGTATTTCTTACCTTAAGTGTAAGAGTTCAAGAGTTTAAATCTCGCTTGACCCGACAACGTCCTAAAATAAACATTAAAATAGCATCTGTTTGGCTGTAGATGTACAGCCTATCAGTTATATGGCGGTGTATTTGACTGCAATTTATTTTGTGATTTCACTGAAATGTATGTGTTGAAGTAATATTATAAAACACACATTTTTTATAAAACACATACACACAAAATGCAAATATCACAGAATAAAGAAAACAGAACGCATTTCAAACTTGAGGCATCTGTCATCAGTGATAGCTTGAGTCTTAACCTCTCTTGGAAATTTGAGCAATGAATTACTTTTATACATAATATAACTGAGTGAGTTTGTGTTCCAGCAGATAACCTCTGTTTTGATAGGTTTAATAGTGGCTTAAAGATATGTTTTAAAATAAACGAGAAGCTGCTTGACCAGGGCATTGAAAGATAAGCTCAAACTCTCACATTACACTGTGAAGAGCAATAGCTGTTGTGATTAAGTGCGTGTTTATGCATGTGGAGAATCCCTTAACAGGATTACTGGAGATGGTGAGTCATTGTATTGTAGGTCTATGGCTGTATATTTATAGCAAAATGCATTATAAAGAAGCCTGCCACATCCTAAAGGCTAAAAGATATGTCTTCAAAGGCCACGACTGTGTGTGAACCTCTGGTTCTGCATTAAAGCTCTTAACAAGACTGTTTTGCCCTCCATAAGCGGCCATATCCACATAGCTGTTTGTGAGATTCCTGCACAGTCTCTACATCCATAAAATAATAATAATAATAATAATAATATGTAGACAGTATAAAGGGCACTATTTTTTCATACATGTACACAACAAGGATACATCACATTGATGAAAAGTCACAGTAAAGACTAACATTGTTACAAAGATTCTTTGATAAATGCTGATTTTTTTACTTTCTATTCATCAAAGAATACTGAAATAAATCACAGGTTTAACAGATAAGACTGAAGATATAGCCATGGCGGAGGGAACTGAAGACCACTTCAGCGGAGTAGGTGAAACTAGAGAGACCCCCACGGTGGAACAGATGGAGAGGAAGAGATCCGGAGCAGAAGACCACCACAGATCAGGCAAAACTGTAACAAAAGAGGTTAGGGTTGGTCATCACAGAGGGTTTAGAGAAGATCTCTGTTGTTGTGTCAGTGCAGACAGGAAGTTTCTTGACGACCTCTGTGGTCGTATTGGGGCAGACAGGGATTTCAAAGACAGACAGTTCGTCAAAGGCCTCCTTGGTCACAGCAGGACATATAGAGAATTCAGGAACAACATCCACAGTCGTAACAGAACATGCAGGGTATTCAGGAATGACATTCACAGTCATAACAGCACATGGGTTTGATATCGAATAAATGAAACTGCAAAATATATTAAAATAAAAAAGTTATTTTATATTGTAATATTTTGACAATATAATTATTTTACTGTATTTTTGATCAAATAAATGCAGCCTTGGTGAGCATAGGAGACTTCTTTCAAAAATCTTTTCACTTTGTCTTTTTTATTTATATCATTTAGAAAATATAAAATGGATGGATTAAAAATATTAACCAAACCAATTCTCTGATTCTAGAATCAAGAACCTTTCCTTCGCAAACTCTTAGCAGGGGCCTTTTGTTATACCTGCGAGTTATACTTTCAGTGCCTTTCTGATGACATGCAGCTGTGCTGTGTTACAGTGATGTGTGTCGAAATAGTGAAAGGTGCTGTCGATGCATCACGTTAACCCCAAGAATAAACATTCACGAGTCAGCATGTTCCCCTCCATCTCCTGACTGTGTGACGTCCCTGCATTGTTTCCGCCATCACGTGTCTCCAACACCTGGACTCGTGGGATATGTGGCACAAAAACAAATATGTAGCATTTCAAGCAACACCTTTCAATAAAATGTGTTGTCTATATTAGTAGAATCTCACAAAACCAAGCATTACATTCCCCTCCACAGGAGCCACGCCAGTGAGTTTTGATACAGACAGTCTATCCTCTGAAAAAAGAGAAGCTCTCATCCATCAGGGTGAAGCACATTAGGATCTCATTGCTATAGTTTGGGGTATTAAGAAATGAACCATTAGGCAGAAGGAAATGGCATGTGACGCCACTCCAGGTGGTATGAATCTGACTGGATGATTCACACAGTCATTGAGAGCGCACAGGAAAACAGTCATATTTCAGCATGGAAATGCTCACACACTGCTGTGAAGAAAACAGACTGTGGTTACTGAGGGGAATGCTGATGGTATGAAACTCATTCAAGCGCTAATAAAACATTCTTAAAGGAGATAAAAATGATACTTTTGTCATTATTTACTCACCCCCGTGCCGTTACAAAATGATAGGATTCTCTTTCTTCAATAGAAAAAAAATCTGAATTCCTGAAGAATCAACATGCAGGACTTTTTGCAAGAGCATTCATCATTATCACGACTGTAAATCTAAAAAAAAAAAATGACAAAACAACACCACAAAGGATCTTAAAAAACTTCCATTTGACATTCTTTTGACTCCATACAATATCTTTGCGTTAGGAAAAGACCAACTTTTGGTCATTATTCACTGATAATCAACCAGTGACTCAAGAACTGCTGCAAACGAAACATTGAAACAGAGACGTTAAGAACTGGATCAATCAGATTAGCGAACAAATCATTCACTCTCTTTTTTATGAACTTGCTCAAACGAATGATTTGTTCACTTATCCGGTTCTGGAGTTCAACTCACTTGCTACGTTTGCATGCAACAAACCAAATTATCTGATGCATTAATGGGATTGAAAAGCCTTCATATAAACACGTCAATTGAGCTCAAGCCAAGTGAAATTCATTAAGATCGAAAGGGTGTTGTAGGCTACATCTGAAATAATCCCATCAACAGGAAAAAAAGTAGCATGTAAACTTGAATCCTATTTTCTCAATCAAAATGTGCAACGCTGTGATGTGCGCGTTTACAAAGTTTAACGACAAAGTTTTGGACATTCGTATATTTATTTACATCTTACCAACTGGTCATGAGACTAAAAATGTACTAAATATTTGCTAAGTAGGCTCTTCTGATGCATATGTCTACTTTCGGTAACACTTTATTTCGATAGTCCACTTTAGACATTCTACTAACTTATTAGTAGACTGTCTGCTTAATATCGGTTAATTCTTTATTTTGATGATCTTCCAACAGACATTCTAACTGTAAGTAACTTTGTAACAGGTCAATTTATTCTACTAAACCGAACACCTAACCTAACTGTCTAAGCAATAATGAAAGTTAGTTGACATGCAGTTACAAAGTTACTTATAGTAGATTGTCTAAAGTGGACCATCGAAATAAAGTGTAACTCAAGACAAAAGCAAAATTTAGACTCTAAGGGTAAAGAATATGTGAATCGGATATCCAAATTTAGGGTTCATAAACAAGATAAACTTTAGAATCTAAAATCGGATTGCATTCATTCTTTAGAGCTTTTAAACATTCAGGTACTTGCTGACGCAATCATTCAGTTACAGCGGTTTTCCAGAACAGCTCACTAGAGGGAAGATTATCAGGGAATAATAATAACAATTTCAGTCTGTTCCTTATACAAACTATCATGTGGCTTCAGAAATATAGAGAATGGGATGCATGGACTACTTTTATGGTGCTTTTTTTGGAGCTTAACACTTGCGATTGTATCAAAAAGAGCCACATGAAGCTTCAAAAATGTTCATTTTGTCTTTCATGAAAACAGAGTGAGAATAAATAATGACAGAATTGTTGTTTTTGGCTGCACACACTGTTTGTTTAACGATTTCGCTTAACTTTGTACCTCTATGTGTCATATACATTCTAGGTGGTGGTTCAGGTGCCATTTTTGATTTGCTCTCAAACAAGCAGCTATTTATTATTATTATTATTAATGTATTCAGAGAAAAAGCTGTAATTTCACTCTTAACTTGAGTGGGCTCTCAGAGTTTAAACATTCAAATGTTTAAAAACTGTTTACACTGTCTGAGGATCAGTTAAGTTGAAAAACCAAATGATTTAATTAAAATGATCAACTCTCTCGCTGTCTTTGAAAACCAGTTTATCTCAGATGTCACGTCAATTAAAAATTAACAGGCGATCATTTCAAAGGTAGCGTGTGTATGTGAAACTCTTTAATTCCACTTTTATGAACGCTCCAAAAACACTTTAATTAATAATGAAGCCCTTCATGAGCTTCATGATATCCGAATCTATTTTTCATAAAGCGAATCACTAACGTTTCTGTGTCCTATTTAAAAAAAAAAATGCTTAAATGAAATAAAAAAAAATTAATGAGACTCATAAGCTCCTCAAACAAATCCCAGAATTTCAACGACAGTATGCCTACTAGTTTTGAGCCATTTCTGTAAAAGTAATGAGAAGTATTTATGATGAGTCCTCAAATGGCTCAAGCTTCTTAATCAAGTGGCCTGAAGTTTAAACTCTTGTTTTGAAATCCCATTAATCTTTTCGGTGTCAGAACACAATGTCAGTGAGTTGTCAACACTGTGAGACGGAAATAATCAAAACAATCTCCGCATACAATCTTAAATAAATTGCTGTCTGTGACAGAGGCTTGCAGCAAAATGGGAATTACTGGGGGAAAAAACTGTCCAACGAGAATTTATATCCCGTTGCAAAATGAGTGATGTGGATGGTGATTAAAAATATCTGTCTGAGCATTTCTGAACACCTTGACAAGTTTTCGACATGCTCTTGGCAAAAAAAAAAAAAAAAAAAAAAAGGTCCATTAGTCCCCGGATGATTGCCATTTAATCATTCTGGATATAATTTAAAATCCACAAATGATGACCTTTGACTCATTTTTAATAATTTGTTTTATTTATGAGCTTTAAGATGCTTAAAGATAACTTACATTTTCTGAGCCATTTGTTTTTGCAAAGACTTTTTATATAGCGTCACTGTAGTGTACACACACCACAGACCTTTATAGAGATTGTTTAGTACAAATATGCAAAAAAACCACAAAAAAAACACAGTTTCACATCTTTGAAAGTAGTGGCTGAAATAAATGTCTGTCTTTGTGATATATCTTGGTCTTCTAATAAATCTAAAGCTGAAAGCGTTGTAAATTTTCCATGTAAGCTATGGTTTCTTGCTTTGCTCTGTCAATAACTATTTTCCATGACCAGTAAATAATGATTTTACATCATATCATGATGAATGAAATATTCTCAAGTGTTTACACTGCAAGCACTCTCATTGGACTCAGTACAAGTACAGCGCAATAGATTTTTGCACAGATGTCAATAAGATTTAGTGCCATTCAGTTTGTACACTCATATAATCATGATGTTGTTAACTATCGGTCTGTGCCAAGCGCAGGGTGTTGAAATTACTAAATAGGTCAGATGATGCATCACAATTTGTGAATTGTAAATGCGTGTCGGTAGAGCCACTTTCCCAGAAGAAAGACGTTGCTTCATTATCATGCTCTAAATCTATAAGAAGGTTGCAGTCTGTCTTTGAAGGTTTAATGTCTGCAAGTCTGCTGACCCCAGGCCTAGTAGCTCACATTTATTTTAAGTATCACACCGACTCTGGCCTTATATTCTCATCTTCCTCTGTCGTTCTCATTTTAGAGCCTTGAGCATCCATTCCTCCACTCATGCATTAAAGAGAGTGAGGCTGGTGCCAGTGCTTCAGGTTTATTCTCTTAGGGTGAACTTTTCTAAAGAGTCTAGTGGTTAAAGAACTAGACTGGCAACCAAAAAAGCTAAATGACAAATTAGTCGTGTTCAAGTTTAAGCTGAGATGAGAATCGATGCTGTGGTTCGCAAAGTCTTTTTTAATGCTCTTTGCGGAGGCCCCCATAAAGCCTTGGTTATCTGTCTGTTGCTTTTGATTTGGATTGCAATTTTATTGAAAAACTGTAAGAATTCCAACACTGTTACTTTAAATTCAAACTCAAAATTCAAAATTTAAAAAGAACAATACATGTCATTTTACTACAAAATACTGTAAATGATAAATTCTTAATGATCAAATCAAAATTATATAACTAAGAAAATACAAAACAATTACTGATAAGTATTGAAGCTTAAAAACAAAGTTGTGCATCACAATTCATTATATATATATTAAATAAGTATCACATTTTGTAAGTTCAATCAACTTGGAAGTTTAAGACAATTTCAACTTAAACTATATTAAACAGACTTAAAAAAATTAGTTGAATCTTATTTAATGTATAAAAAATAAGTTATTAAGTTAAGTTAAAGCAATGCAAAAAACTTTTTCAGAACTTATTGATCAATCTTTACAGTGTGTGACATGCCACTTATGTTTATTGCATATGCACTCTGGTGTTTTGTATTTGTGTGGGTACCAGTGGTACACAAGCCATTGTTCATTAAAATGGCGATTTTAATGAATTTCAATTGATCATGTGACAATTGTATTATTATGGTGGTTATCAATGTATTACAAGAAACAGGGGCGATTCTAGGATTTTCATTTTAGGGGGGCTCAGCCCCCAATGAGGGTATGAAAAAAAAAAGGTTTGTTTATGGTCTAATACTCATTATTAACTAGTTACATTTATTCATCCAGTAACACGCATATGGCAGGGTTTTATAATCACTGAGGTGCCGAATGTGAGGTATAGGGGGGTTCGGGGGCATGCTTCCCAGAGAAAATTTTGATTTCTCTGATCTACATATGTGCATTTTAAGATGTTTTGAAGGCCAAAAAAATTGGATAACAATAGCTTTAAACCATGTGCGGGCAGCTGTTTTTTTTTCTCACCTCATCAGCATCACACTCTTTTTCTCTTTGTGTTTATCCTGCTCTGTCTTTTCCCCTCCTAAAGCTGAGCTTTGACTGATATAGGCTTTTCATTTTTTTCTGTCAGTGAAGAAAGTAAACATAGGGTCAACTGATTTGTACTAATTTATGAATCATTTTCTCAGACAAAGCTACCAGGAAAGCTAGGTAACTAAGTTTTTTAAATTCATTCACAATACACATTCATTATTGATCTAGGCCTAATATATGGCCATAGACAGGGCTTTATAATCAAAGAGGTCATAAATTTGAAGTTGTTATGGGGTTAAACATTTTTATTTCTCTGATATGTGCATTTCAAGACGTTTGAAGGCCAAAAAGGGATAAGAAATAGATTTAAATCCTGCTCTCTCCTCATCTCCATCACTCTGTCTTTTTCTCTCAGTCTCCTGATCTTGCCCTGTCTCTTCCCCTCCTAAAGCTGAACTTCTTTAATTTACTTAAGGCTACAAATTGTATTATATTAATTCTCAACATGTAAGTTACACATGCATTATTAATCTTGCGCCTATGAAAACGGCTTTGTTAATGTTTCTTGTCCCCTCACAATGACATCTTTACACGTTATATAGGCCTATTTTCAGCTTTAAATGGCGAAATTAGACAAAAGTTTATTAGTTTTCTAATTATTTTTGTCATTCGTTTAACATTTATGACCTAAAAAACTGTCAAATATAAATTGTTTAGTTTAGCTACTTACATTTTCTTAACTCGCACTTGAGCGTAAACTGAAGCGTCAGTCGTGCTGCTCAAATTCGCGCTCAGCTTCTGTGACATAAAGCCCGCATTCTTTGATTTGATTGGTCATCTCAAATATTCTGACATTGACGAGCAATGAAAGACCAATGAGGCTCAGATGAACACACACACACACAAACCCTGTCCTCTGTTTCTGATGTGCAGAGCGCTTGGCGCTGCTGCGGATTGTAGATGAAGAACACTCTGAATCCGATTATAACAAGACTGAAGCGAATACGAATGTGTGTAGCCTACACTTAATCACAAATGTTTAGGGGGGCTAGGCAGAAGTTTAAAAAGGGCCTAGTGACGCCTATGGTTCTCACTCTGCGTGTGTTTCGCGCTGGATGACGGTCAAACACGAGCGGTGCCGCCCGGTATAGAGAAGTAGAAGAAGAGAAGAGGATGACACCATTTGCTAAGCGGGGATGTTTTCATTTTCATCCTAACACATACATTTTAAACCACAAACTACGGAGTATGTTTTGGACATTATTTAACCTTGTCAAAGACGAACAATTTTTTTTTTAATAACAACATTTCTTACTCCAAGTTTTAGGGGTGCTGAGCTCCTTTTTAGGGGTGGTAGGGGCTAGCCTCGCCCATGACAAGAAACAAAGCATGGTCCACTTTTGACACTTTACTAATTATAACTTTGCAACTACATGTCAACTAACTCTCATTAGATCATTACTAGACTTTTAGTTTTAGGTTAGGGTTAGGTGTTAGGGTTTGAGTTAGAATAAGTTATGTAGTTGCAAAGTTACTTATAGTCAGTTAAAGTGTCAGCAGATATTATAGTCTACTAATACTCTATTTGCAAAGTTACAGTCAGTAGAATGTCTATAGTGGACCATCAAAATAAAGTGTTACCTGTCATGTATTTAAATATGGCAACAGTAGAATATACAGAACTGTAAGATGTAAAATATACAGGCTATGTCTGTCTGATATGTGTATTTCTGGCAACTACTGTATAGCTTTAAGTTTTTGTAGTGCAAATTTAACATCTTTACCAAGACGTTCCTGATTGCTCTAAAATAAGGTTTATACAGATAAACTTTGCGACAGTACATCCATGTTTCCACAGTGTTAATGGACTGCAATCAGCACAGAAAGTGAAATCCATAGATCTCTGTTAAATTTGAGCCATAATGTGTGTTTAGGGTCTCGTTACTTTCAGAAGAGATTATGATTATGACACTTTTTTTGTTATGACTGGCAAACATAACTGTTTCCATGCCTAAACAGATTGGGCATTACTGAATGCTATGCACTATAAAGCTCAATTTGTTTACTTAGCTTTATGGCTAATGTGGCTCACATGCATCATTGGCTTAACAAACCATGGCTAATGTCTCTAAGGTGAGTGCTAGTGGAAAATACTTCCTCAATCTCATATATTAAAACCCTAATGCCCCCCGACCCCCCACACAATTATTTTGTAATATTTTTTGCATGTCACAGCCACACACAGACACACAGACACACACACAGACACACACACACACACACACACACACACACACACGTTGGTGCAACAGCATTATGAGGACTCTCCATAGGCGTAATGGTTTTTATACTGTACAAACTATATATTCTATCCCCTTACACTGCCCCTATCCCTAAACCTACCCATCACAGGAGACATGCTGCGTTTAATTTTTTTTTATAAAACATTGTTTTTTAAGCCATTTGATTTATGAGGACTTTTGAAGTGTCCTCATAAACCACCCATAAGTTGTAATACCACTGTAATACACATGTCATTATACAAATTTGTGTCCTCATAAATCACATAAACCAACCCCCCCCACACACACACACACAAGTGCCCCAGGGCCTTGGTGGCAGGCAGATGTATCAGGCCAGGCACTTTTATATTCTGCCTGTACGTCAGTGTGTGCCGGGGTGCATCCATGTGTTACAGATGGGGTGTCCAGTGGATAAAGTGCCGCGGTGACAGCCCAACAATAAACAAGACCCCCTCTGCACCCACACACACTCCTCCAGGTTTCCTCTTCCCCTAAGAGAGAAATAACCAGAGACAGGAACGAACGGCACAGATCATATCATGAATATATTTAAAATCTATTCCTCTGCCTGTCGCTGTTTTTTTTTACATGGTGGAAAAGATAAAACACCCCGTTGCGATACTTCAGTGATTTTGTATGCATCTGTTTCGATCTCTAGCAAAGGAATTATGTACTCATACTATTTGGAGGTAATACAGATGTTACGATCGAAACGAGGACACAAGGTGCAAGTAAATAACTCTTTATTAAGAAATATAAAGAGGATGATGATGATGATGATGATGAAAAGTCCAGGTGAAACAGGCAGTGACGCAGGGACTTCGATGGTCAGACACGGAGTGCAGGGTGAAGTGCTGAGTGTTCTGAAGAGTGACAACGTAATCCAGACGAGAGACGAAATCCAACACGACGAAAACCGGAACACAGGAACTCGAGACGAGACACGAAGCACGGGAACAGGCACAGGCAACACAGAGACTTCATACAACGATCTGACAACGGGAATGAGAAAGTGGTAAGTATTTATAGGAGATGAGATGAGTGGCAGCTGGTGCTGGTAAGTGATCGCAGCTGATACTGATCAACAGTGACGATCCGGACACACCCACTCACACACCCACACACATGTAAACAACAAAGCACGAGACTAGAGAGAGACACTGGATCTATGAACCGTGACAGTACCCCTCCCCCTAAGAACGCCTCCTGGCGTTCCCAGGACTCCTTACCTGTCGATTGTAATCATCGATAAGGGAGTGATCCAGAATGTCTCTAGCAGGTACCCAACTTCTCTCCTCTGGACCGTAACCTTCCCAGTCCACCAAGTACTGGAATCCGCGCCCCCTCCGCCTTGAGTCCAGCACACGATTGACCGAATAAGTAGGTTCCCCATCTACGAGTCGCGGCGGGGGAGGAACCGGGGTTGGCGGATTAATGCGAGAATGAAATACGGGTTTAATTTTGGATACATGAAAGACGGGGTGAATTCTCCTGTACACTGGAGGAAGGTTGAGGCGGACTGCCACCGGACTAATGATCTTGGTGACAGTAAACGGGCCAATGAATTTGGGGGCAAGTTTATTAGACACGGAGCGGAGAGGAATGTTCTTGGTAGAAAGCCACACTTTTTGACCAACGACGTATACGGGTGGCCTAGACCGGTGGCGATCGGCTTTGGCCTTGGTGCGCAACCCCACTTGGAGAAGAGTCTCCCGGGCTCTAGTCCAAGTGCGGTGACACCTCTGGACGAAGGCGTGAGCAGAGGGGACCGCGACCTCGGATTCCAGACTAGGAAAAATTGGTGGCTGGTAACCTACGCTACACTCAAACGGAGATAGGCCCGTGGATGACACTGGCAACGTGTTGTGGGCGTACTCCACCATGGAAAGTTGTTGACTCCATGAGGAAGGATTCTTGGAAACCATACATCGTAACGTTCTCTCCAAATCTTGGTTGGCTCTCTCAGTTTGGCCATTGCTCTGGGGGTGGAACCCTGAGGACAGACTGACAGTCGCCCCCAGAAGCTTACAAAACTCTCGCCAAAATTTGGACACAAACTGGGGTCCCCTGTCAGAAACCACGTCTGTCGGGAGGCCATGTAACCGAAAGACGTGGTTAACGACAATCACCGCTGTCTCCTTGGCTGACGGTAATTTGGGCAAGGGAATGAAATGAGCCGCCTTCGAGAAACGGTCCACTACGGTCAAAACTACCGTATGACCCTGGGAGGGTGGGAGGGCGGTAACAAAATCTAGAGCGATATGGGACCAGGGTCTCGAAGGGACTGGCAGCGGTTGGAGTAACCCATCTGGGGATCGATTGGAAGTCTTACCAGCGGCACAAACTGAGCAAGCCAAAACAAAACTGTGAATGTCACGAGCCATGAGAGGCCACCAGAATCGTTGTTTGACTAAAAACTTAGTGCGATTGACTCCTGGATGACAAGCCACATTGGAAGAATGCCCCCACTGAATGACGCTGGACCTCAGACCCTCAGGCACAAATAAACGATTCGGTGGGCAACCGACCGGGGGCGTTACCCCTTCTAAAGCCTTCATGACCTTCGATTCGACCTCCCATACGAGTGTGGAGATGAATAGGGTCTCCGGTAAAATGCACTCGGGAGTAGACGGGCGTTCGGAACGATCAAAAATGCGCGATAAAGAGTCGGGTTTGATGTTCTTAGAACCCGGGCGGTACGAAAGAGTAAAATCAAAACGACCGAAAAAAAGTGCCCACCGAGCCTGCCTGGAGTTCAACCTTTTAGCAGTCCGAATGTATTCTAAGTTCTTGTGGTCGGTCCAAACGATAAAAGGTACCCCTGACCCTTCTAACCAGTGACGCCACTCCTCCAATGCTAACTTGACTGCCAACAACTCTCTGTTCCCAATGTCATAATTGCGTTCGGCAGGGGATAAACGGTGAGAAAAAAACGCGCAAGGATGCATCTTATCGTCTGAAAGAGAGCGCTGGGATAACACTGCTCCTACCCCCACCTCTGACGCGTCGACCTCCACCATGAACTGACGTAATGGATCAGGGGTTGTCAGAATGGGGGCTGAAACGAAGCAACCCTTTAGTTTGGCAAACGCAGCCTCAGCTGCGTCTGACCACCTGAACGTCGTTCTGGGGGAGGTCAAGGCGGTCAGAGGTGCGGCTAGTTGGCTGAAGTTACGAATAAAACGTCTGTAGAAATTGGCGAACCCCAGAAATCTCAGTAGGGCCTTACGAGACTCTGGACTTGGCCACTCTACCACAGCCTTGATCTTCTCAGGATCCATGCGCATTCCCTCAGTCGACACGATGTATCCTAGAAATGGAACAGACTGTGCATGAAAATCGCATTTCTCCGCCTTGACAAAAAGCCCATTCTCTAGCAACCTCTGAAGCACTCGTCGGACGTGCTGCACGTGTTCCTGGAGAGAAGAAGAAAAAATCAGTATGTCGTCCAGGTAGACATAAATGAACTGATCTATCATATCTCGCAGCACGTCGTTGACAAGTGCCTGGAAGACCGCTGGACTGTTGGAAAGCCCGAAAGGCATAACCAAATATTCAAAGTGTCCCCTGGGGGTGTTAAATGCGGTCTTCCACTCATCCCCCTCCCTGATGCGGACCAAATGATAGGCATTACGTAAATCCAATTTTGTGAAGACGGTCGCTCCCTGCAACCTCTCGAAGGCTGAAGACATCAGCGGCAAAGGATAAGTATTCTTTACCGTGATGTTGTTCAGCCCCCGGTAGTCAATACAAGGTCGCAGAGATCCGTCCTTCTTCCCCACAAAAAAGAACCCCGCCCCCGCTGGAGAAGAGGAAGGACGGATGAACCCCGTTGCTAGAGAATCAGAAATATATTTCTCCATAGCCTCCCTCTCAGGTGTAGAGAGCGAATATAATTTGCCCTTGGGCGGAGCCGTACCTGGTAATAAGTCTATGGCACAGTCATAGGGACGATGCGGAGGGAGAGAAGCAGCCCGAGACTTACTGAACACCTCCTTCAGGTCCAGATACTCCGCGGGCACGTTAGATAGATCCACTGCCTCCTCCTGCAACACAGGGACAGAAACAGACGGACAGGCAGACACTAGACAAGACTTATGACACTGATTACTCCACGAAGACACAGACTTGAGCTGCCAGTCCACTTTAGGGTTGTGTTGGGTGAGCCACGGGTGGCCGAGGACAATGGGTGCAAGAGGGGTGTTCAGGATATAGAATGAGATGGTCTCGGTGTGGTTGCCTGATGTGGTGAGGGTGATGTCTTCTGTGGCAAACGAGATGTTGGGAAGTGACTGTCCATTAAGAGCGTGTACAGTAATTTGGTGTGTGAGGGTCCTGAGGGGAATCTTGAGTTGACGTGCGAATGAATGGTCCATGAAGTTACCTTCTGCTCCGGAGTCCAGGAGTGCTCGACAGTCGTGGGTGAGTGTTGACCATCTCAGTCTTACCGGAAGGAGGGTAGATGTTGATGAGGTCTTCTCGGCGGAGATCCCACCTGATAGTAGCCTCATACTTACTATCGGGCTTGCCCTTTTACCGGGCAGTTGTGAGCATAGTGTCCGGTTCCACCACAGTACAGGCAAAGGCCCTGGGACCTCCGCCTTTCCCTCTCCTCCCGGGAAAGCCGAGCTCGACCCACCTGCATGGGCTCGTGATCGTCGACGGGGCTGACCGCGTCCCCGCCTCCCACTCGTGGCCCCTCGGCTCCTGCCAGAGGGCGTCTACTCATGGTGTGACCACCAACTCGGGATAGTCGGGCATCGACTCTGATGGCTAAAGCGATCAGTTCATTAAGAGACTGGGGCAAGTCCAAAGCGTAAATTTCTCTTTGGACGCGGTCAGCCAGCCCATGCAGGAACATGTCCCACTGCGCCTCCTCGTTCCATTTGCTCTCCGCTGCAAGGGTCCGGAACTCGACAGAAAAGTCCGACACAGATCTCTCTCCTTGACGTAACTCAGCCAGCATTCTTGCCGCTTCTCTTCCGCCGGCCGTCCGGTCGAAAACTCTTTTCATCTCAGCGGAGAGCTCCTGGAACGAGGTGCAGCATGGATCCTCGTTTTCCCACACCGCCGTTCCCCATAACGCCGCTTTCCCAGTCAGGAGGGTGAGAACAAAGGCGACCTTGGAGCGCTCGGTCCGGAAAGTCTGAGGCTGGAGTGAAAAATGCATGGAACACCGGGTTAGAAAGGCTCTGCAATATTTAGGATCACCTGCATAATGTTCTGGGGTAGGTAGGCGTGGCTCCGACTGGGATGGGCTCTCTGGTGGTGTTGGGGGAACGGCCGGTGTGGGCGGCGCAGTGGGGGCTCGTAGCTGTTGGATCTGCCGGGTGAGCTCGGACACCTGCGTCACTAACGCCTGAACAGCGCGACCAGTATCATTGAGATTTTTCTCTTGAATGTCCAGACGAGCCATACTGTTATTCAAACAGTCCTCCATGGAGGGCGCTGCATTACTTGCTGTATCCATACTTGGTCAGATCGTTCTGTTACGATCGAAACGAGGACACAAGGTGCAAGTAAATAACTCTTTATTAAGAAATATAAAGAGGATGATGATGATGATGATGATGAAAAGTCCAGGTGAAACAGGCAGTGACGCAGGGACTTCGATGGTCAGACACGGAGTGCAGGGTGAAGTGCTGAGTGTTCTGAAGAGTGACAACGTAATCCAGACGAGAGACGAAATCCAACACGACGAAAACCGGAACACAGGAACTCGAGACGAGACACGAAGCACGGGAACAGGCACAGGCAACACAGAGACTTCATACAACGATCTGACAACGGGAATGAGAAAGTGGTAAGTATTTATAGGAGATGAGATGAGTGGCAGCTGGTGCTGGTAAGTGATCGCAGCTGATACTGATCAACAGTGACGATCCGGACACACCCACTCACACACCCACACACATGTAAACAACAAAGCACGAGACTAGAGAGAGACACTGGATCTATGAACCGTGACAACAGATTGTTATAAACTTCCCTCTGGCTCCATCTGCCACTTTAGACTTTCCCTTCTCCATAAATTGTGTGTCCTGCAAAATCATTTTCCGCTTGACCATAAAGCTTCACAGATTATCCACGTAGAACATGTCCCTTGATCAACGCCCTTATTAGTCCTGTAACAATATTATCAGCCAATATTATAACATGTCTTATATGGGACATGATATGATTGGATTGGACAATATTCACATCAACCAAAAATGTCACTATAATAATTTTTTAATATTAGCTATCTAAGATTTGAGTTTGAGATTTTGATTGAAGATTTGAGTTTAAAAAAAAAAATTAGTTTATCTTTTTGAAAGAAACTCTCTTACTCTTACCAAGGCTGCATTCCCTGGTGAAAATACAAATAAAAAAATGCTAAGTATGCCCTGCAGCCAGACTAATTATCAGTAAACTTCAAGTGTGTTAATGATTAGTTAATTTGAAGTGTGCCATTTTGAGACAATTAATTTTGTACTAATTATATTTTAGTTGTAATTAAATTGTAGTAAAGCATAACTTTACGTGTATTTAGTGTACATTTGTGTACTAAATTGGACCAACTTCAAGTATACTAAGTATACTTTAAGTATCTGCCTTGTAGGGACTAATTACATGCTTTTTTAGTGATATTAAAGTGTACTTTATTTGTGTTACAAGTACTTTACAAATTCATTACAAGTGTCTTATACCATAAGTGTATTTATATATTTATTTATTTTTTGTCTTTTATTAGGATTAATAAGTCTGCCACAGTAAAAAAATTTATGTAAAACAGTTTCTGTTTGCCCACAAAATAGACACCCCTCCCCTACCTGTGGATCAATGTGTGCTCCGTGTCTGTTTATTATACCATGCACAATTCTCCACTGAAGGTCCCTGGACCTTTTCTCAATGGGAGGTTTGTACAAGGACCTCCAGCTACCTTTAGGGGAAGTGCCTGATCCAAAATTCTCCTGCCATTTAGATTCTTTTAGTCCCTCTAAAGAGTTCATATGTGAGACTTTGACACATTCCCTGTTTCACGTCAGCTAGAAATGCCAAGGGTTCACTCTAAACAAGGTGAGTCCGCTTTTAGCTACTATGCCAGCCGCAGCTGGAACCAGCTTCCAGAAGAGATCAGATGTGCTCCTACAGTAGTCACTTTCAAATCCAGACTCAAAACACATCTGTTTAGCTATGCATTTACTGAATGAGCACTGTGCCACTGTTTGACTGCATTTTATTGTATCTTTTATTCTAAACTGTTTTAATTATTCTTATTTCTTTTGATTATTTTAATTTCTTCTATGTAAAGCACTTTGAATTACCATTGTGTATGAAATGTGCTATAAATAAACTTGCCTTGCCTAAGCAAAGACCCTTCCCTTTCTTGAAAAGCATTAAAAGCGGGTGCAATTTTTAACTCTGGGAAAAGACATCTATATCTTCATTTGATGTCTCCAAACCATGTTTAAAATCCATTGGCAAACATTCAAAAAGCTCATTCAAAAGTCTCTGTGTCAAGCGAATTGACCTCACACCCAGCTTAGCGGCCAGCATCTCAGCAGACCATCCATTCATTTGTTATTAAATCTCCAATCTTTATAATTCTAGCATTCCTTAAAACAGTCCTCATTGTCCACAACAGGATTGTGCAACAGGGGTTCTTCTCTCATCCAAAGGCCTCGCACATCCTGGACATTCCTTGATATATGTAATATTTTCCAGGCTTTCAACATGGATAGATAAAAAAGGTGTTAATCCAGACAAATCAACTCTTTGAGTGTCCATTGAAAGAGATGTCGGTCTAGCCTCATACTGCCCACTTTTCTCAGGAGGGCACAAGCTACTCCAGCCTTTACATTTTTTCCATAAAGTAGTCTTTTTGCTGTCTGAAGTCTAAAAGTCTTTATTCTGCTTTTAATGTCCACCAATCCTTGGCCTCCTTCTTGTTTGGGCAGATATAACACAGATGCTTTTAGCCAATGCTGACCAGACCAGAAAAAATTCACCAGACGTTTTTGGACACTTTCCACCAATTCCTCAGGAGGTTCTTTTATCCCAATTTACTTTGGCGGATGAAGCTTTCCCATAACTCTCTAAAATATCTGTTAAAACCTGAACATCATGCCCATTTCTTAAAACCACAGTAATATCATCAGCATATTCTGAGATTTTTACACAATCATTACAATTTGGAACATTTGTCTCTAATCCCGTTAACTTTTCTCTCAATTTGCAGAGGAGAGGTTCAATGACCTAGTTGACCTGAGAGTGGGAATCCCCGTCTTATGCCTCTTTGTACTTTAACAGGAACACTTAGTCCACCCACCATTTTTATCATACATGTGGCATTATTGTACAACAATTTTATCATTGCAACAAAATTGTCTCCAAAACCAAAAGCCTTTAAAACTTTTAAAAGAAACTGGTGATCAACTCGATCAAATGCCTTTTCCTGATCTAATGATAAAATTCTATATCAACATTATTTTTCAAAGCATAATCGATAACATCAAGTAGTAAATGCAAGCAAGGGATCTATATCTTTAATACAATAGGATTGATCTTAGTGTATAATTCTGTGCATTATTTTGTTTAACCTGTTAGCCAAACACTTTGATATTAGTTTGTATTCGGAACATAAAACTGCAACAGGTCTCCAGTTCTTTATTAAAGTAAGATCACCTTTCTTGGGAAGTAGAGTTAAAACTGCTCGTTGACAACTTTTAGGCATCAAACCTATATGAAAAACTTCTTGTAATACTTCATAGAAATCAGTTCCGAGTAAGGTCCAGAAGTGCTTGTAAAACTCGCTAGGGAGGCCATCTATACCTGGGGTAGGACCCGAGGCAAGTCCTGATACTGCAGCACTTAATTCCCCAAAGGTAAGTTCTGATTCCAAAGTTTGTTTATCTTCAGCGGTTAAACAGGGAACGTTCTATAAAAGTTCATTTTGGCTCTTGTCATTCTGTGTTCTCAGCAGAATATAACTTAGAATAAAAGTCCAATGCCAATCTTCGCATTTCTGCGGGATCACTTGTATCGTGACCAATGACCATTACCGTTTTTCAAACTATACTTTTTTTTTTCTTGTACACTTTTACGTTACAAGTTAAAAAAAGAAGTAGGCCCATCCATATATTTCAATGATAAAAACCTGCTCCTCACAAGAGCACCCTTGACTTTCTCAACTCAACTTTAATTTCTTGTCAGTCCACTCTTGTAAATTAGCAGCAATATCTCTCAAGTTCTCTTCAATGACTAGAATTTATTTCTCAATCCATTCCAAAGTCGATTTCAAACACAAAGTTGAGTAAGCTGTATACTGTTGACAAAATTCCCTTATATGCGTTTTGCCAAATTTCAGACCAAAGAATTACAATTTCATATCTACTTTTTTCACATTTCCAAGTTTCCCAAAAGTGCTTAAAGGATTCACAAAAAAACTTGTCTTGCAGTAATTTTACATTAACATGTCAATATGAACTCTTATTTCTTCTACTTATCAAAGTGCAGTCAACAGTAATAAGCTTGTGATCAGAAAAATATGTGGGGATAATAGCTGTATGTACTACTCTGTGTTTCATATTGTTTGATAAATACAATGTCTAAACGTGCAGCTGAAATTCTCCCCTCATTCACCTGTCCTTTACCCAAGTATATTGTTTATTTAACCAAGGGATTATTTTCTCTCCCACTATCTGTGAAGTTAAAAGTTTTAATAATATAGCTAAACCAGTATAGGTGAGAGAAAATTAGGTTCTTCTCCATTTCTATCAAAATTAGGATAAAGTGTACGGTTCCAATCCCTTCCTAAAATGATCAAATCATTAACCTGCTGTTGTTTTAAAAAGATCTTCAATTTATCAAAAGTATTTATCCTATCAGATCCAGTATTAGGTGCATATATATTAACAAAAACAAAAAACAGACCATTAATCTCAGCTCTAACTGCCAATACCAGCCTTGGCTCAATTTCTTTTTTTGACAGAATTCTAACTTCAGTGGTGGGCGAGAAAATAATTGCAACTCCTGCACTCAGGTTAGTCTCATGAGTAAGAACACACTCATTACCCAACCACAGTCGCCAGTCAACCTCATTATTCACACCACTATGAGTTTCTTGCAGGAAAATCACATCTAAATTTTTCAACCTGATAAATTCTATGATAGTTTCTGCTTTTCTCCTATCCATCATCCCATTAAAGGAGATGATAACATTAAGCTAACAGGGCTCCAGACTAACTTTTTTCACTAGAAGCACAGTGGCCCCCAACTGAAATTTTTAGGGGCACAACCAGAAAATTTAGGAGCACACACTGTAAATCAACATACTAACCAAATATTCACATTTCTACTAATTTCCAGTGTACACAGGGTATCCGCAGGGTCTTGAAAGGTATTAAAAGGTGATAAATCAATTTTGGGAAAATTAAGACCCTTAAAAAGTATTAAAAAGTCTTATCGCGGCTTTATAAAGTCTTAAATTTTGAAAGTATTTTTTCTGAATTAGCTGTCCAACACTTGTAAAAGTGTGTGAATTTAGTCATTTTTATTAAAAAAACGAACAGGTACATAAAAAACTAGGCTATTGTGGGTGCGTTCGTAAATTGCCTCTGCATGAGAGCACCAGAGCGGGCGGGCGGGCGGAAGTTCAAAAGCACAATGTACGCTCTGGCATTCCCAGTGCGTATTACAACGCACTGAAATGTTTTAAGAGAAGGTTGGTGAACGCATGAACAGAATGGGGACGTTTTTTAATAAACTTTGCTTTGATTTACTATCCCAGCCCCAGCCTATTCGATTTTTTTGTATCAGAGTGGTCTATAGTCTTTATCACAAACTAAAACTGTTAAGTTAAAAGTATCACTGATGTAAATGGTTACAGCTTGAAGTGGCGGTGAGGTATTAAAAAATACTGAGAAGGTCTTGAAAAAGTCTTGAAAAGGTATTAAAATTAACTTCAAGATTCCTGCATATACCCTGGTGTATTACTAATAAATACTTTGATAATAGATACAGAAATTAAAATGCCTTTGCGCTTTGATTTAATGTTACAACCTCTTGTCTTCGAAAACGGGCAGTGGCGTTGCGTTTTGATTTATTAACATGTCACCGCATACTCTATGCTTGAGGCTAAGATTGTGTTTAACGTATTGTGTTTAAACTGTGAAGTGCCTGCACTGTTGGCAAACTTCATGTTCCCCGCAGTTATGGGGTAGCGACTGCAACAATCGCAGTTCATGGAATTCGTCTACAGTACTACCCCAACCAGCTGAACTCTCGGGGTTCGGCCTGATACAAACCTCTTACTCTGAATCATCATCCGACTGTGACACTGTACTAGTTCTGCTACGTTTCAAATAGCTCACGATTCAGTTTGTACCATGGTTTTAGGTTCACGGTTTCGGTATGATTCGGTATGTGCTATATGTTCAGGGAAAAAAAGACTGCTGTCAAATAAAATAATAAAATAAAATAGAGCAAAGATACTAATAAAATAAACTATGCTTTTCAGGGAGGTCTAACATTAGTTTTCAGGTACAGAAATAATCAAAAATAATCAAGTGTAAAATAACATTGCATATTTGACTGTATAAATTAAAGATTAATCCTTAAAGTTACAAAAGCTATTCAATTCAGATCTGATTCAGTAGGCCTACACCGATACTGTGAGTGTCTTTCTTGACCATATAACTTCACTTAAGGCATAACAGACTATCTGCTATAGGATAGGCTACTCATCAAGACGGACATGTTGACATACTTTTTGTGTGAATTTGTCCATTCAAGTGCAAGACTTGAAAGAGAACTCAATATTTGCGCGCTGTCTGAGATGAGTAGCCTACACACACACAGACACAGTCTGACACACACACACGCGGCGGGCGCGCGCGCACACACACACGCGGACGCCCGCACAAATCTTCTAGATGCGAGTTCTCTTTCGCGTCTTGAATGTTTACATTGGCAAAGTTTAAATGAGTTTATTTTACACCGATGGTAACATCTGCAGTTCAGGTCTCGCCTGCGCTCGTGCGCTATCAACTCACGGGTGATGACGGCGTAAATGACAGGTCATGTTCGAGCATTTGGCACGAGACAGTGTTTACAAAGAGTAATCGTTTTGTTCACGTTTTTTAAAAATTATTATCTCTGTTGTAATTTACAATATTGTATTATTTTGGAAGCCAGCAAGTGAATTTAACTGGCACACTAGCCGCAGGTTGGAAGAACGAGTCAATAGTTAACTTGCTCATTGCTCAGACGCACATCAGGTTGTGATATTTGTCTTCTCCGTCTCCTCCTTCCCACAGACGTTTAAACGCGCGCTCGATTATCTCTAGGACCCTCCCCCTCCACACATTAGACACTTACAGTGGCCATTCCCTATTCTTCTCACACTCATTGGCCTGCCACACATTCCGGATTCATTGATAAGCCCCTTCCACGTTTAACGTGTAAAAAAAAAAAAAAAACGGGACAAATTTACTGGTCGCACATGTGCGACTGGATGTAAAATTCAGTCGCACATTCTCAAATTTTGGTCGCAAAATGCGACCATTTGGTCGCAGTCTGGAGCCCTGGCTAATTTTTTTGTACATTTGGAGTGCTGTCAGTACAGAGAACAACAACAAAAATCGCTGTTGCCTACACCGTGTCATCGTCTTTTTAAAATGTGCTCCCTGTTGACTTCAATGGGGCAAGTTTTAAACCTGCTTTTAGCCTCTTAAAGGTGGGGTATGTGATTTGCAAAACGGCCGGCAGATTTTGAAAATACACAACTCAAATGGTCCTACCTTCTTTCCTCCAACGCTGGCCCTGATTCACGTGAGGGGGATGGGGGAGGGGGGTACGGTACAACCGTTTGATTGACGGACTTGCTGTCCAATGATTCTAGGTGGTCTTGGAAATGATTGGCTGGAGTTTTTCGAGTCCTGCCCGTTCCACAGATTATTACATTGCTTAATTTTCATTTCAGTGCTTCTAACTCAGTGGCTGTAAGTGGGTTATGAATAGGATTTCAAGTGATTTTGAAAAAATTGACAAAAAATAGAATCACATACCCCACCTTTAACATCCTTGATTTGTCATGACAAGTACACAGCCATGATGTGAGTGGTGTTAAGAGTGAACACGGTCAATCTGACTGCAGTAGATGTGAAAGATATGAATAAAAATTATGTTAATTCAGCCAGCTCACATACCTGTATTTATTTCCTGTTTTCGGTCGAAGTCCACAGTAGTCGATTGTGGAGTTCGCGTGCGCGATCATTGGTAACTAAGCAACAGTAGAGACTGTGACTGTCAGCCGATGACGGTGCTGTGTGGTGTTCGAGAATATCAGCTCAAATGGATAGTTCATCCGAATCAGATGTTGAACACACGGAGGAGGTTTTTGAGTTTGATGATCGCGCGCGTGAACTCGACAATCGACTACTGTGGACTTCGACCGAAAACAGGAAGAAAATACAGGTATGTGAGCTGGCTGAATTAACATCATTTTTATTCATATCTTTCACATCTACTGCAGTCAGATTGACCGTGTTCACTCTTAATAACACCACTCACATGGCTGTGCACTTGTAATGACATATCAAGGATGTTAAGAGGCTAAAAGCAGGTTTAAAACTTGCCCCATTGAAGTCAACAGGGAGCAAGGCGATTAAAAGACGATAACACGGTGTAGGCAACACCGATTTTTGTCGTTGTTCTCTGTACTGACAGCACTCCAAATGTACAAAAAAAGGAGCTCAATGTTAAAATTGACCGGAGTTCTCCTTTAACATTCAAGGATACCACCCGTAAAGTGTCCATAAGAATAAGTATGTCCAATAGTTAGATTTTCCCTCTCTCTTTGGCGTAATTTTTTCAGTTTTACTTTTTTGTCGGATTGTAGTGATGTGTTTTTTTATTTCTGCTGTGAAAGCTCTTCATGATTAGTCCTACTATGTCTCCTTGCCCACATAACAGATGTTATAAACTTCTCCAAGTCCGGGAAAAAAACGTTTCCTTCGTTTCGTCAAGAAATTAACTGATTTGAGCCACAGTATACAACTCTTCTTTCAACACTTTTGACATCTCTGCTCCTTCCAACCACCTTCCAAACTTCCTTCCATCCAACTCGTCTACTGAGCCTTCCTCTGCTTGCACATCTGTCTGAATCACATTCTCACTATTAACCACATCTTCAACTTCATGACTTGAATGCATGAAAAGTTGTCAGTGACATCAGCATAACTATCCAGCTTGCTCACCATCACCATCGCTTCCACTCACCTCATTGTGTCCGATCGATGACTCGTTCAGCAGGCCTTTTCTCTGTCACTTGTTTTCGTGTCCGATGACTCGCTCAGCAGGCCTTTTCTCTGTCACTTGGTTTCGTGTGGTTGTAATTTCCACGATATCCGAACTGTCGTTATCTTTAGACGATCCGCTCTCCGTTGAATCGACAGCGGGCAAGAGAAACGTTTGTGGCCTAATTTTCCACATTCGAAGCACTTATGGTTGTCGGTACTAGCGTAGACCTACGAACTTGCTCCATGACTCACACGGAACGAGATCTCTAACGTACGCTCAGGAGAAATGAGAAAAAAACTGCCGCCTGAAAGAACGTGTTTCAATGCTGTTACATCCCAGCGGGATCATTCTAACTGGACTTGAACAGTTTCCATATCTACCCAGGTGAAAAATAAATGTGCTAAAGTGTACTAAAATTTAGCATACTTTTTATACTTCAAGTGTGTTCATGATTAGTTAACTTGAAGCATGCTATTTTGGAACAACTAATTTTGTACTAAATATATTTTAGTAGTAATTAAATTGTAGAGAAGCTCAACTTTAAGTGTATTTAGTGTACTTTTATGTGCTAAAGTGGAACAACTTAAAGTATATTTTGTATACTTTAAGTATATGCCTGTGCAGGGACTAATTACATGCTTAAAGTGTACTTTGTGTTACAAGTACATTATAAAGTCATTATGAGTGTCTTAGAAACATATTTGTACTATATTTTAATATAGCCTACTAAATTATGCTAAAATGGAACCACTTCCAGTACATTTAAAGGGCATATTGCAGGTTAGAGGACCCAACGAGTCAATGTATAGAAAAATAATGTAGGAACTATATTTTGTTTAAAAAATACTTATAAATACACTACAGAAGCTTCAGGAGACGTTTTTGTGAGAAATTTTTACTTCCGCGTCTGAAAATGGGCGTGGCAGCCTACTGGCAGGCGTGACGTAACGGGCGGGAGAGCGGTCGATTCAGACAACAGGAAAACAATGGATCGCAATGATATTTCGGACGCTGAGGAAATACTTACTCGTATGACGGACCACAGCCGTACAATTATGAGCCTGCTATACTGCCAAGAGAGCAGGGACAGGCCAGGATTAATGTTAGACAGAACGGTCAGAGACAAATTGAGTTGTGGTGTAAGGAGAACCAGTGGAGAACAGGAGAGGTGTCTTGGTGAGAGACCAGTGTTGGCTTATAACTTAGATATATAACGTTACACGTTCGCTAACGATATACACTGTTCTCACAATATTGTAGCCTACAGATTATTACCATCGTATATCAGGACAGCAGACATGTTTAGGGTAAATATATACTATTAAATGTATAAAAACGTCTCGGGTTACGTCTGTAACCCTCGTTCCCTGAGAAGGGAACGAACGCTGCGTCGAGAATCGACACTATGGGGAATGCCTTCGGCATGACGCGTCTGAAGTCAATAATTCAATCTTGATTGGCGTAGCGCAATCGCGTCACTCGTGACGTCGCATGTGACGGTGATCCGGAAGCTATAAAAGGTCACAGGAAACAGTGAATGTCAGCTTCTAATAGGTCAAAGCAAGTCGTTCTCAGGGGCGCGAAAAGTGTGGCCGAGGGACGCAGCGTTCGTTCCCTTCTCAGGGACGTTCCCCTCCGAGGGAACTCCGCTGCGTCGAGAATCGACACTATGGGGAACAAAATGCCCACTGCGCCACACTGAGAGGATACGCCCTGGTGTGAAGCATCTGGCACACTCACGGACGATAGAAATGAGAAGGCAGATCCAACCTAGATTGTCATAAGGTTTGATGTAAGAAGGGTAGGTCTGGAGCCGGTGGCTCAACGGACCCCATGGATGGGAACCCCAGACAGTAAAGGAATATTAGATGAGAGGTGAAGGCCAAAGCGCACCACGTACATCGTTTATGAGAGGTTTCCGCAGATAACCAACTGTCTAATTGATAAAAAGGGGAATAGCTCCTAGCCCTTGATACATATCTAGATAGATTTGACTCCTTACAGCCTGAGGCCTAACATTGGGCCCTCAAGGCTATGACCTTGACCATCCGACACATGCGATGGAGGATGGATTACCTGAAGAATCATGATATTGCCTACAGGCACCTCAGTGTCAAGGCAGAAATAAAGTAGAGTGGCTCCCACGTCATCACGCAAGAGGGGGCAGCACCACCACTCTTCCAGGGAGCAGGAAGCAGACTCAAATAGATTCTTATATGATGAATTTCCGAAGAATCATGATACTGCCTACAGGCACCTCAGTGCCAGGGCAGAAATAAGGTAGAGTGGCTCCCACACCATTAAGTAAGGGGGGGGCAACACTCAACAGATTCTTATATATTCTCATATATTGCATCCACAGGACATGGCGGGTGCCAGGGATAACCCGTCAGCCTGATGCCAATAGGCTGGATGACAGGATTCATCCTCCAATCTACAGGAACATGGAGTTTTATTGGGAATGTCCGTACATGCTCACCCTTAGAGGCTTGCGGAGGGCTCTGAGGCCGCCACAGAGGCCCTAAACGTGAACGGGCGATCCTGTTAGAGAACAGAATGGAACACCAGTACTGAAGCCAGCGGGCAGTAATTATCTGGGTTCAATGCTGTCACTAACCAATATCTAGTTCCTAGTAGAGTGGGGTTCTAGAATGGATGACCTAACCACCTCGGTGGAAAGGGTACCTATTTACCGGTTAGACCCCCTCAGGGGCCAGACCCATAGTCTCCATAACTCCGGCCGTAGAAGACATATTGTACCAACGGCCTGTGAAAGAAAATCTCTCCTAATAGGGACTTGCCAGGGAGGACTCATCAAGAGACTAAAAGGGTCCGAAAAACAAATTCGGGCCAGCCAGTACGAAGCTACAAGGAGTAGGCTCACACCGTACCTCCTGACCCTTTCTAGAACCCCAGGGAGCAGAACGATCAGGGGAAAAGCGTACAGACGTGACCTAGGCCACATCTGTACCATGGCATCCAGGCCCAAAGGAGCTGGATGTGAGAGAACCAGAGCGGGCAGTGAGTGTTCTCATGAGAGACGAACAGGTCAACCTCCGCCTGGCCAAACTCTCTCCATATGAGCTCAACTACTTCAGGGTGGAGTCGCCCTTCCCCGGGCCTCAGCCCCTGCCTCGACAGGATATCTGCTCCCACATTATCAACCCCAGGAATATGAATGGATCTGACAGAGATACATTTATCCTGGGACCACAGAAGGATCTGATGTGCCAGTCTAGAAAGACGGCGCGATTTCAGACCTCCATGGCGGTTGATATAAGAGACCACCGACATATTGTATGTCCTAACAAGAACATGATGACCTCTGAGGTCTGCCAGGAAGTGCCTCAGGGCAAGAATACGGCCAACATCTCCAAGCGATTAATATGCCATGAGAGATGATGGTCCCTTCCAAGCACCTCGGGTGTAACGGCCCTCCATAACCGTACACCAGCCTGTGAAGGATGCATCCGTGGTCAAAGACTTTCTCTGACACGGTGCTCCCAGAACCGGCCTTGAAACAGGAACCATGGTTTCTTCCACATGACCAAAGAACGAAGGCATCTGCGCGTTACTTTGATCGTGCGAAAAGGGTTCCCCCTCGGGGAAAACCCTCTGGTCCGGAGCCACCACTGCAAGGTCCTCATATGGAGCAGACCAAAAGGAATTACGATGGAAGCTGCCACCATGAGGCCTAAAAAGCCCTTGGGTGTGTTTGACAGTGATGGCCTGGCCTAACCTAATACTCTCCATTGTGGTTAAAATAGTATTTGTACGAGCAGGAGACAATTGTGCCCGCATCGTGACTGAGTCCCACTCTACTCCCAGGAACGTGGTTCTCTGAAGAGGAGTTAAGGAACTTTTCTTTACATTTTAGTCTCAACACCAAGCACCTCAGATGACGCAAAACAACATCTCGATGTTGAATCGTCAGTTCTTCTGACAGCCAGTTTAATGAGCTAGTCATCTATATAATTTAGTATACGAATCCCCTGAAGTCCCAAATGGAGCAAGGGAAGCATCCATACATTTAGTAAAGGTGCGAGGAGATAAGGCTAGGCCGAAAGGAAGAACCCTGGAATGATAAGCTTTACCCCCAAAAGCGAATCTAAGGAACCTCCAATGATGTGGGATGATGGAATATGAAAATAAGCATCCTAAGATCTATCGTCACAAACCAGTCCTCGGATCTGATTTGTTGAACGATCAAGGTATAGTTAGCATTTTGAATTAAAATCTCCTCAAAGATTGTTCACTATCCTTAGATCTATAATGAGACGCAGCCCACCATCCTTTTTAAGAACTATGAAGTAACGGCTGTAGAACCCGGACTCCTTCTGGTGGGGGACTTGTTCCATCACCTGTTCCTGATCAGGAGATACCAGTGTATGAATAACACCACTGAATCTAGGTGGTCTATACTGGAACTGGATTCTATATCCTTTCTCAACTGTATTCAGGACCCACTGAGATATATTTTGAAGGCCCTTCCAGGCGTCTAAATAATCTACAAGGGGGATCAGTCTCTCAGGACTGACCTCAGGAGTCGTAATATTTTCGGTGACCTGAAGCACTTTTCTGGCAGGAACTAACCGAATAATTTTCTCTACAGGCCTCATGAGAGGTAGCGAATGAGTTAGATGTTACAGGAACACTGTGTTTAATACATTCGCTGGAAGTCGATGCGTCCCGAGGCGCACTTGGCGGCGGGAAGCAACATCGATTCCCTGAAGGCTCCGCAGGGTGTCCTTTTCCCCGATCCCCAAGGGATTTAGCCATAAATGTCTCTCTGAGACGACTAGTGCTGCATAGGGCTCTCCAGATGGAAGGCGCTTTCGGTTTCGTTCTCGACACCCTGAAGCGGAAGACCGGCAGGGAATAATCGAAAACAGTTTCCGATGAGCGGACGCGAACACTGCCTGGCCGCAAGCCTGTGGGGCGGACAGTGCAGCATATGTTCGCTGGAAAACGATGCGTCCCGAAGTGCACTTGGCAGCGGAAAGCCGCCATCGATTTCCTGAGGGCTCCCCGGAGGGGAGGCTCTTTCGGATTTGTTCTCGACACCCTGAAGCGGAAGACCGGCAGGGAATAATCGAGAACCGTTTCCGATGAGCGGACGCGAATACCGCCTGGCCGCAAGCCATGTGGCGGACATTGAAGCGTGCATTCGCTGAAAACCGATGTGTCCCGAAGCGTACTTGACGCTGGAAACATCGATTTCCTGAGGGCTGCACAGAGCCCTGCTATTTTCGTCTCGTTTTCGATACCCTGAAGCGGAGGACCGGCAGGGAAAATCGACTTTCGACGTTTGTTGCTCATTTTAATTCCTCAAAATTAAATGGAGCCATATTTAACACTTGAATAAGTGAAAAATGATCTGGATGGTAGACTGAATTAAAATATCTCACTTTTTAAAGACAGATATTTCACCATTTAAATTTCATAGAATTAAATGCAGCCATAATCCTAGACCCATCGCCATGTTTCCCTAACAAATTCGAACGAAATTTGAGGGAAATGTCTGAGCTATCAGGGGTGATGCAATGTCGGGGAGAAATATCTCGCAAAATATTCCTCTACTCGAGGCATCACCTCATAACCATTCTCATTAGATGTAAATGTATAAATGGGGGAACATAAATGAGATGAACCTGATTCTTCCCACAATCTCAATACCTCAGTAAGAAGATTAGAGAAAAAGGGAAGGCTCTGACATGAAGATTGTGACTAGGTCTGCAGGAAGCGCTCATTCATTCATTTTTTTTTCTTTTTTTTTCGCTTCCTGCTTATTAACTGGCCATAAAACATTTGATTTAGCCAGTGCCCTGGTTTACAACCTCCAGAAACTCCTCAATAACGGGAATATGGGGTGGCGAATCCCCATATCCACATGATTCTGTGTAGAGAATATCTAACTCAGAGCCAGATAAATCAAATACCGGGTCTTTAACACGGTCGGAAGAAGCCGCAGTGCGGGCTTCCGAGCCGTGCGCGAGACCAGTGAAGCTGGTACATAAACACTGAGAAAGGGTCGCAACCGTCTCAGTATTATATGCCAGCCCCACGTGCGAATCCCATGCATACAGCCTGCGAGCCTGATCTATTTGATCGAACAGGCTCAAATGGGAGCGGAGCTTTTTTCATAGGTAACTGAATAACAATTTGCACACAACAGCGCCCTCGAGCGCTGTCAGTGCATGCTCCGCTCCCAGACAAACTTCACAGAGTGTGCGTCACCCTCGCTTAAATATCAGGCAAGGGGACGCACATTCGGAATAGTTTCTCCTTATTGTTCGCTACAATATATATATAGCCTATATATATCAGAGTGACAGACAACACCAAATAAGACAAACAGGTTGACACAGAAAGCTTGCTGAAGACCAGAAGCTGACATTCACTGTTTCCTGTGACCTTTTATAGCTTCCGGATCACCGTCACATGCGACGTCACGAGTGACGCGATTGCGCTACGCCAATCAAGATTGAATTATTGACTTCAGACGCGTCATGCCGAAGGCATTCCCCATAGTGTCGATTCTCGACGCAGCGGAGTTCCCTCGGAGGGGAACTATACTTGAGTGTGTTTGGATTGTACTAAAAACATACCAAAGTACATTTTTAATACATATTTTTCACCTGGGTTATAGCATAAACAGAAAATTAAAGATTTGAATATTTAAACAACCTAGTAATTTTTTTTTTTTTTTCAATTACAAGTTGCCTCTATTAAGGGTATGACTACCTATATCAGACTATTTGATGGCATTGGTACAGTATAAGACGATCAATACTCTTGCTTCGGCATGACATGTTAAACTCCATCATATCGCCGGGATGATAATCCTCCGATCTGAAGTGAACGCTACACACAAAAATACTACTGGCAAGGACAAGTAACGTTAATGTAATACAAATCTTACCTAGAATCACAACATAATGAGGTTCCATTCCAAATGTCACACGCCATGCAAACTTGAAGAAGCTGGGTAAAATCAACACTTTCTCAAAACGCTACGTTTCAAAAAGTTAATCACAAAAAAATATCACCTAATCCATATGAATCGCGTGGTTTCCTCCTAGTCCTCTAAAGAGACACGATCGCTCTATATATTTTTAACAGTTTAAATTTAGGATTCTAAATCTAATCACGTTCAAGTAACACACGCACAGCAGAATATTATCTGATAGACGGAGGGTCTGTGAGGTGCGAGGCGAGCTCATTATCATAAGAACCAATCACAACCATTTAACGGCTCTGGAACCAATCACTCGTCACGTGTATTGTGCTATTGTTTGAATTTAAACAAGTACAAACTTTTTTTAACATCTCTGGAAAATGTATCTATGATCAATTTAAAATAATATGATGTTGAAATCCTTGTGGGAATTTTAGTAATACAAATGTTGCATGCAATGGACAACAGCCTTTTAAGAAGCCTTTTACAAGTAGCCTACAAACAAGTAAAAGTGAACAACATTAATTTTAGGTATGCTTATTGCAATGCTTAATAATATTGACAAATGTTTCTAATACATTATAAGTTGGTACATTGTAAATATATATATATATATATATATATATAAAATATTAAAATGATAAATACATACATATTTAAAATATATTGCAGTAGGCCTAAGTGTTTATAAAGTTCATATATTTTAAACCCACTAAAAGCTTAATCATTTTGCTATGTTCTTACACAAAGTACTCCAAAAATATATTGTAAGTAAGAGCAACATAAGTATGTTTTCTTTTAGTGAAAATTTAGCGCATTTAAAGTATGTTTCTGTTTAGCACATTTCTTAAAAATGTAACTAAGCATATTATTATTACCAAAGTACTTATAATGCACTTTTTAGAAATATATTAAAAGTATGCTTGTGTTTAGCATATTTCTTAAAAGTGTAACAAAGCATATATTTTTAACCAATGTACTTATAGTGCACCTTTTAGAAATATGTTAAAAGTATGCTTGTTTTTCAATATACTTTTAGAAAATATACTAAAGCACAATTATTTTAAAGTGTGTTAAAAGTTGTATTGTAAAAATAGGTAAAAAGCATGATGCTAATATACTTTTAATATATTTCAAGATAGTAAATTTTTTGTTTGTATATTTGCAATGTACTATTGAAAAATGGAATATATTTCAAATACAGTAAAGTATACTTTTTTTCCACCTGGGTAATTAACTCTTTAGTAATGGCATCATTTGAGATGAAAAATAGTTACTATAGTGACCGGAGCCGCTAAATGAGTCACAGGCACAAAACTTTCACTAATCCAGCTGTCAGCTGGTTCACTAACTGCTCCGATTTAAAAAAACACTACAATCGCCTTCATTCGTGATGCTGAGAGAATATTCTCAAAACCGATCGATTCTCCCACTACCACGAGTAGGCTACATCCTCCACGCTAACGCCGAGCTCGGGCACACCTGTGACCTGCACCCATTTCGCATCGACACCACGTGTGGGTTTACCTGTGCAGGGTCCAATGCCATACCGTCACGCAACAAAGCGTGCGAAACCTAGAAAAGTACTTTTTCTAAATAATAATTCATTAACCACAAAAGGGGGAAAAATATAAGGTTGAAAAATAACCGTTTTTTTCCGCTCAACTCTTCCAACCTCACTCGCACATGCGTGGAGAGATGGGAACTCGGGTCTTCCGAAGCAGCGCACTTGCCCACAAGGCTATCGTGGTGTGATCTATTTGAGTTAAAAGTAGCCTATAGGCTAACTAATACCTTTGGCTTATTCCAAATAGTCCTACTACACATTGCCTACTTTGTCTTCAATAACAAATGTACATTATTAGACAAATAAAACTTTGTACAAAATACTATTATACTATAATTTATTTAGAAAATATTCTTTCAATGCATTGTTACAATGATCATTTCCAGCACACAGTTAAAATATACCTAAACTATATTTTTAATAAAAGTGCAAATAAATACACTTAAAAAAATAAACGTAATTTTCACTTCCAGTATATTTTTCTTAAATATATTTTTAGAAAATATACTAAAGCACAATTATTTTGAAGAGTGTTAAAAGTTGTAGGTAAAAGCATGACGCTGATATACTTTTAATATATTAAAAGATAGTACAATTTTTGTTAGTTGCAATGTACTATTGAAAAAGGGAATATATTTCAAATACAATAAAGTATACTTTTTTTCACTAGGGTTTATTTGATCAAAATAAGTAAAAACAGTATTGTTGTGAAATTTTCATGTTCTAAAATATTCTAAAAAAAATCTATTCGAGACAACATCCATACTCTATTAAAGGGTTGGTTCACCCAAAAATGAAATTTATGTAATTAATTACTCACCCTCTTCGTTCCAAACCCATAAGACCTTCGTTCATCTTCGTAACACAAATTAAGATATTTTTTATGAAATCTGACAGGTTTCTAAACCAGCCATAGGCAGCAACGTCATTGCAACTTTCAAGGCCCAGAAAGGTAAAGACATCGTTAGAATGCACCGTGGTGCTCACGCGAACACCATCGGCCAATAATGACATAGAACTGTATGAAGAGCTGCAATTAATGATAGAAATTTAATTATTGGTTGAACAAATCCTTTACATCCTTCATATAGAGCAGTCGGTATTGCAGATCATGGTAAAAAGATGTATCAATCCATGAACATTATTAGAGCGCAGAGACCGGATAAGTGCTTTCTGCAGCCACATACGTCCCCACCCTCCACCGCGATAATCACAGCTGATACTTCCTCCTCTGTCTCTCCAAGTCAGGATTGACATTCAAGGTGTTTGTTCGACTTAATGGCTGTTGTTGTCAGAATCAAGCCTCCAGTGGCAATGATGTGTGGTGAGACCTGTCAGTGCCAGAACATGCGAAGACACAAATAGTCACCTGTATACGTTACCAAGGGCCAATGAATCATTAACAGGACAGTGTTATCCAGGTGTGACCAATTGTGAAAGTGAAAAGGTGTCCATTGCAGGGCTAATGACAATTACAAGGTTTGCTGTTAAAAAGTAATAGGCTCCTTTAATCTCACTGATGTGTGATTGTCAGTTACATTTGGTGTGGAACAAGAAACTGGTTGTCATTATTAACACTTTTACATGTAAAACCAAATGAGCTGTCTGGTATTTTAAGGCATCATATTTGTAACTGAGGCTGTTACAGAACACTATAAAAAAAATTGCTGCCTTAAATTTTCAAGTACAATCAACTTGGATGTTTAAGTAATTTCAACTTACATTATATTAAACTGACTTTAAAAAAGGAGTTGAATCTTGTATGACTTAAAAGTTGTAAATTGAGTGAGTTAAAGCGATGTTACAACATATGTTGTCATAACTTTATTGGTCATATGATTTTTTTACAGTGAAGGTACAGTAGATTATAGGATACTATTTCCCAGTGATTTGTCTAAACCAGTGATGGTTAGGTTTAGGGGTGGTGTTAGGGGTAGGTCATTCGTAGGTAGGTCAAAGCAAAACGTCATTTTACAAATCATGGTAAAAGTGTTATAATAGTATTGTGCAAGCAACTGCATGAATATAAGTCTTTATTAATCAACAATCTGCCACAGTGATCAAAATATATGATATTAATATTATATCATCACTATCTTCATGATGGATTGCCAATTAAGTATTTTCTTTTTGGAGAGCATATGTGGAATTAGAGTGACCTTTTCACAATCCACTCCAGAAAAACAAAAACAAAAAAAACAAGTGATACCTAGAAAACGACATAAAACCATCCATATTAAATAGCGATTTAGCACTTCCGTCTGTCTTTCCTTGCAACTACGTCTTCTGTCAGTACTCTACCAGTCCTCTAGAGAGCATTTTACCTCACGTCTCAGCACCTTCTGTCAACCAGGTGCTACAGTCGGGTGGTTATTGACAGAGAAAAAGAGCACAAGCACTCATAAACCTTTTAATACCCATCTGCAAAGGTCAGTTGTCTGAGACTATCGAACTGACCCAAGGAGAGCAAAACATGAAATAAGAGGAGAAAAAAAATACATTCTCTTCATTCTTTGAAGTCTAGATTGTGCAAAGCTTAATGATCCAATGTTTTAAGCTAAACTTTAAGCAGGAAGCCATGTTGAAATGCCTGGTCACAGTTATGGTTATTTAAAGTATGTTGTTGAAGGTTGTAAATATAACAAAAAGTTCACATTCAACTTTCACAAGTTTGTTTGCTGGTTGGTTGATGACATTTTTCTAAATGTTGAATATAGACTTTTTCATATTACAGCATATCATAATAAGTTGCACACTCAATTAAAATGATCAATTAGTGCATTTTGTATGTGTCTGCTTTAAGAAAAGCAATTACATTACATTGAATGACATTATCAGAATAAATCAATGTAATGTATAAAACCCCCCTTCCTCACTGACTCCTCTACCTCCAGCTACAGGCTGACAGCATGTTAATGCTTCACACCTCACAACGTAAATGCCAAGAGAGAGAGAGAGAGAGAGAGAGAGAGGGAAACAGCAGCATGTTAAGCCTTTGTAAAGGGTTCCCCCATATTAGGAAAGTTCTGTTCTAGTCCTGTCACATCCTTCATCACTAACAGGAGACATTGGACAAACGCCCGTGGAGGAGGCCTGTTTTTCCGCCTGTGTAGTCACAATACTAAGAAAAGAATACACTTGTGAAGTCTACAGGAACTGATATTATGTTATGATGTTATCTCATCGTGTGTTTTAGGCTACCAAATGAAGGTGCAAATCTGTTTAGCAATGTCATCTCATAAATAATTCTAGGAATTTGTATGTAAAGTATGATTCTTGTAGCCTAAATTCATGTTTTCATTAACTGAAATGAACTAAATTAACATACTGACAGAATCTAAATATTTTACGTATGAACAACTTTAGAGATTTTTCGTTTTGGGTTCATAGTTTTATGAATGGAATTAATAGGTTGGTTTAATTGTACTTAAAGTCCCCCTGTGGTGAAAATCCAGCTTTTAATGTTGTTTGTGTTTTTAATATGCATAAGACAAACTATGTACAAATGCATAAGTCAGCACCATTGCTGAGTATTTTCTCTTTAAAACTGCAGTGAACCAAAGACAGTCTCAAAAGTGAAGTTTGAAATCGCTGGTGTTTCTGACGTCTCAAACTACCTTGTAATCAATCACCTAAACACCTAATTTGAAATATCCATTTTATTTCGTTTTGTGTGATTTTTGGTGCTGTATTCACATCTTATTATAGGATTTCACCACTTTTGGTGAAAATGTATTCACAGATTTTAATCTGTGATTTTAATATTCACAGATTCTTTGTTACATCTGAAATTTATTGTTTTTAATGTGTTATACTTAATGTAGCTATAACTATAACTGTTGCTAAAATTATTCATGAGACCATACAATGCATTATAAGGTGTATTCAAATAATTAATTAAAATACTTTTATACTGCATTATACCTAAAGGCTTTAAGTTAAGTGTTCCCAACATTTTGTTGAAAACGGTTGTCCTGCTTAATATTTTTGTGGAAACTGTAAAATGTATTTTTTAGAAAATCTTAAATGATGGATTATTTAATGAATGAACAATAAAGATCAAAAGAACAGCATTTATTTGAAATAGAAATATTTTGTAACATTATAAATATATTGTTATAACATTAATTTAATGCATCCTTGCTGAACAAAAGTGACTAAAAGTATTAATGAAAAAAACTAAAACTTCTTTATGAATATTACATAAAAGATTTACAATGTATGTACTGCAGAATGTCTAATATTTTATGGTGGATCTGGTAAAGAAGCTATCAGCAATCAAAATATTGATTTTGAAGATGTTGAAAGTGATAGTTTTGTAAATATGTTTGAGATCGCAAATATGAACCAGATGCTGAATGTACTGGGAAATGATCACTGACGAGGACAGTGATGGTATAAAACATCTGCTCAAACTGACCCCTTCCAAGCTCCAAAAGGTAACAAAATATGCTTTATTTTATTCTTCTGTTATTGCTACTCTAATATCAGTAGATTTTTATATTATTGCCACAGATAGAGATCCATCCGTGTTAGATATTGATCCTGGTCGCTAAAGACCCAAATATGTTTGATTGGCAAAACATTCACACATTTAAGGGCTAACTCATAGTAGGTTCTGTTGCTAGTTTGAGAACAGATACTCAAACTGTACGTAATTCATCACCAAACCCTTTGGTTCATATTTACTAAGTAAAATGCCACTGCACAGTAAAGACAAATTCCCCTGAAAGTGACAACTAGAGAAATCTCTGCTCTCTGGCTGTTTGCTTGTATATACAGCATGTTTTGTCAGATATCTACTGAAGCAGACTGCGTAATACACTTACAAACTGTGTAACACCTCTTAGGGAAGTAGCAGTATCCCTTTACATGTACCACTAGAGATAGTGTCTTCTTTTAAATGTAAAATGGTTGACCAGGGATGTTGGATACACGCTTTAGCTCTCGCTCTTTCACAAACGCACACATACACACACTCGCCAGAGGGTTGTCAGCTTGCTCTTCCCCATCAGCTGCGATCCAGTGTGGGATGTGTCAGGAATGACACATTGGCATGCTGGAACACCTATCTCTCCCCTGACACCGCTGCTGTTTTTCTTCAAGGGAGGCACAAGACAGCGCAGGAATATGACTGGTATCAGTCTTGTCAGAGTCTGCGGTTGTGAGTCTAAAGGGTGGGGAGACCACCCACTGTCACACACTCCTGAACACCGTGGCACGTGCCAACAAACTGCCCTTCAATTACTCTGGATCATGTGTGAAAACGAAGTGTTAAGGCACTTGCACACTGAGTCCGAAATTCGCGTCCGAGATTTTTGCACGTTAAAAAGTAAATACGACCTCACGTTATGTCAATCACGCTTGCACACTGCCTCCGAAACTTTCTTCCGTCATAAAAAAATTGGATCGGGTTCAATTTTCTGTGTTTTTCGCATCCGTACCAAGCCGTTTGAATGGTGTTTTGACAATTCAGAGCCACCGAATCACGAATACGAAAAAACGCATACGAAAATTTCAGACTCAGTCTGCAAGGGCCTTTAAGCAGGTGTGCATCTCTGTGTGTCACTGGCATATGAGTTGTAATGGCACCACAATAATGTTCATTTCTTTTAGGCCATATTGTGCCATTTTACCAAGTATTGATTTTGTTTTTGGGGTCTGAATAGGGTTTCATGTTTGAATGTTCAAAAAACACATTATTTTCCACATATTTCAAACTTTTCCCAGTCTGTCTGTAACGCTCTGTTTAGCTCCGGTGTCCATGAAGACCCTCCTTCTGGAAAGCGCAATGTGCTCTGATGTGCTGGACCAGTGTGTTGTGATTGGTCAACCACTTTGAGCGTTTTACCATAACCGTGAGTTTCAACCTCTCTCTCGAATCCAACATGGAAGTGACATAAACTGCAATTAATCGATTGGCCGCTAGAGACAGGCTCCAAAAGTGAGTCAATCCCATAGAACCCCCACGTTAAAATGCTTTAACTTAACAGCAGAAAAACATATGTTTACAGCCTGGTACAAAAAGTGTTTTTGGTCTATATAGCAAATTTTGTCCTTCATGACAACTGTGACATGACAATATATTACGCCTTAAAGTTCTGCATAATTAAGGGTGTGGCTACTTAAGTGACAGGTGGATTGCCACTGTTGTCACTACCAGCCGTCTGTCAGCTGTCTGTTAGCCGTCATGTCACCTCAGCTAATCCCGCCTCTTTGCCCATTTTCGGTTATCCAGGAGCTGCCAAGATGGTGACGGCTGGCTCCACCCACTCCAATCAAAAAAATAGAATTTTAGAATTAGAATTTCTCATTTTCTTTATCACAGACACTCTAGAAGTTGACTACACCTTGACTACACATCAAATATTTTTTTATATTTTATATATATATATATATATATATATATATATATTATATTTTGATAGGCCCCATTGACTTCCATAGTATTTTTTTTTCCTACTATGGAAGTCAATGGAGCCCATCAATGGTTACCAACATTCTTTAAAATATATTTTTCGTGTTCACCGGGAAAAAAAAGAAATTCATACAGGTTTGAAACAACTTGAGGGTGAGTATTTTTGGGTGAACTATCCCTTTACAGTTTTTTTTTCGATTGCTAAACGACAGTGAGCACAACTGGAGCCACATGTGCAAAACTCTAACTACAGTCTGCACAGCAGCAGTTCATGTGGACCAAACTCTAGTTCGTTTTTCATTGCTTGAACACAGTTTTCAAAACTCTAGACACTTATCCCATGACTTTAACCACAACCTGCACAACACTGTGAATTTACAGCACTTTGTTCAAATGCTAACACACTGCAGTTAAAACTGTGAACCACACATTCAAAATATAATAGATTTCAGCCTTGTGCCTTTCAAACACTACTGCGATTTCAGCTGAAAGCCTATAAGCAGGTGTCTTGTTTTAGACTTGTTAGTGAACACACACACACACACACACACACACATATATGTATATATACACTCACCGGCCACTTTATTAGGTACACCTGTCCAACTGCTCCTTAACACTTCATTTCTAAGCAGCCAATCACATGGCGGCAACTCAGTGCATTTAGGCATGTAGACATGGTCAAGACAATCTCCTGCAGTTCAAACCGAGCATCAGTATGGGGAAGAAAGGTGATTTGAGTGACTTTGAACGTGGCATGATTGTTGGTGCCAGAAGGGCTGGTCTGAGTATTTCAGAAACGGCTAATCTACTGGGATTTTCACGCACAACCATCTCTAGGGTTTACAGAGAATGGTCCGAAAATGAAAAAACATCCAGTGAGCGGCAGTTCTGTGGGCGGAAATGCCTTGTTGATGCCAGAGGTCAGAGGAGAATGGCCAGACTGGTTCGAGCTGATAGAAGGGCAACAGTGACTCAAATAACCACCCGTTACAACCAAGGTGGGCAGAAGAGCATCTCTGAACGCACAGTACGTCGAACTTTGAGGCAGATGGGCTACAGCAGCAGAAGACCACACCGGGTGCCACTCCTTTCAGCTAAGAACAGGAAACTGAGGCTACAATTTGCACAAGCTCATCGAAATTGGACAATAGAAGATTGGAAAAACGTTGCCTGGTCTGATGAGTCTCGATTTCTGCTGCGACATTCGGATGGTAGGGTCAGAATTTGGCGTCTACAACATGAAAGCATGGATCCATCCTGCCTTGTATCAACGGTTCAGGCTGGTGGTGGTGGTGTCATGGTGTGGGGAATATTTTCTTGGCACTCTTTGGGCCCCTTGGTACCAATTGAGCATCGTTGCAACGCCACAGCCTACCTGAGTATTGTTGCTGACCATGTCCATCCCTTTATGACCACAATGTACCCAACTTCTGATGGCTACTTTCAGCAGGATAATGCGCCATGTCATAAAGCTGGAATCATCTCAGACTGGTTTCTTGAACATGACAATGAGTTCGCTGTACTCAAATGGCCTCCACAGTCACCAGATCTCAATCCAATAGAGCATCTTTGGGATGTGGTGGAACGGGAGATTCGCATCATGGATGTGCAGCCGACAAATCTGCGGCAACTGTGTGATGCCATCATGTCAATATGGACCAAACTCCCTGAGGAATGCTTCCAGCACCTTGTTGAATCTATGCCACGAAGAATTGAGGCAGTTCTGAAGGCAAAAGGGGGTCCAACCCGTTACTAGCATGGGGTACCTAATAAAGTGGCCGGTGAGTGTATATATATATATATATATAGAGAGAGAGCGAGAGAGAGAGAGAGAGAGAGATAGATATATAGAGATATATAGATATTTATAGGTAGAGCTCAGAAAGACTAATTTTGGAAATGGAACAAGGAAGACGGGTTCGTGGAGGGAGAAGGGTGGCACGGAGAGGGCGGATGCGTGGAGGAAGACAAAGAAGACAGAGAGCTGTTATTTCAGATGAAAACAGTTTTTTCTCATTACTGTAATTCCATAAATTACTATTGAAGCAAACTGCTAATTTTCATTTACCTTAAAGAATTGTTATGTTCTAAAAATTTAAATAAATCATGTGAAAGAATGTCACTCTTTTCTTTGAAGAAAATATTACTTTGTATGAAGTCACTGAAATTGTTCAAACTGTAAAGATGAAAAGTTTGTATTTTCTGTATTGGTGTTTGATGCTATAGTGTTTTTACTCACAGTGTGTTCTGAGTGACAGTGTGTGTTGTCTCAGTGAGGGTTGTGCATAGTGTTTGGCTGCACTGAGCCTGTTTTGAGCCATGTGTTAAGAGTTGTGTTGCTTGGAGTGAGTTTTGCAGGTGATGTGAACTGTTTAGCTCAGGTGACTGTTGGTAGTGCAGACTGTAGTTTTGCACATGTAGCTCCAGTTGTGCTCACTGTCGTTTAGCAATCGAAAAAAAACTGTCCTGTAAATCCTTTGGATAAAATCAATTAATAAAATCAACCAATTTCCCACTGTTTCACTCTAAAATATATCACATTAATATATGAATTTGGAAGTTGAATGTTCTGTGAACACCATTTTAGCAGCTCTGTAAGAGTGCATGATTGAATGAGATGTGACTGACAGATATAATATTGAACAGAAGGACATACACATTAACAGAACCTCTATCTGACCCTTGAAGATGACGCAAATGTGCTTTAAATGATATGCAAAAGGACTGTCCAGTCTTCCTTTAATGAAGTCTATGCAGTCTGGGTGTCTATACAGTTGTCTCCCATCAGCTGTAACAGGGGAATCTGCAATTAGAAATAGTGTGGGCCATCATAGCGCCTTTGCTGTCACCTCAGTAGGCCTGTCGCCATGGAAACACAAACCTGGCAGGTCTGAAATGCTTCTTACTGTGGCGGCAGCATATGGAGAGATGGAAAAAAGTAGAGTGAAAAGAGACAGAAGTGTGAAGTAAAGGAAAAATAAGACTGAACAACGGACAGAGAGAGAGAGAGAGAGAGAGAGAGAGAGAGAGAGAGAGAGAGAGAGATGGAAATAGAGAAACTGTCAACAGAAAATGATAAGTTTAGAAGGACAGACTGAGATAAAAAAGGGAACAAGAGAGAACAGGAGGAGATAAGAAGTGGCCAGCACAAAGAAGGGACAGTGCATGTGTGGAACAAAGGCAGTAGCAGTGGACAAAACTAGAGACGATTCCTCACTGTGCAGATGTGTGTGTGTGTGTGTGTGTGGAGTGAGCGGCCTGCCATACCCTCGGGGTCTGGAGAAGCTAATCCAATCTGCTGACACACTGCTGCGTAACCGCACACTTTACTGAGCTGCCCTTAGAGACACCTGCTCATCAGGACACACACACTCTGACAGTCACTGTAGACTGTGTGTGAGAGAGAAAGACAGTATTTCCTCAGTGACACACAACACTTGCTCAACTAAACCATTATGCATAATACAGCTTTTTTGCTTTTCTGTTAATGACTTTCTGGTATAACACTTGAAGCTTGTATATGTGACACATTATAATGAGATTACATAAGTTATCATGTTTGCCTGTTGCATCATGTCTTGCTTCTTTCCTTCTTTTTTTCATAGCCTCAGGATGATGATATATGCATTATACATTAGCCAGGGATATATCATCAGCAAAACAGATATGGACTGATATCAGTGATTTTTTTCATTGGATACTTAGTCAACTGATATCTGATTGTGGATGAGTTCAAAATTAGTTCAAACCATATCCTGTGGTAATGTCAAAGTATTTGATGCATTGTATAAAATATTTAACTCTTTCAACACACTAACCAAACAAGATACTTTGGTAACACTTTACAATAAGGTCTCATTTGTTAACATTAGTTAATGCATGAACTAACAATGAACAATATATTTTATACAGAAATTATTAACTTAATGTCAGTTAATAAAATGTTCATTTTAGTTCACAGTGCATTAGCTAATGTTAATTGATGCAAATTGTCATCTTAGAAATTTGTATAGTAAATACTGATATTAAAAGGAATTCAGATTAATAAATGCAGTAGAACTAGTGTTCATTGTTATGTTATCTAATGTAGTTAACTAATGTTAACTAATGAAACCTTATTGTAAAGTGTTACTGATAAAACATATTTTTAAGGATTTTTTTTCCTTCAAGTGTGCATATTTAAAAAATAGTTGTGAAATGTTTGCTTATTTAATCTATTGATTAACAGTTTTGAATTTGTTAATCTCAACCAATTATCGGTTATTGAACATATTTAAAATATTTATCAGCAATAATTTCAATATCAGTGCATCCCTAAATGTAATGCATTCATAATTCTTTATAATACACTTAATAATTAGTTTTAATAAATTATTAAATTTAATAACAGTGTCTTATAATACTTACCTTGTTCGCAATATATATTTATAGTGTATAATGCAATGTAACACATGATCAACCCAATTAAAGTATCATGTTTTTAGTGCAGTTAAAGGTAGGGTAGGGTAGGTTTTTAAAAAAAAAAAAACTTTTTCCCAAATTTGTTTAAACTGTCTATATATACCAAGTCAACACATAATTAAAATGTAAGTACTCTGAAAAAGAAAGTATAAAAATTGAGTGTCTGTTGTCCTCTCAGTGCTGCAATAAACACAGCTACTTATTTCCATTCGGGACGAATGAAATGATTGGCTGGAGCGACTGTCACTCTCCCTCGCTACCATGGCTGCCCACATGCGCACACCCGTTTGACTCGAGGAGTAGTCAAAATTCCCAGTACCTGCATACAGTCAGCGAAGGCAAACCAGGCAAAAAAAGAAGGAAGACAGTATTTGAAAAGGCTATATGACCAAAAAGTCTGTGGATAAAGCAAGTAGTCAGATGAGAGTCAATATCGGGGCTTTAAGGCGTTGGCGACAACTGAGGGACCTCAAGGGGCTGTAAAATGACGCCAACAGTGCTTTCATCGTGGAAGCTCTTACATGCAAAATACCGTATATGTTATGAATCTTACACAAAATTCACCTTCATCACATTGTAACTGATGGTAACAGGAAAAACGTGTATCAATGCAACCTGTTTTTAGCTTTGCTTTATGTTACTAGCTCGTTACTGAATCAAACTCAATATATTTAAAATTTTATCGATATGCTAGCTTGATAGTGAGTACTAACAGCCATGTTAGTTGTTTATATTCATAATGATAAAGTTAGGTATTTTATTACATGTGATTCTGACATGATGTCACTCCTCTCTGCTAGGCGCTGGTAAACGCGTCCTCCAGCTGAGCTGCGGTCGGCATCGCGCGTTCATGTGTTTTGGGGGCGTGGCTTTGGAAGGAGTCCAGACGGGAGGGGTTGGCAGTGAATGGAATAAGTAGCTGTGTTCATTGCAGCCCTGAGAGGACTACAGACACTCCATTTTTATACTTTCTTTTTCAGAGTACTTACATTTTAATTATGTATTGGTATATAAAGACAGTTTAAACAAATTTAATCCTGCCTACACTACCTTTAACTGTTTAAATGTGCAACCATCAATTTGTTAGTATTATAACTGTAGTTACAATTATTTAGGAAAATATACAATGCATTGCCATGTGTACTCTGGAATGCTTGATTCTGATTGGTCAATTGCAGCATTCTATAGTCAAATAGGTTTGCATACAACACTATCATAGACTGTTGCCCCTAGCAACCAATTTCATACATATGTTTGCTAGTTTTCACTGCATGTCTCTCATATCAATCCACTATTTTCTCACTGATTAAAATGGATTCAAATAAATATTTCATGTCCATTTATGTATGTGCTAAGTAGCCATGTACTAAGTGGAATAATGTACAGCCAGTCAGGAATTTTGCATTATGAATACCTTTATAATACTGTAAATTGAATTATATATACAAGCTTCAAATAGAAATATAAGGATCCATAACATGTTTTCAGAGAATCATACATGAAGCAGATGAAGAAATTATATTTGACATTATATAAAACATTAAATTCCCAACAAACCTGATACATGGTTTTCTGAAAGAGAGCACTGAACACACACACACACACACACACACACACACACACACACACACACACACACACACACACATAGACTTTCCATTTATACTGTGCAAACTGGATATCCTACCCCTAAAACTACCCACCCCATAAAGATGTTTCCTCGTGTCCACACAAGGATAAGGAGAAGGATATTACCATTTTGTCCCAATAACGTAGGATTTACCGGGACCACACACACACACACACACACACACACACACACACTCACACACACACACACACACACACACACACACACACACACACACACACACACACACACACACACACACACACACACACACACACACACACACACACACACACACATCTGCACAGTGAGGAATTGTTCCCCTCTGGGCCAAGGACACACTTTTTAGTATGCATTCCTCTCACAACCACAGTATCAAATAGATCTACCGGTAATATCGGACACAGCGAGTGCGTGTACATGACGGCGTGTGCTTGTTCGGGCATATAGATGGCCATGCATTTGTTTTATGTGGGTGAGGAAGGAGATAAACCCCCCCCCACAGACGCTGACGTTTGGGATCTAGACGACATAAATCAACACTCCAGCCAACCCTGTGAGACTGTATTTCATGCTCAAGGAGTCCAGCGTCCAAACTGATCCGAGACTTCCATTAATCTCTATTAGACAGTGGCTCTGCCTGGCCTGGAGCCCGGTGGGCAGCTCAGGAGACCCATTCAAGCCCAGGTGAGACCTCTGCCTCGGGCACACGCATAGTACTGTATCCTTCTCTAGATCCTGGCTCATGCCCCACCTTGAGCCAAAACAAGTCACAATCCAGCACACAAAAAATTTATTCTGATCATGTACGACACCTCTTTCAATAACAACCTGCACAAACATTTGTACTTACTCATATTATTAAAAAGATGTTGCCCATGTATTGGGCTGAACTCGCACTTGCATGGCACACGGTGACCCGATTCTGTCTTTCGTAAGTCAAAGTCATACAGTACTTAAAAATATATGTAGTATTTAAGCAATCACACACTGCAAAAATTCAGTGACCTTGCCTTTGACTGTGATATATAGGTGTCTGTGATGATCTACTGTGAAAACACGTGGTGGATCTTAAATCAAGCACATTCATCGGAAGAAATTTACATTTCAAATATCTTTGCATGAGCACTGGAGAGATCTTACTGAATGTGAGATGGACCACAGATGACACTTTGGCAAGGTGATATGTTGTGAGTATATCACACAGCATCTATAACCATTAACCTTAGCACTTGCAAGTTTTACATGAAGGGACTATATATTGTACTGGAAGAATAAATAAAACAATTTTTAATGAAAATGTGTGTCCCTAGTTGCTAATGCCAAAATCAAAGAATGCAAGAACTTGATAAAATGTATTCCTTGAATGTAATGCAAGTCTACCAAATGCAAAATCCAAAATCCAAGTCCAAATTATGCTTAGTTTCAATTCAAATGATGCCTTCAGATGTGTTGCAAGGTTGACATCAGTGACATCAAACGGCACTGGATTCTGCATGTCCCATGACCAATGATGAAAAGCAAAATTTAAAATATGCACCTGCAAATCAGATTTAAGAGCTATGAAAGACAGAAAGATTATCAGTGAACAGTGAATTATTTTTCAGTCTTTTTTTTCTTCACATAAAGATACTGAATTACTAAAGGAAATGTAAAACAGTTTGAATTTTGTATTTAAAAAAATTATTATTATTATTTACATTATTTATCACTATGTAATATACATTGAGGGTTTTTTTGTATGTTTTTGAAAGAAGTCTCTTATGACCCATCAAGGCTGCATTTATTTGATCAAAATGCTGTAAAAAAAAAACAATATTATTTTTACAATTTAAAATAACTGTTTTGCTATGGATATATTTAAAAATGTTATTTATTCTTTTGATTTCAAAGCTGACTTTTCAGCAGCATTACTCCAGTCTTCAGTGTCACATGATCCTTCAGAAATCATTATAATGTGCTGCTGCTCAAGAAACATTTATTCTTCTTTTTCTTCTTCTTCTTATTAATATTATAAATGTTGAAAAGTACGGGCCCCTAAAGGGACATGGTGATGGGAAAAAATATGAAATGGGAGGAAAAATATATATTTCAATTTGCATTCTCTCGCAAAACTTTTGCATTCCCTCAAGAAACTGAAAAATAATCAAAAGTTTTGTGAGTGAATGCAAAGTTTCCCCAACCCTTCTCTTCTGCTCAAAAACAGTCTTTAATAAAATAAACGTGGAACACTCAGGAGATTCCAGGAGAATAAATAACACAACCATGTTAACTTATGATACCGGACACTGAACAGAAAAAACTTGAGGCTTAAATACACAAGGAAAGTAATAACGGAGAACAGAAACAGGTGTGTGGAAACTAATTAAAAGTAGGGAAACTAACAAGGAACTCAGGCAACCCGGAACAGAGCAGACAGAGTGAAAATAAAACCAAAACAGAACAATACAGAATATACATCTTACAATGAACATCAGTTATTGTACAGCTCTATCCACTGTTTGAAAATAAAAATCCAAGGGGTGTTTTCTCTGAAAATCATTGGAATAAGTATAACTAACTTTGCCACACTGTGACAAGCCTTTGTGCTCAAAGAAGCACTCCTAATCCCATCAGCTGATTAACACATCTCATAATTACACAGCTGCCTCTGGAGTGGGCTGAACACATGTCCTCAATGATGATAGAGCAGGGAGCCAAGCTGAAGAGGACTGGGAGAGGGATGAATGGAGGTGTGCATAGGTATATATGCACTCTTTTGGTCCCATTCTTTTGTCAAGTAGGCCTTTAATGGCAAAAAAAAAACAATTCTCTGAAGTTTTTATCCAAGGTAAAGACACTGTTCCTACATGTGGCTGCTCCATTACCTCAAGACTTTGCAGCAAAAGACAGCACAATAGAGCGACAAGCTTGTCCTTGATGGGAATCCCCTGACAATTGTTGTAACTATGATTTGCAGATAGCGGTGAGCATCAGAATAAAATACTCAAGAGACTGCAAGTGACCTGGTGAGGGTTTCTGTTTATTTCTCTTCCAGGATGCCTGTGTGCCTCAGGGGAGGAGGAGACGCTGCCTCATCAGCCGTAAAGCCTGCTTAAATACTTCCAGGTGCTGTGGAATTCAAAAGAAAGATTCCACCAAGGTGAAACATGCTAACCCGTGTTATAAAGGCTGGAATAAGCATTGAAACAATGAAGAAGACATAAAACAACAACAACACATAGCACCCAGCACACCAACATAGCCTCCCAGACAGTTTTAGAGCATTTTGGGGAATTTGAAAAACAATCTTTTTGGTGACCATCTGACTGACCTACTAAATCAGCTGAACACCAGTTTGGAAAGGCTAGAAGATACGTTAAACTGGTAGAACAGTCAGTCCAGCAAACCATCATCTCCCATTCTGATCAAGCGAGTCGAGTTTGCTGGATTTAGAACAATTTTGGGGACTTGTTAGCTGGTCATGCTGGGAGACTATTGTGGCTAAACCAGATTACGGCGGTAACTTTCAGGGTATGTAAGTAGCCATAGCAACCTCTCTGAACATAACCTGCTCCGGAGCAGCTTCTGTTCCTGTTACATGTATGTCCTGTGTTTCCCCCTGCTTAGTGTTTTTGGTTCAGTCCGGTGTCCCAGTTTTTCCGCTCCTCGTTAGTGTTCAGTTACAGCACCTGTGTCTTGTCTTCATCAGTTCATTCACCTGTGTCCTCATCATGTTCCTTTGTTCACCCTTGTATTTATACCATGTGCTCTCCCTCATTCTTTGTCGGTTCTCGTTTATGTATAGCATAGTTTTAGTGTCTCCTCAGATTCTGTTTATTACAGTTTTTCTCAATTGCTAAAACACTAAACTCTATTGTCTGAACCAAATGCTCAGTTGCCTGAACCCTCTGATTGAATCAATCACTCTTTTGGCAAAACCATAAGCACTTTTCACCTGTTTAGACACAACTTGTCAACACATTTTCATTGTGATGCACCTGTGCTGCATAATGGTGAGCACAGGTGACAAAAGTCAAACACAATTAAAGCACATTTGTCACCACTTGAACACAACAACTCAAAATTGATCACACTTGTGGCTAATGATGTGAGGAACATACAATAAGCCAGTTCAGAGAGCACTGGTTTGTGAGGCTCTACAATGGATAGAAATCTGAGAGGAAGAGTTCGTGTGAGAGGTGGTCAAGGTGGTCAAGGTGGTCGAGGTGGTCAGCGAAGACAAAGAGCAGTAATATCTGATGAAATCAGAGCTACTGTGATTGACCATGTTCTTGTCCATGGTATGAGCATGAGGGAGGCTGGACAAAGGGTACAACCAAACATCAGTAGATTCACTGGCCCTCATTTATCATTCTTGCGTAGAAACGGGCGTATATGTTGGCGTAAGATTATGCTTACACTCCTCTCACCGCCTGATTTATGAAGCTGTGCGTACCTTTGAAATCCAGGTGCACGCAATACCTGCCCTTGATAAATGCGGCGGCTGAAAACGATCGTCATTAGAATAACACGCCTCTAAATATTCAAGTCTCCGCTTCCCCCACGCCCTCATTTTACGCCATGGACACACGGAAGACGGCAAAGAAGAGAAACTTCTCCGACAAATGACCTATCACAATGCATTATTTTACAGCACGTGTTTTTAAACAATTAGCATTTCATTTCGTATCACGTCACATGTATTGGGGTGTACAATAGTGATGATGATGTGATGTGGAGTACCATTCATTCACATTAATAATTGCATGCCAATTTGTAATATTCTTATTCTTATTATTCGTGTTCGCATTTATGAGGAAAAAACAATGATATGGACGTGAGCCATAATAAATGTATATTTATTGATAACATGATATATTAAAATATATCCTTGCTATAATTCATAATCATTACTTTTGACGGTTCTTTGTGAAGATTATAATTAGCCTATACTATGTGGCTGTTGTTTTTTTTTGTCATATATTTTAGTTTGTCAGTGCGTTTTGTGGTGTTATGGATTGTTTATCTGCGCATTTCCTCAAAACTCAAAACGTGCGTACATGTACACCACCTCCTGAGCTGGCGTAGGATTTGAGCGTGCCGTACACCAACGTTCATATTGATAAATCTCAAAGTCACCGTGGTTTTGGGTGTACGCAAGGTGTACGCTGGAAATTTGGTGTACGCACTTTTGATAAATGAGGGCCACTGTGTCCACCATAATCCGAAGATTTAGAGAAGAGAACAGGTAATTACCTTTTTTTGACATTATAGTACAGTATGTAAATGTTGACAGCAATTACTGTATGACATACTATATACTGTACCACAGTATACTGTAAGTAAATATGTTTCAGTACATCACTGTACCAATGTACTGTAGTATTGTAATGGAGGGTTGGTCTATTTTTTTTTGTAACTCCATGTTCTCTTTATGTAGAATTGAAAGACTGCCACATGGGGGTGGGAGGACAGGTATGTTCTCCCCACACCAAGAGACCCTAATTGTTGATATGGTCCGTGAGAACAATGCCATTAAACTGAGTGAAATTCAGCAGAAGATCATTGAGGACCATGTCAATTTTGAGGGTATCAACAGTGTCAGCCTCTCTACTGTTGATCGTGTCCTCAAGCGCAACAGACTGCGCATGAAACAGCTATACAGAGTGCCCTTTGATCGCAACTCAGACCGAGTCAAAGAGCAAAGGTTCCAGAATGTACAGGTTGGCATATATCCAGACACATTCAATGTTGATTACTCTAAGTAGTGATTTACTGTAGTGGCCTAAATCACTTTTTCTGTATCACTTACAAAACGATATCTATTTCTACAGAGGGTTTTTCAACTGGATGCAATGGAAAGACCCCATGAATACATTTACATGGATGAAGCTGGGTTTAATCTCACCAGAAGGAGAAGGAGAGGCCGTAATGTGATTGGCCATCGGGCCATTGTTGGTGTTCCTGGGCAGCGTGGTGGCAATGTCACATTATGTGCTGCCATCAGCAATCATGGGGTTGTCCACCATCATGCCAACCTGGGGCCCTACAACACTCACCAGCTCCTCATTTTCCTCAATGACATGCGAGATGCTCTGTTAGGACTAGTGATGTTACGTTCGTGAACGAATCGTTCTTTTTGAACTCATATTTCTCGTTCACTGAAATTCCTCCCTCCACCACTGCGCGCCGCTATTGCGCGCATGCGCAGCTCAATGAACCGTGTAGCTCTGTGGACTGTTTCATCCATATGGTTTCATCTGTCAAAGACAAAGAGTGACTAAACCTCGAGCCAATAGCCTTCGAGTATGATACGAGGACGGAGCATGTGATTTGTTGAATCTAGTGAACGAATACGCCCTTTATTGAGTTGCTTTGAGTTTGAACGAGTCAAATGAACTGTTACATACATCTCGTTCGTGAATGAAAGAACCAGTTGTTCGAACGTCAAGATAATAATGACGACGAAGTTAACAGTGCAAGCTGATGGTTTAATATGCACTTTTGTTTGTTTAAAAACTGTAAAACATTAAAAAAAATTTAGAGTATTGATTATTTGCGTCACGTCTTTCCATCTCATTTGCGTCACGTGACCACGTCAGCTAATAGCATTTCAGCTCGGGCTTAGAAGGGGCATGTAATTGGTTGGATCTACTCTGCTGAATGAATATCATATTGCTCTGTTTTGAGTCTGAACGAGAGAGAGATCTCCCGTTCGTGAACGAATTGAACGAACTGGTTGCTATACCCAGTTCGTGTACCAGGTCGGCCATTCTGTCAATCTAGTTCGATCTCCCGTTCGTGAACGAATTGAACGAACTGGTTGCTATACCCAGTTCGTGTACCAGGTCGGCCATTCTGTCAATCTAGTTCATCAATCAGCAGAAAGTGAATGCAAAGCGCAGGTATCCGAACTGTGCACGCGCAATTCATATCTTGCATACAGAACATAACTCCTCGTTTAACTCGTTCTGACCAAACAAATAAAATGTTAACTAGCCTGCCTAGTATGCAAACAAATTAAAAAACACTTGTGATTTGGTCATCCGAAAAGAGTGTAATTTAAAAGATAAAAAGAGTGTAAAGACTTTGATCGCTTATTTAGACTTATTTTATCCATTTAATGAGTAGGGCACCATTTTTAATAAAGTCAAATCAGTTTTTATTTTGTAACAAGTAAATACGTTAGTTGAACAACACATTTTGCCGCACCTGCTGCTGACGAATGTGTAATATGAAAAAAAAAAAACTGAACGAATCAGTGAACGAATCTGAACGAATCATTTTGGTGAACGAACTAAAAATGAACGAGTCTCTGGAAAGAATCAAAATTTCCACCACTAGTTAGGACAGCAGGATGAGCATCCCATCTATGTTGTTGTTTGGGACAATGTGAGTTTTCACAGAGCCCTCCAGGTTAGAGAGTGGTTCAATATGAACCAAGGTTTTATCAATCTTTGCCTTCCACCGTACTCCCCTTTCCTAAACCCCATTGAGGAATTCTTCTCCTCATGGCGGTGGAAGGTATATGAACGCCAACCTTACACCAGGGTAAATCTCCTACAAGCCATGGGACTTGCCTGTGGTGACATAGGTGTGGAGGCATGCCAAGCCTGGATACGGCATGCCAGGGGTTTTTTCCCTCGTTGCCTGGCCAGACAAAATGTGGCCTGTGATGTGGATGAAGTCCTGTGGCCTGACCCAGTACGGAGACATGATGCTGTGGCTGAGTAATGCACTTATTTGTATATTTTGTACTTTATTTTTACATGGGCTTACTGTACACAAGTGGCAAACGCATACGATTTCTGTTTGTTTTTTCAAGTGCTGTGTAAATGCACGAGATTTCTGTTTTGTCTTTTTGTATAAGTGCTAAATGCACAGTTTTTTTTTTTTGCAACATGCATTTAGCCTACAGTGAACAATAAACATTTATTTCTCCAGCTTCATGTCCTGAGCATTGTGTTTTCTATTTTTCTACGTAGTGTTTAGTGACTGTTCAGTAGTGTTTTTAATTTTGATTGACTCGGGGCACGATTTGACAACCTAGTTCAGTTTTGAGAACAGATTGAACTGTTTTGAGGTGAAAGTTTGGTTTTGCAAGAAGAGTCTGAGGTTTTGTGAATGTAGCTTGAAAATTGGGTTTTGTGTTTACAGTTTAGAGAAAAGGAGAGCAGCTTTCAAGAAATGTGTCTTAGCAATCGAGAAAAACTGTAAATTTCCTGGTATTCCTCATCTCCTCGTGCTTCTACCCACCACGTACCGTAACAGAAGAACCGACCAAGTACAACTATGGATGCTGCTTTGCAGCTAATCTTGCTGACACAAGACCAGCTGTCTCTCGAGGCCCACACTGCGGTTACCTCAACCTGGCGTGTCTTACCTCCTTCCCTGATCCCTCATTGAGTGTCTTCTTCCATACTGGCCTCAATGCAGAGACGAAGGCACTGCCTGCCCGGTGTGGGACCTCGAGAAAACTTTGAGGCTTTTGTCGAGTGGGTGCTGTGGCATAATGGGTCTCCACTTACTCTTGAGCTTGCCGAGATTGTCCCGCCAGAATATTTTATTCCTTTCCTCCTCCGAGATCAAGTGGAAGACTTGCTTATAGACTTTGACACAGAGCCTTCACTGCTGGTCCCGTCCAGCCCAGAGTCTTCACCGCTGGTCCCGTCCAGCACAGAGCCTTCAGCGCTGGTCCCGTCCAGCCTAGAGCCTTCAGCGCTGGTCCCGTCCAGCACAGAGCCTTCACCACCTTGTCCAGTCCAGCAAAGAGGCTTCACCACCTTGTCCAGTCCAGCACAGAGCCTTCACCGCTGGTCCCGTCCAGCCTAGAGCCTTCAGCGCTTGTCCCGTCCAGCACAGAGCCTTCACCACCTTGTCCAGTCCAGCACAGAGTCTTCACCGCTGGTCCCGTACAGCACAGAGCCTTCACCGCTGGTCCCGTCCAGCCTAGAGCCTTCAGCGCTGGTCCAGTCCAGCACATAGCCTTCACCACCTTGTCCAGTCCAGCACAGAGCCTTCACCACTGGTCCCGTCCAGCACAGAGCAAGCGCATCATGTCAGCCCAGCCGAGCCTGCGCTCCACGTCAGCCCTGCCGAGACTGTTCTCGTCTCGTCTGCCCAGGCAGAGACTGCTCACGTCACGCCCGCCGAACCCGAGACTGCTCACGTCACGCCCGCCAAGCCAGAGACTGTTCACGTCATGCACGGCAAACCAGAGACTGTCCCCGAGCCTGATTCTTCTGTCCCCGGACCTGAGTCTTCTGTCCCTGAGCACGACCCTGAGCCTGTCACTCCCCCCAAGAAAATTTTAGGGGGGGATATAGGTCCCCGGACATTGGGGCCAGGCCTAACTCCCACGGGAAGGCCTGGTTTCCCAAAGGGGCGTCTCTGCCATGGCCACCCGAAGGGGCGTCTCCGCCATGGCCACCCAAAGGGTATTCCTCGTCTCCTCGTTCTTCTACCCACCACGTACCGTAACAGTTCCAGTGTTAGTTTACTTCAGAGGTGTTCAGCGTATACGTGCCCTATTGATGAAACTCCAGTGGACGTGACAGATTATGCACAATATTATATATATAGTTATATCGATATATAAAGCGCATATTAAAATAAGGTAATGTTTAAAATATATAGCTATATAATTCCCATCTCACACATTCAGACGTTTTTTTTTTTTTTTGCAACAGGGCATTTTCTATGCTATAAATAATGTATTTCTAAGACATATGATATGATATGATATGATATATCTTACCTTTTAAGCAATGTGGAAGCAAAATGACTAAACAAAAAATAAACGTATACAACAGACTGTATTTATTTTAATCCATCTTTCTTTATATATGTATAAGTAGCATCAAACAATATAGTTATTCTCAGTGATTAAAGATTATTAAACGAAGAGATTGAAAAAAGATTGCACAACCACTAAATAGGTAGTGATATGCATGTAAATCGCCATTCAACAAAAGAATGCTGAGCTTTTTCTTAGCGCTCGTTTCCATGTGACTCGTCGATTCGTCGCTCTGTTGAGAATGTCTTGTGTGTTCATGGTTAACATACTCTGTGTTAGATGACCTTACTCCCGGATTCGTTTTTGGAACCGGCATACCTCGAGTAAGCAAGGTTTGGTTTACTCAACTGAGAGTTCAGGGTATGTTTGACATTAAGTTAACCTTGCTTTCTGGAATACACCCCAGGCTGGAAGATTTTTGTGGCTATAGATTAAACCAGCTAAGACCTGCAAAATGTCTTAGGTCTAACAGTAAATGCAAAGTAGATTTAGAGGGGTTTTGGACACTTTTTAGCTGGCCAAGCTGGGGTCTACAGTAGCTAGATTATATTAAACCAGAGAAACGTATACCAGAGATTATCCCAGACGTACATGATGGATACAAGTGCTTGTGTCAATGAATGTGAGCTAACAAAGATGCTGCACGAAAATTATTTTTTACTATTTCATTGATTGGTGGTTATTTTTTTGGCAATGTCTCAGATGAACAAACATGGCATTGAGTCCTTTGAACATAATGAACAACCCTCACTAAAATGTATAATTGCTACAATGAAAGAAGAGAGACAGCCTTCAGAACAGATAAATGATTTTCAGCTACTAAGAGGATTGCAAAGAATTTCACTGATAGACTAAACACAGTTTGTATGCCGATAAAAGAAAAATCTTCATAAACAACTTCATACTGTATTACAACAATAACGAGACTTACAGAAACCTGATCCAGCCTAGGATCCGTTAAATCCTTAGAATCCTTCACAGCTGACAATCATCCAACGATTCCGGAGCAAATCCACATCAAAATTCATAGCGCTCACTCGATCTCACTTCATTTGATTAATAATTAATCAAAGCATTAATGAGATGGTAGGGAAACAACCAGGGACTGGATATTAGAGGCACGGCTGCTCTATAAGGAGAGTGAGATGACTGTAGGAAAATAGGTTACCAGACACTCCTGCTCCATCTGTGCAGAATTTGTTATGGATATATCTAAAGTTAATTTCCCAGAGGTCTTTGTGCCTGCCTGGGTATAAGACACCATAAGCCAACAATAGGGAGGCTGAGATGTGATGAGGTTATGTTGGCACCTTGGCACACTGGGAGCCACATAGCCTCCTCTGAAATTTAGACTAGTGTGGCAATCTTCACCGCCTGTCTGAACGTATACATCATATCCTGTGAAAGTCAAGTTCTCCTTGCTACCGCCATCATAATTCTTCTTCTCCCCCTCATCCTCGCCCTTCTATATCTCTATTGCTCTTTTCTTTTTGTCTGTTTTATCTTTATCACTCCTTTAGTTCCAGTTTCAAAGTATATGAAACTGGCTGATAATCACCCCCTCCAACACAGCACTCAAATCTTATGCATTACAAATTAGTGTGACGAAACGCACAAGAATAAATGTGTTTATTGTTGTATTTCTTGATGTGCCACGCTTTAATATATGTATGTCTGAATGAGATTTGAGACCCTTGTGAAAAATAAGCAGTATACACTTTAGTATACTTTAAATAAATGTATGTAAATAATATATTTTTATAAACACAATAATAACTTTTATATTGTTATTAATACTTCAAGATGAACGCTTACAGGACTGAAGCAACTTGGTTTACTTGATTATCCATACATATATATTTATATATTTTTTAGAAAAATCATGTTAAATCAGGCGTTTGAGAAATGTTTGTTACATCTCTCAATCATCATTGTATTGCATTCCATAACAGTACCTGTATGTGTTTTGCCCCCATAATTAAAACTACAGAGCTTTGATAATAAAACTAAGCATTTAAATATCATCTTAATAAGAAATATTATTTGAAGATATAGTGACAACTGAAATTTATATTAAATTGTTTCTAATATCCTTGTAGTGTTTCACAATACTTTCCTGTAACATGATAAAATAGCTTTCCTTTTAATTGGGAAAGAGCAGCATGAACATTCATCAAAATGTCGTCTTTTGTGTTCAAAGGAAGAATGAAAGTATTCCTCGGGTTTAGAACAACGTGAGTGATTTAAAAGTGCCTTTAAACAGATGTGGGTGTCACAACATTTTTGATAGTACAAGAGTTGGGGCTTCACCCCTTTTTTGCTTGTTCCAGACAGAGGTGCTGTCTGTTTGGTTGAAGGAGGATGAAAGTATGGCATGAGTGGGTTGATCCACAGAGGTGAAGGACATGGAAAAGCTCGGGCTTGATGAGAACACAATGGGCCATCTTCCCATTGGTTGGCCCATGACAGCAGTGAATAATTTATTGACAGGTAATCGCTGGTCAAAAGTGTAATCATGGGGGCATTATGGAACTCGATGGGGTGCATAAGGGGACCTCAATAGGGGCTGATTTTTATTCATGATGAGTGGTCATCTGATTTTGCAAAATCATAGAGCAGTATTTTTCACGTTGGAAATGAATTCATCATGCTGGTTTTAGGATGCCAATTGTTGCTTTGGGTATACCGTATCTCCAGCTTCCTAACGGCGTCATTAAAAAAATCTCTGCAGAAGAAGCTGCACATTTAAATGGTTAAAAATCTGTTCAGCACCAATCAACACAGGTAGTCTGATCCAGAAATAAATAGGCATTCACAACCCTTTGACTTTCATAATATAACATTTTCATAGTGATATCTGAATTTTTTTTTTGTCATCACTGTCCATTTCTGGTCGGTCTGGATCTGACGGATAGTATATTACTTTGACACTCTTCAACAAAAGGACTCTCCTGACTTCATGTCCAGAACTCTTGAGGTTCAGTATCCCTGTGAGGGACAGCAGGTACTACTTCAGTTAGCAACAGCAGGCGAGCCTCCATATTTAGTGTCATCACAATGAGCCAAAGACACAATCATTGTATCATTCACTAGTGCTGCTTGGCACTAGACAAAATAAGAAATTGGAGATCTTATAGTTCATGTACTGCATTCCCTCACCACGAATATGAGCAGCTACTATAAACTTAACTGTAGGCCTACTGTAAAAACAATGGCAAAAAAGTCAGTAACACTTTATTTTGATGGTCCCTTTTGTTGACTTGTTGACAAGTAACTTTGCAACACGTCAACTTATTCTCGTTAGAGTATTAGTAGACTGTCTGCTTAATATCTGCCAACTCTTTATTGTGATGCTCCCCCAAAAGATATTCTACTGACTTTGCAAGTACATGTCAACTTATTCTAACCCTAACCCTACCAGTCTACAAATAATCTACTAACACTCAAATGAGAGTTAGTAGACATGTAGGTGTAACGTTACTTATTGTCAACAGAATGCGTTAAAGGGACCATAAAAATAAAAAATCATGGTTACAATTAATTGTAATGTTATTGCAGTGCAATTACACAAATAAGTGTGTGATGCTATTTAACTGTATTTATCATAGGGTTAAAGTTAGGGTTAACTGTAATTATGTAAAATGTACTGTTATTACAATAGTAAGTAACATGTAACTATGCCATCTTAAAATAAAGTGTTACTAAGTGTTGTTCTTTGTGTTAAAGACAAAAAAGTACATGTTTGGAATGACATTAGGGTGCGCAAATAATGTCAGAGAGTTAATTTTTGGCTGAACTATTCCTTTAACACTACAAAGAATCCTTAAAGACAGCCACCCACATACTCATACACACAAACACACTGTCTTTGCAGCATTCTGGGAGAGATACGCTATAATAATTGAGGTCAGTCACCCTGTCCATGCTTTGATCCCTGATCATAAAGCTTGTGAATCAGTTACACCCTGTCAAAAGCCTTGGAACCTTTATAGCTCAATAATGATATCTGCCCTCTTCACATAATCCTCTCAAATTACCAATCAAGACGCAGCAAGCTCCATCCCATCCACTCAGCCCAATGGAAGTACATGCCTCCAACACGCTTGGAAATTCATTTTTTATTAATCCGTGGAACAGTGACCCATACACAAAAAAATATTAACAGTCTCTAATAACATTTGAGTGATAATCATTACAGTTGAGTAATTCAGTTAGCCTTGAATTGCAGAGGGTATGTGTGTGTGTGTGAGAGAGAGAGAGAGAGAGAGAGAGAGAGAGAGAGAGAGAGAGAGAGAGAAAGGGAGAGAGAGGAGAGAGAGAACAGAGTACTCTATAAAAATATTTTTGTAATTAAAACAAAGAAAATCAATTACAGTCATTTACTATTTCAGTTGAATTCAATGTGCATTATTTGTTTAATTTACTCGCAATTTATTAGTGAAAGTGTCCTTTAAACCATTTTTTTTTTTTTTTACATTGTAGTCAGTCTTCAGACTGGGCTTCTAGCTCTCGCAATATGCAGAACGCCACATTTTTCTCCCTGAGTAGTTGAAATGAGAAATAAATGTAGTTCTCTGTAAATGTAGAAATAAATGTAGTCATCTTTGCTTCAGCTGTAAAGGGGAGAAAATGCCACACATACAGATTCCCCCCTGCACCAGTCCTGCCAAAATCTAAAGATTCCTCTCATTTGTCATTTTCTCTCTCAGGTTTAGCTTGTCTCTCACTTCAGACTAACACATAGCTATCTTCTCTCCACCACACTTACAATAAAGCAAACCAATACCTCTGGTTTTAGCTCTTTTTAGCTTTTTTTTATTAAAAACAACTCAACCTAGCTCATCACTTGCAAATAACCTACACACACACACACACTCACACACACGCACACACACATGTTGGTGTGACAGCATCATGAGGACTCTCCATAGGCGTAATGGTTTTTATACTGTACAAACTATATATTCTATCCCCTTACACTGCCCCCATCCTAAACCTTCCCATCACAGGAGACATGCTGCATTTTTTATTTTTTAATAAAACATTGTTTTTTATGTCACACACACGCACGCACGCACGCACACACACACACACACACACACAGCTTTCTGTAGTGTGAGTCAAAAATAAAGTTGTAACACCAACCAACCATGCCTTTAGTGACTGTGTCTGTGGCAGCACTGTGTTGCTAGGTGAGGAAAGGAACCTCTGTGGCAGTGAGAGAATGTAAAAAAAAAAAAAATGTTGGGAGTTTATTTACATGCTATTCACAGCATCCACTTTCAAACAACTCCTAATATCTCAAGGGCTGCGTTCAAATTAAAGGGGGCTGGGAGGCTCACATTAACAACGTACCAGCAGCTATTTTTATAGGTAATGTTAAATATTAGTGAAGCTACCACAGAAAAAGCTCTGATTGTCACTGCTTTGAAATCAAGTTAATCAAGTCACTAACTAAAAGAAATTGACTAAGAACAACAACAACAAAAAAACACTCAGATGGATTTGGGTAGTTCGAACTGTGAATAGATACTGAGAGGAAATTCCTCCATCAGTGATTCATTTACTGTACAGCTTTGTCTCTGATGGGCCGTTGCTTAAGGCCCACAACTGCTAAAGATGAATTGTACTTTCACTGTAAAAATCATAATGACTCATGAAGCATGACATTGTCTAAGACCTGAAACACTTGAGAGGTTGCTCTCCTAAACCACTCTGTGGATTTTTCCCCCTTTTCGTGTCTTACATGATGAGAGGAGGAGTAGCACTCGTTTGTCATTGATTCAGACATATGTTCTGTCCCATGTTACAGACTGAGGCAGTGAAGAAGAGGAGGGAGCAACACAAGGCAGAGACATAACAAATGAGATAGTGGAAGTGGAACAGACAGCAGAGAGAGTGTAATTTCTCCTCCAGCACACTTCACAGTTCAGCTCTTCGTCGAACCTAGAGAGGCTTCTGCCAGGACCAGCTCTGCTTACAGAGAGACCCCAGAGAACACAGGTTTAGAGAGAGAGAAAAAAAACCTCTGAATTTCAGGGCATTATTACACGAGAGTTTTTTCCACAGCCACAATGATGAGATTTTGTGGAAAACAAAATTCTGACCTGGTCATTCAGGCTGTATAGTTTAGCAGACGTATTCTAGCTCAAAACTAACTTCACTTTTATTGTAATTTAGTTGAATGACTTTTCACCAGCTGCTCTCAAGGTGATTTCTTTTTTTTTTTTGTGGATGTATGACGTCAGTTTCCCCTTAAGATCACACAGGTGTTGTAGAAGAGTAACCACAGGTGTAGTTCATCACATAATGAACATGATCCACTCATATATTTGACAACCAGAAGGTGCTTGAGCTTCTTTCTTTCAAACTAAAGTCACCTGGTTTGATCTTTTGTTATAATGACATTCAGCTGTTTTACAGGTTTTTTTTTCCGATTGCTAAACGACAGTGAGCACAACTGGAGCTACATGTGCAAAACTCTAACTACAGTCTGCACAGCAGCAGTTCATGTGGACCAAACTCTAGTTCGTTTTTCATTGCTTGAACACAGTTTTCAAAACTCTACACAGTTATCCCATGACTTTAACCACAACCTGCACAACACTGTGGATTCACAGCACTTTGTTCAAATGCTAACACACTGCAGTCAAAACTGTGAACCACACATTCAAAACATAATAGATTTCAGACTTGTGCCTTTCAAACACTGCTGATTGCAATTTCAGCTGAAAGTTAGTGAAACACACACACACACACACACATATATATATATATATATATATATAGGTAGAGCTCAGAAAGACTAATTTTGGAACATACCGTATTCACCCTTCTTCAACCCAATAGAGTTTTTCTCTGCCTGGAGGTGGAAAGTGTTAGATCACCCACATGACCAAATGAGTCTTTTGGAAGCCATGCGTGCCGGATGTGAGGACACGAGTCCAGAGGACTGCCAGGGATGGATAAAGCACTCCATAAGGTTCTTCCCCAGGTGCATGGCGAGAGAGAACATTAGATGTGATGTTGATGAAAACCTGTGGCCTGATGCTAGAGAGAGGCAGGATTAGCCCCTCAATTATTTGTTCGAACTACAGTATGTACTTTTAGTTTCTACCTTTTTTTCTCATTACTGTAATTTCGTAAATTACTACAGACTATTGAAGCAAACTGCTAATTTTCATTTACCTTAAAGAATTATGTTATACAAATTTTACAGTTTTTTTCGATTGCTAAACGACAGTGAGCACAACTGGAGCTACATGTGCAAAACCCTAACTACAGTCTGCACTACCAACAGTCACCTGAGCTAAACGGTTCACATCACCTGCAAATTTTATTCCAAGCAACACAACTCTTAACACATGGCTCAAAACAGGCTCAGTGCAGCCAAACACTATACACACCCTCACTCAGATAACACACACTGTCACTCAGAACACACTGAGAGTAAAAACACTAGCATCAAACACCAACACAGAAAATACAAACTTTTCATCTTTACAATTTGAACAATTTCAGTGACTTCATACAAAGTAATATTTTCTTCAAAGAAAAGTGACATTCTTTCACATGATTTATTAAAATTTTTTAGAACATAACAATTCTTTAAGGTAAAGGAAAATTAGCAGTTTGCTTCAATAGTCTGTAGAATTATGGAATTACAAATGAGAAAAAACATTATTCATAAAAAACAGCTCTTTGTCTTCCTCCACTTATCCGCCTTCTCCCTGCCACCCTTCTCTCTCCACAAACCCATCTTTTTTGTTCCATTTCCAAAATGTGTCTTTCTGAGCTCTACCTATATATATATATATATATATATATATATATATATATGTGTGTGTGTGTATATACACTCACCGGCCACTTTATTAGGTACACCTGTCCAACTGCTCCTTAACACTTGATTTCTAAGCAGCCAATCACATGGCGGCAACTCAGTGCATTTAGGCATGTAGACATGGTCAAGACAATCTCCTGCAGTTCAAACCGAGCATCAGTATGGGGAAGAAAGGTGATTTGAGTGACTTTGAACGTGGCATGATTGTTGGTGCCAGAAGGGCTGGTCTGAGTATTTCAGAAACTGCTAATCTACTGGGATTTTCACGCACAACCATCTCTAGGGTTTACAGAGAATGGCCCGAAAAAGAAAAAACATCCAGTGAGCGGCAGTTCTGTGGGCGGAAATGCCTTGTTGATGCCAGAGGTCAGAGGAGAATGGCCAGACTGGTTCGAGCTGATAGAAGGGCAACAGTGACTCAAATAACCACCCGTTACAACCAAGGTGGGCAGAAGAGCATCTCTGAACGCACAGTACGTCGAACTTTGAGGCAGATGGGCTACAGCAGCAGAAGACCACACCGGGTGCCACTCCTTTCAGCTAAGAACAGGAAACTGAGGCTACAATTTGCACAAGCTCATCGAAATTGGACAATAGAAGATTGGAAAAACGTTGCCTGGTCTGATGAGTCTCGATTTCTGCTGCGACATTCGGATGGTAGGGTCAGAATTTGGCGTCTACAACATGAAAGCATGGATCCATCCTGCCTTGTATCAACGGTTCAGGCTGGTGGTGGTGGTGTCATGGTGTGGGGAATATTTTCTTGGCACTCTTTGGGCCCCTTGGTACCAATTGAGCATCGTTGCAACGCCACAGCCTACCTGAGTATTGTTGCTGACCATGTCCATCCCTTTATGACCACAATGTACCCAACTTCTGATGGCTACTTTCAGCAGGATAATGCGCCATGTCATAAAGCTGGAATCATCTCAGACTGGTTTCTTGAACATGACAATGAGTTTGCTGTACTCAAATGGCCTCCACAGTCACCAGATCTCAATCCAATAGAGCATCTTTGGGATGTGGTGGAACGGGAGATTCGCATCATGGATGTGCAGCCGACAAATCTGCGGCAACTGTGTGATGCCATCATGTCAATATGGACCAAACTCCCTGAGGAATGCTTCCAGCACCTTGTTGAATCTATGCCACGAAGAATTGAGGCAGTTCTGAAGGCAAAAGGGGGTCCAACCCGTTACTAGCATGGGGTACCTAATAAAGTGGCCGGTGAGTGTATATATATATATGTGTGAGTGTGTTCACTAACAAGTCTAAAACAAGACCCCTGCTTAGCCTTTCAGCTGAAATTGCAGCAGTGTTTGAAAGGCACAAGGCTGAAATCTATTATGTTTTGAATGTGTGGTTCACAGTTTTGACTGCAGTGTGTTAGCATTTGAACAAAGTGCTGTAAATCCACAGTGTTGTGCAGGTTGTGGTTAAAGTCATGGGATAAGTGTGTAGAGTTTTGAAAACTGTGTTCAAGCAATGAAAAACGAACTAGAGTTTGGTCCACATGAACTGCTGCTTTGCAGACTGTAGTTAGAGTTTTGCACATGTAGCTCCAGTTGTGCTCACTGTCGTTTATCAATCGAAAAAAACTGTAATAAATCATGTGCAAGAATGTCACTCTTTTCTTTAAAGAAAATATTACTTTGTATGAAGTCACTGAAATGGTTCAAAACTGTAAAAGTTTGTATTTTCTGTATTGGAGTTAGATGCTATAGTGTTTTTACTCTCAGTGTGTTCTGAGTGACAGTGTGTGTTATCTCAGTGAGGGTTGTGCATAGTGTTTGGCTGCACTGAGCCTGTTTTGAGCCATGTGTTAAGAGTTGTGTTGCTTGGAGTGAGTTTTGCAGGTGATGTGAACTGTTTAGCTCAGGTGACTGTTGGTAGTGCAGACTGTAGTTAGAGTTTTGCACATGTAGCTCCAGTTGTGCTCACTGTTGTTTAGCAATCGAAAAAAAACTGTAAAGGAATATTCCGGGTTCAATACAATTTAAGCTCAATCAACAGCAATTGTGGCATAAAACGTTAGTCCACTTTAGACATTCTAACCATAAGTAACTTTACATTTACATCTATACCACTCATTAGAGTATTAGTTGACTGTCTACTTAATATCTGCCAACACTTTATTTTGATGGTCTAACCATAACCCTAACGTTCTACTAATACTCTATTGAATCTCAATACAGCGAGGCACATACAATGGAAGTGAAAGGGCCAATTCATAAACATTTATTTTCTATTTGACCCCATTCAATGTGTAACATCTCTTACTATATGACTGACTTTTTTTGTTGTTGCATAAAACATAGAAATTTAAATGATCATGATGATGTGTTTTCAATGTCCTGCACACATTTATCATAGTTATTTGGGGTAAATTTGATCCCTGGCTCATTTAACTGTATAAAACATGTAAGAAATAGCTACATTTTACACACACTTGGTTTGGATAATATTGATGTTTTTTTTATATTATTCAAAAATGTCCTCTGCTTTAGGGCCCTATATCATGAACATTGTAGTATTACGAGAATGGTGGAATCATAATTCTCATGAGAACCTGGGTATTTCCAGAGCTGTAGGGGATGTGAAAGCATAATTCTTGCAAGAACTTTTATATTTCCAGTGCTGCGGGGGAAGGCAAAACATAATTCTCAGAGAACATTGATAGTTCCCCAAACAAAGGGAAGGATTAAACATATAAAAGCCTGCACAGAAGCCTTCTAAACCATTTCTCTTTGTTTTCTGTGAGCCCTCTCTTGCTATCTCTCTCAATCAAAAATGACCTCTAAGCTAATGTTTTCTGTCAATGAGTTCTTTGACAGTGAAAGTGGCATAGAGGAGAATGTGTTTGAGACAGACAATAATGTCGAGGAGGACCCAGATTATGAACCATCCTCCAGATGAGAAATGAAAGCTTCAGCATAAGTTCTGCCAGGAAGACTTAATTACTGCGTCACTCGTTACCTTCAAGTTTATCCAATCACGCCCTTATTCTTATCGTATAAAAGATCGGTACTTACACATGTTTGAGTTCGCAGATGCCGACGCGAACCTCCACCCTCCCCACCACCACCAGGATGGTCCCGTCTATACTTCCCTGGGGGGTCGGCTGCGCCCCTGCCTTCGTCTTCAGGCAGGAGATGCTGATCCACTACCCTCGGATTACAATCTATGGACAGGGCCTACGCCAAAGAACTTTATAAATAATTGCTTGCTGGGCTGCCAATAAATGAATGCTTTGTTACATAATTTTATCTCCCGAGTCTTTCTGGTAGAAATAGACTCTTAGGGCCCTATCTTGCACCCGGCGCAAATGACTTTGTACACTGACGCATGTATCATTCGTATTTTGCACCCGCGCAAAGCGGACTTTTCCCTCCACAGACGCACGCCGGCAAACTAGAGATTGAACTTGCGCTCCCTGGGCGGGTCGGCGCAAAAAAGGAGGCGTGTTCCGGCGCAAACAATCCCTGGTGCTATTTTGCAGTTCCAGAAAACAATTGCGCCACTGACCAGAAAAAAAACAGTCTAAAGTCAGTGGCGCGTTGAGCGTACATTCAGATGCTATTTTAAGCACGCATGCTTGGTCATAATACAGAGTGTGAACAACGCACATACACTGTAGATGATTCTCTCATATACACAGATGCATTTTCCTTTTTTGCAAATGATACATTATTATAAGGAAAAATATTAAAACACGAGGGAAATCATTTTTCTGCATGACGATGGGAAAAAAATAGGCATAAAGCGTACATATTTACCAAAATTATTAAATGCATGTATAACCGAAGCTAATTTGGGTGGGTTTGTCCCATCCCCAATGTCACTTCTCTTTCTTTTACGGCCCTGACGAGAACATCGATCTCCTCGGCTGTGAACCGATTCTGAAGCGCACCTCGTTCATCATGCTCTTAAAGGGAATGTGATATGACGCTCTGATTGGTTTATTTCACGTTATGCCCAAACCACACCTATGAATAATGAAGCTACTTCAGACCAAGCCCTTTTAAACTTGCGTCGGGCGCAAGAGTCATTTATCCCGCCGGTAAAATAGCAACAGCGCCCAAGACCCGCCCACAAAGTTAACTGCGCTTCGCGCTTGATACTTGCGTTTCAGATCGTTAAAATAGAGCCCATAGTGTTCACCCTCCTGTTGTCTCTCAACCCCAGACACATTGCCTTCCAAAAATGGAAATTTATTATGGTACCTCTTCCCACTTGAAGGACAGGGACTAAAGTTTTGGCAGTGACATACATTTCGTGTTTTGCTAAATTTGCTGCTTCAGTTGTTGTGGTGTTGATCCACATTGTTTCTGGATTATTGTGAGTGATTAGATGCATTTTACATATTTGCAAAAGGCTTTATTGGCCCCCAAAAAATAATGTCACTGTTTTTTGTTTGTTTGGCCGTGGCACAAAATGCCCAGCTAACATAATTTCACTAATCATATCATCAGCACATGGGACTGTGTGAACAAGTACCAGGAGAAATCTTTTTGATTGGATTTTAAGAACAGACTGATTGCTATATAAGGAGGGAAGAAGTGCTTCCAATCATTGTTTATTTAAAGGGATATTTAAGTAGTCAACAAAAAAAGTAACTTTCACATAAACCTTTTTTTTTTATGAAAAAAAAATCATATTGTAGAGATTTAACTTGCATTCAATTGACCCCAGTGGGAAATGTTTTTTAGTAGATTTGAGGTTAAAATTAGGGTTTAATAAAGCATAAACATTGTGCACGTTGACTTGAGTTTAGTTATATTAAATTAGACAACTTTTTTTGCCCTGACGCAAAGCCAAAAAACTCTAAAATGACTGTAAAAAAAAAGACCAACTATACACCTCGAAAAATGCACAACAATTTAAACAGAAGAATTAATGTAAGTGCTTTCATAAAACTGTAATCCATTTACTTCCATTTTCTCACCGTAACCTTGAAAATCAGAGATGAGTCAACATTATTTTTATGGTAATGAACATTATGCTACAGATGTTGTCATTTGAGCTTAACCTGAAATGTTTTTTTTTAAAGTGTGGTGGAAGTGTTGGAATATTTTTTGGAGGTACTTTAAAAAAAAGAAAAAATTATAATAAGCCTATCAAATGCTATAAAAAAACTGCACAAAAACGCAGAAATAAGCACCAAGGCTCCCCCCGTGCCTTGGGTATCATTGTTATGCACTTACAATAGCCACAACAATCAATAATCCACATGTATACACAACTATAATTGCTCTATCCCATGTTTTTTAATGCTCTCTACCCCGTCCCCCACATTTTTCAAAGCAGAGCACTCTACTTAGGTTTATTAGCAAGTCCTCTTGTCTTCTCTGAAGATGGATAGCATTGCTTATCATCCTTTTTGTTGAGCGTTTGTCTTGGTTACGTGTGCTTCTTGGTTAGTGTGCAACTAATGACCTTGAGATGGGTCCTGCACAGCTATACATCAGAGCAATAGGGGCTCCCTCCCAGCGGCTAACGTTGTGGGGATTTGTCACACCCTACTAACATGAGCTAAGCCACGCAGCAGTAATTCATTTAGCTGCCAGATTGACCTCAGGTATGCCGCCTGCCCACCTGCCACCATCTTAAAACAAACAATGGCCATTTCACACGTGTCTTCATTCTAAACCACATCCCCGCTATCTCGTTGCCGATGGAGTCACTAGAGCTCGCTTCCCGTGGATAGTGACCGCTCTTTGCGAGGTGTGAGGTAATTGAGAATATAACACTTTAAATTGGATGGTGTGTTGTGGCTAGACTCCCATCTGCAAAACAAATAATTGCAGGTCAGCTGGAGGACAGTAAGAGTCGAATGCATAGTACACTTGTCATTAATCACACTTACCCTGAGTCTTTTACTGGCTGTGCCTTTACATGGGATACACGCTCAAAAATACACTCAGCACTGCACCCCGAAGAGAACAAGGATAAAATAAAATGCTAAAATAAGAGGCAGGAGTAGAGCAGCTCAAATTAACATTAATGCACCTTGTGGTTGCATTTCGGATGACCTGATTTCGATTTCCAGCTCATGGTCTGACCCATCTCTCTCTTACTTTGTTCCTGTCTACTCTCCAACTATCAAACCTTTTGGCAAAAATTGTGCCAAAAAATGTGCCAAAAGACTGCTATAACATGACGTACTTTCCTGGAACAGCATCACTCCATCAGCACGTCCTGATTTTGCAGAGTTAAAGCGTTCCTGGGTCAACATATTTTGTTGATCCTAGAGCAAAATTCCTGTCCAAAAATGTAGTCCTAAATAACTACCCCTAAACCTAACCCTACCCATAAATTATTCCCATAATCAGAGGGAATTATAGGTGAATAACACTGTAGAAGCAACTAACCTTGGTTGTAAGCCTAAACTTGATATAGACTGTAAACTTGTCCCTCAAATCTGATTAGTTGATTGGAATGTTGTTCCAGGATCAACAAAGATGTTGATCCAGGAACATGTTGCACTGGTGAAATCAGGTTCTGCAATATTTTATTATCAATTGATGAATAACTGTTGCCATTATCAAAATATAATCTACACCAACACATTCTCAATCCCAAGGCGAAAAAAACTGAAGCATGTCTGAGAGTTTGTATTAAAGGTTGTATCAGTGATTTCAGGCCCAAAAATAAATGTCTAATCTTTCCTAACGATCCGCTAGCTGCCCGCCCCAGAAGCATGCCGTCAAAAAAACGCGTCTCTAGGCAGCCTAGGCTATGAAATCTGCACACAAAAACAAATGGGTACAACCACCACTCAAACCCAAAATAAACAGTGTTCCAACCAATCACCGACAGGGGCGGGTGTTGCTCTGTCCAGCCGTGCACAAGCTCAAAACCTCACAACACCCGCCCCTGTCGGTGACTGGTTGAAACACTGTTTATTTTGGTTTTGAGTGGTGGTTGTACCCATTTGTTTTTGTGTGCAGATCTCAGAGCCTAGGCTGCCTACAGAGACGCGTTTTTTTGACAGCCTGCTTATAGGGCGGGCAGCTAGCGGATCGTTAGGAAAGATTAGACATTTATTTTTGGGCCTGAAATCACTGATACAACCTTTAATTGCATTGCATTCTTTAAAATTATTACAAATTGGACCCTGTCTGTTCATGTTCAAGTGATACATGATGTCTCATAACACCTCATGACACCTCATAACCTACCTCTGTTTGCAAGAGTGGAAAAGCTAGTTTGACTTGTCACATGACATCAGATATTCAATTATTTTGTTATAATCAGATCAGTTACACTGCTGATAGCTGTCCTGTTTGCATTTAAATCATGTTATTTTTAAACGAGTTCATATAATTATTGCTTGCTATTAAAGACATACTTTTAATCATGGCCACATATCAGTGAATTTATTACATAAATGCATTTAACATTTGGGCGCTTGACCGTGCTTCAGTTTTTGACGCATTGGGAGTGAGAATGGGTTGTCTACACAGACAGTCTACCTATACCTTATTCAGAGAGGCACAAATAATTACTTCAAGCTATATTTGTAATCAGCATTTTATGTTGGCCTGAGAAAGCCTGGCCAAAGGACTAAGTGGTTTTAAAAAAAATAGAAGGTTTTAAGATTGAAGTAGATATGAGTTTTCAATTGAATTTTGAAGGTCTTAAAACCATGCAGTATATCAGACAAACAGACAGACTGACAGATATTCTGGGTGTTTGCTAACTTGTGGCTATGTGGTTTCTAGGGTATTCTGGGTGGTTGCTTGGGTGTTGCTATGCAGTTTATGGTGTTCTGAGCGGTTGCTACTTTAAATTGGATGGTTGCGCTACAGTCTACTTTTAGCATGTTGAATCGGCGGCGAAGCCCGTCTGTGAGGGAGATTGCTCTTAACAGATGTTCAGAGCTTTTCACAAGAAAAAAAACGGAAGTGATAAAAGCAAGCAAACGACAAAGCCAAGAGGGCACTCAACAAAAGATTTTTCATCTTCATCTCATCTATAATAATTTTCTTTAAATACATCTGGTGAGCGAATCTGATGTAAAAATAGTAAGTAAGTGTTTTTTATGGTTTGTATATCCTCAGTCCTTTTCTCTTTTTGAACGACGATTACAGACTACTGACACCAGCAGGTATTGACAGGTGTGTCCTCTCAGACAGGGGCTAGTTAGTCATTGGCTGTAGTCTTTACGGTGTTTTCAAGCTAAACTTTCTGGCTTAGACGCACACTAACCAAAAAGTGCACGTAATCAAGACAATCGCCTAACAAAACGGATGATAAGCAACGATATCCATCTTCAGAGAAGACAAGACTTCTTGTTAATAAACTTAAGTAGAGTGCTCTGCTTTGAAGACTATGGTGGACAAGTAGGAAGCATTAAAAAGCATGTGATGGACCAATTATAGTTGTGTGTATGTGAATTATTGATTGTTGTGGCTATTGGTTTGGTGTGTCTGGGTGAATAGAAGTGAACTTGCCAATTGTATATATATACATACACATATTTTCTACTTTTCTTTCTTTCTTTCTTTCTTTCTTTCTTTCTTTCTTTCTTTTCACGATTTCTTTCTAAAACCAAACATGACTCACTTTATATATGTACTAATGTTTTAATTAATAATTTATACAGTGTACTTATTGTGTACATACAACAAAGTTGAACTATTATTACATTAAGTACATAGTAATTAAACACGCCTATAAATTGGGACCATTATCTGTAAAGAAAAGGCACAAACTGCCATTAAGAAGTCACACTGTTGTTATTGTATTTCTGATTATTATTTATTTGATTTTATATTTTTTTTACATAAAGGCTGTAAATGAAAAAAAAAGAAAAAAGGATTATATAGCCCACATGTAGGGCATATGGAAACTCAAAGGGGACTTGCATGTAAAAAAAAAGAAAGAAAGAAAAGTGATTTGTTTCTAACTAATGATTGGTTTAAGCCCCGCCTACATCATGTTCTATCCGGACACAAAACTGATTATTTTGACATTACAACAGATACAAATACATATACAGTTCATTTCTTTGCTGCACAACACTAATTAACAGCACTTTTAAATGAAATGCCATTTATCTCCTGCTTTCCGCGGGCAGTAATATACCATAACGTTAATTGCGCCAGGCAAGTTGCATTCAAATTCATGTTTTATGAATAAATGCACAATATGTAATGAGTCTAATTCATACAGAAAGGGGGTGTGTTTGCAACTCAAAAGAACGACTTCATTTATTATACTGTGCAAAATTAATTGAGGGTGCTTAGCAAACAAGACGCAGGTGAAATAGCGCCCGCAAATGTGACGCAACTACTTAGTGAATTTGCCTGCGTCTCTCGCACTTTCTATCCCGTGGGTCTGATGTAATCAGGACCTGACGCCGGTGACTCGTGTAATACACTTGGCAGGTCTGTAACTGAGCACAGTAATGGCAGCTCCACGCCTGACAAGACAGGAAACCTATCAAGCGACTTTATTGATCACCTGCGAATGGGGCCACAGGGGAACAAGGAGAGAGGTGGAAGCGCTTGAAAGAGGATGGCATGAGATAAGAAAGATGGATAAAGACTTGACAGGAAGAAATAAGAGACGAGGTGGAGAGAGTGAAAGAGTTGCGGTGTCTTGATTAGCCGCCGCAGTCTTTCTTATCTGAGAATATTTTTCTATTGTTGTCTTACATAAGTAGATAGTGTAGTTCTTATTTCAGCCCAATATCTAGACCTGCATTTACCGGGGAAGAATTCACACCAGCGTTTCAAGCAAAGAAAATAAGGCTGATTGGGGGGTATTTAGAGGTGAAACAGAAAATGTTATTGCATTATGTTTGGACATTTAAATCATACTTAAAAATGTATTGAGCTATGTTTCCATCCAAAGTTGTGAATTTAACTTGCGCAAAATTGTAACTGCATGACACATTTGTGAATAAAGCACTGTTTCCATTCAGTGAGTCAAAGAGAACAAAATCTTAACTTCCTGATAAACTGGCAGCAAATATAACTTAGCCGCTGTGGGTCTTTTTTTCATATAATGAATAGCTTGAGCATCAGAGTGCGCAGACAAAACTCAATAAATGCATATTATCTTGCTTTTGGAGGCAGATGCCTGCTGTTTGGAAAGGGAACAGTCATATAACACAGTTCTGGGAGGTAATTTTAAACCGAACCACTTTGATGGCAGACTTTGGCAAAAGCATTTCAGAATGACCAAAGCAATTTTCAGATTCTGTGCAAAAATCTGAAAAAAGATCCGCACACGAATATAGGCCAAAAAGTTATTGTCTTCTTACGGTCCTCTTATTGTCCAGAGGGCACAAAAAAAGTGCACAAGTACAAAAAAGTGCAAGAGTGCAAAATGTTTTTGGGTTCAACCCTTCATCAGTGCCATGTGTTAGCAAGCATACACCTGCAATAATGTACACACTTATTACCATAATCCATGTAACATACCGGAATCTGATTTTATTCCATATAAAAAATATTTACATCAATAGTCTACTACATAATTATAGATACATATCACAACAATCCTCTATTCAACATGTTTTGTTGATATTAAATCTGACCATCAATAAGACGTAAATATTTTCATTCCCATTATTGAATATCACAAAAAAATATTATCATCATCCCTACACGTCACACGAGTAGACATTGCAATGCATAATGAAACAACATTTATAGAAAACAATTGAGAGTACATTCCCAATTCATGCCCAAAGGTTCTGTGCAAAGACATTGGTCTGCTGGTTAGTCCAGTTTTAAACTCATACTTAGTTGAGGCAGTCACATGAGTTTTTGTTATGCATCGAGGGTATTTTTTTTTTGTAAATGTCTTTCCATTGAAGTTAGGTGTATGTCCTTATCGGATAAAAACAATATCTGACTAAATTAAAGGCCAAAAATGACCAGCGATTTTTATAGTCATTTATAAAAGTTATGTCCATCTTGGTGTTTCCAACCCAAAATTTGCATAAAATTAGGATGGAAACATCGAAGGATGCATACTCTGAATTGGGACACAGCCACACACTAGAAACTACATTAAGTCATTCTGTGTGCAAGATCATTTAAATTCCTGTGCTTCATACTAAAATAATTTTTACTGATTGGTCCACAATTTTAATCTCTAGCACTTATATAGTTCTCCAAATGTACACTTTTTAGAAGTAAAGTGTAACAGTTATGTTCATCTGTCTTGTTGTTTATCTTGTTTTGATCAGTCATGTCTTCCTTGTTTAGTTTTCCCGCTCCTTGTTAGTCTTCGTTGTATCACCTGTGTTTAGTTGATTATCATCATCTGTGTCACCTGTCTTCAGTTTATCAGTGTTTGTATTTAGTTCCTTCAGTTAAGTCAGTCCTTGTCTGTTGTTAGTCATATTTAGTGTGTGTGTTCATCCTTGCTGCCTGTCTGTACGTACATGTGAGTATTATATTTAGCAAAACGTTAGCTTTGGAGATCTTTGCCTCTTCGTCTTCTTATGTCTGCACTACACTGTGACATAAAGCAATATTGTTTATACACTGACCTAAAGGATTATTAGGAACACCTGTTCAATTTCTCATTAATGCAATTATCTAATCAACCAATCACATGGCAGTTGCTTCAATGCATTTAGGGGTGTGGTCCTGGTCAAGACAATCTCCTGAACTCCAAACTGAATGTCAGAATGGGAAAGAAAGGTGATTTAAGCAATTTTGAGCGTGGCATGGTTGTTGGTGCCAGACGGGTCGGTCTGAGTATTTCACAATCTGCTCAGTTACTGGGATTTTCACGCACAACCATTTCTAGGGTTTACAAAGAATGGTGTGAAAAGGGAAAAACATCCAGTATGCGGCAGTCCTGTGGGCGAAAATGCCTTTTTGATGCTAGAGGTCAGAGGAGAATGGGCCGACTGATTCAAGCTGATAGAAGAGCAACTTTGACTGAAATAACCACTCGTTACAACCGAGGAATGCAGCAAAGCATTTGTGAAGCCACAACACGCACAACCTTGAGGCGGATGGGCGACAACAGCAGAAGACCCCACCGGGTGCCACTAATCTCCACTACAAATAGGAAAAAGAGGCTACAATTTGCAAGAGCACACCAAAATTGGACAGTTGAAGACTGGAAAAATGTTGCCTGGTCTGATGAGTCTCGATTTCTGTTGAGACATCTAGATGGTAGAGTCAGAATTTGGCGTAAACAGAATGAGAACATGGATCCATCATACCTTGTTACCATTGTGCAGGCTGCTGGTGGTGGTGTAATGGTGTGGGGGATGTTTTCTTGGCACACTTTAGGCCCCTTAGTGCCAATTGGGCATTGTTTAAATGCCACGGCCTACCTGAGCATTGTTTCTGACCATGTCCATCCCTTTATGGCCACCATGTACCCATCCTCTGATGGCTACTTCCAGCAGGATAATGCACCATGTCACAAAGCTCAAATCATTTCAAATTGGTTTCTTGAACATGACAATGAGTTCACCGTACTAAAATGGCCCCCAAAGTCACCAGATCTCAACCCAATAGAGCATCTTTGGGATGTGGTGGAACGGGAGCTTCGTGCCCTGGATGTGCATCCCTCAAATCTCCATCAACTGCAAGATGCTATCCTAACAATATGGGCCAACATTTCTAAAGAATGCTTTCAGCACCTTGTTGAATCAATGCCACGTAGAATTAAGGCAGTTCTGAAGGCAAAAGGGGGTCAAACACAGTATTAGTATGGTGTTCCTAATAATCCTTTAGGTGAGTGTATATATAATTACCAGAAAAGGCTAAACAAAAATAGTAAATTCTAAAATAACAAAAACCTATGCATTCCACGTTCATAGGTTCACAGGTCCCAAATGATTGGGCAAATTATTGTTAACAAACTAAATTAAAACCTTTTTGTTTACTGAAATAAAACATGAAAATCTTATACCCCTATTCAAATGATATCACACTAAATAAAATGAAGCTGGGAAACCTTAAACAGTCATACAGTAAAAACTACTGAAAATAAAAAAATAAAATAAAAAACACATTCTAAACTATAAAAGCCCTGCTCATGGATCGCAAAAGGTGCAGGTTTGTGCAATGTCATCCCTGTGTTTTGCTTAAATATCCAGTTCAAATGTGAATTTGTCATTATCAGAGGAGTCATGTTGAGGTGTAGCCATTATAATCGTTCACACGATCTCTCTGGTGTAATTTTAAATGATGAAAAACTTGTTACGTTTGTGCTCTGCAGCCACACATTCAGAGGGAGTATTAATCTATAAAGAGAAACCATCCCTGACTTAACACACGTCTCTTCCTGTTTCCAAACATTTGAAAATGGCTCCCCGCTCCGTCTCAGCATGGCTTGCTTTTGGCAGAGAAGAAAGGAAAGAAAAAATAGCCTTTTCTCGCTTCTCTCCTGCTCACTTTTCACCAGAGAGAAGTCACTTTGTCCTCGTCTGGTGCTCGATGCGAAAATAATTCAGACACTATTGTGCTGAAATAAGCCTGGCATTTGCTGAAATAGGTCCCACTGTTTACAAATTGCAAATCGTTATTAACGATTGAGCAGCGACCGCTCTCGCTCATTCGCCTGCTTTCTCTGCAGAGCAGAGAGGGGAATTTTACATTGCTGAGGAGCTCAACATGCAGGAATCCACCGACACACACACAGATGCATGCTCTGGGTCATCCCTGTTTAATATGATTCTATCCTTGAAGAAATAAAACGTTCATAACGTTCAAGAAGAAATGTTCAGAAAAAAAAAAAAACATAAGCCACAAGACTAATCTGCTGAACGTCTTCTGAAAAAGAAGTGCACTTAATTATAATTTGAGTGCTTCTGTAGTTGTGTAAAAAAAATATTGCGGCTAATATAATATTGATGTAAATGTACTAAATAGAAACCTCATTCTTACAAATGTGTAATTACATATTTAATGACATGCCAGTTTTAACAGAAATGGAAAAAAGTATACTTAAAATGTACTATAAATGCTGGTAGTAATTGTGCAGTATGGTTTAACCATGTGACCCTGGACCACAAAACCGTCACAAGTCGCATGGGTATATTTGTGGCAATAGCCAACAATAGGTTGTATTGATAAAAATTATAGATTTTATTTTAATGCCAAAAATCATAAGGATATTAAGTAGAGATCATGTTCCATGAAGATATTTTGTACATTTCCAGCCCGATCTCACAGCAATTCGTACGAATTTTACGAGGTGGCTAATTTGTAACAATTCATACGACCTCACTCGTACGAATTTGTAAGATTTTTGCTAAATCGTACATATTTTACGAATTGGCAAATTCGTATGAATTCATACTACCCCTATGACCTACCCCTAACCCCGCCCCTAAACCTACCCATCACGTGGGTTTAGACAAATCGAGTGAGGTCGTATGAATTCGTACGAATTAGCCACCTTTTAATCATTCATCATGTGTGTGTGTGTGTGTGTGTGTGTGTGTGTGTGTGTGTGTGTGTGTGTACAAATTGATCTGTTACTTTACTCATTGTCTCTGAGCTCAGGGGACGTCCATCTGAGTTAGTCTCCCTCTGCCACAAATCAATACATTCCCCCTAACAGAGGCACACACCTACTCACATTTACACACACATGCACAGTTCCTGTTAACATCACCGCATGGCGGACAGACGCTTTTAGGGAAAAATCCCACAAAGACAGCCATGCTTATAGCAACTATAAAAAAAAAAAACTCTGTATTGCAGGCCTCCAACACACCCAGGAGACTGAAAGATTATGTGAACTACAAAACAATAGGCTTATAACTAACAGGGACAATCAAATATTTATATATTATAGATTTAATATAATAGATTTATACCCTCTGCCTAACTAATGCACAGGGGTAATAAAAATAGCAGCAAGGTCACCTTTTTTTAAAAAGCACTACACTATAAAACATGTATATGGCAATTGTTAGGAGCTATTTCATCTAGATCTGAGTCTTGAACAGTTTACACATGTACAAAATAGGGCCATAAATAAATGTTTTTCTGTCTTTTAAAACAAATGTTCTGATGATCAAAATGTTCAAGGCTACTTGACAATGTACTTGACAACTTGTTTTTCTAGTAATAAAAATTTAATAAAAATTAACATTAAACGTACAGTATGTAATTTTTGGCCACCAGGGGTCACTCAATCAAAATAATAACAAAAGACGTACTTTGATGACGTCGGGAAAGAGCGTGCGCTCATGGGAGTTGTTGTCGTTGTCAATGACGTGCGATAGGTATCGTAGTTGATCTGATTCATGATCAGTACGGGTCAGCTGCTTCCTGTCCTGTAACGCTTGTGATTCACGGATTAATTGCGAAGTTTAACCATCATAGAGTGAAAGTTTATCATTCACATATCATTTACATGTGTTTTTAAGCCCTGTTAGTTTAAACATCAAGCGCAAGAAGTGTACGCACACAGAGCCGGGCAGACACAAAGTTCAGTGCTCTTTCTCTCTGAGCTTGACGGACACGAACATTCAAAATTAAGTCAGAATGCCCATCTCGGTGAATATCCTCATGAACACAGTCAGTTATGCAGGAGTTTTCGAATTTGCCAAATCGAATTTTTGTCCAACTAAAGCATTATTTGATGGGTGAATGGTGTAGAATAGAATGACTGCTGCCGCTGGACAGGGCGCATATGAGAGCGAGCAGAGAGAGAGAGAGGGAGAGCGAGCCCCGGCCGCGCGCGCGCTCTCACCGTCTTCAAACAACACGAGCGCTGTCTTGCTCTCTCTGCCTCACGCTCGCGCTTAGTAATCAACATCTGGTGACATATCGCAATATCGCAGGGGAAAAAAAATATCCTGCAGCCCTAGTGTCCGGTGTTCCCCTGCTTTGTGTTTGCAGTTTCGCCCGGTTCCGCAGGAAGTTAGAGACTTGGAGGAGTCAAAGGTTATATGACGCCATAGACGGGCGACGAAACGGAAATAAAGACACGGCCCGTGTCTTCGAATTAAACTACAAATTTCTCCGGATTTGAAAGTTGTTGGAAACTGTCGGGATAATGTAAGTACACAACTAAAAGAAATATATAACATAGATACAATTATTTTTGCTATTTTTAAAGCAGAAAAAGTACATATTGTGCCTTTAATGATCACAATGTACAAAAAAATTGGTAAAACGGCTGCAAATATTAAAAAGTATTTCAGTTTAAAACCTGCATGCAAAGTTAATTTTAACGTTAGAAAATAGTTTATATAATATACGATATTATCTAATGGTTTATATTAAGGTGACATAATTACACAAATAAGTCATGTCTAATTTTAATTAACTATGGTTAAGGGTAGGGTTCATTTCTGGTTTAGGATTTGTTGGTAAGGTAAATTATGCACATTTACACATGAACTACATTGGTAGGTTATTTTACAAATGAATTTTTTTTTTTTTTTTTTTTTTTTTGTGCCACTGCCAGGAGTATTTTTCTGTATCACTGAACAGGCTCTTTCCCAAGTTCTGTCTCAATACTGTGTGCACAAACCATGAAGTAAGGATTACCCTGATTGTGTCTATGGCTTTCAAAAGACTATGAAGAGGGTCAGGTGGGAATTCCACCCTCTCTGCTGTATACTAAAATATGGAAAGTCAGGCTGGCAGAGGAGAAAGGGTCTTGAAGAGACCTTCTCTTTAAGCGCAGGTCTGCCAGGACTCTGGCCCCAGCGGTATTCAAAGTCAGGCGCTGGAAGACAGGGTGCCTATTGAAGCCAGAATTCAGGAGTGCATCAGGAACTAAAATGTCACCCATGGGCAGTTGTCTCAAAAGTTGAATGCTGAAAAAACAGGAAGGGAGGACATGAAAAGGGAAGGGGAAAAAACAAGTAAAAGTAGTCCTGTTTTTCTTTCTTTAGAGGTGTATTTGTCTCCATAGCCTTTTCTTTTATATTCACTTTCATTAATTCTACTGCTCATGGTGACCAGGAGGTGATGGCTCACAAAATCACCCCTTCTCTCTTGTTGAATAAGTCTCTCCGCAAACAGAGGCAGAGGCCGAGACAAACAAGTTTTCAGACATAAATATTTTAGCATTTAATTAGAAAGTGGTGACATACAAACAGCACAGAGAGAGCTGAACAGGTACAAAGTCAAATGCAAATTGGTCTTAGAAAAAACAAGGTAAAGAAAATTTCATTCTCACAAAGACATCCTGAGCAATTGAATTCAGCGAACAAAAGCTAAACGCTGACAAAACATGCAAATGGAAAATAAAGTTACGATGCAATCTGATCCCTGCATTACAAACATTTTCCAGGTCGGTTTAAGGAAACTTCAGGAAGATTTGAAACTGTAAATTGTTTTTTAAAAGTACAAGTAAAAGTTCAAGCTATCATATTTGACACGACTTTGGAGAATAAATTGCATTAAACAATTGAACATGTTGTAATCAATGTTTCGTGGAATGACACATTAGGAAATATTCATGATACCTTCTTTAGCAAATCAAAAGACTTTGAGGCGCTTTCTGCCTGTCAATCATTTTCCATGTTCAGAAGGCCGATATATTGGAAGCATGAAGCTATGTGTGCCAGTGTAGTTTTTGTTAAGTGATCAGGTTGATAAAAGTTATAGAACTTTAAATTTACTGTAAAGCAAATGTACTTACCTAACATAGGATTCATAACTAGTTATTCTCCATCATGAGAGAAGAGAAAAATATGCACAGCGCGAGATTTTTTAAGACTCAAGACGTTCTAATAACATCGAAATTGCTTTATTTCTTGACCCTTTCCTGATCCCAGGGTGGTGAGCTTATTTTATTGTTGTTTCTGAATCATTTGTAGTTCATGTTAAGGTTTATTAAGCTACAGTATGTGTAAATAGCATCTTAAATGTTATGCAGTTATTTACCCATGATTATACGCACAGTTTGGGTTCTATTTCACTGCAAAGTGAAAGTGTTTTAAAATATGTTTGTTAATGTATTTGGAGATATTTGGAGCTTAAGCGAATGTTTAAGAGTTTATATCAAACAACTGATCTTGCTGAATCATAATGTGAAACTTATTGATCAAATGTGATTCCTAAGTGTAATAACTAGCGTTCATTTTGTAATCTGATTATATGTTGTTTATCTTTGTTTTTGGTTTGACCACATACAACACATTCAATTCCACAATAATGTACTGCTTCAATGCAACGACTGTAAAGTGTGAGTTCTGCACAAAGGGAAGTAAAGGAATGAAACAGGATCAATGTTAATGTTATCTTTGTTGGTAACAATGGCCACACCATCATTGTAGGCTACTTCGATCTAACTAAATCAAGGGAACGAGTTGTTTGGGACTCTTACAGTAGCTCTTTGATTGCAGCTGGTTCAAAATGCCGCTGCTTCAATGGCTATCAGATTTCGGATCGACTTCAAGGCCCTATAAATAATTTTTACATTTTTAAATGGTCTCGCGCCCTCCTATCTGTCAGATCGTATTATTCTGCACCAGCCAGTAAATCTGAGATCGGCAGAAAAATTATTGCTCAAGGTACCGCGGTGATCGCACCTTTTTGATAGCCGGTGTATGTAATAACTTGCCGCTTGCCATCCACTCTTTCCCCACTTTGTCCTCTTTTAAAACGGCTTTCATAGCATTTTATGTTGTTGTGTTTTGTACTCTCTGTGTTTGGTTTTATCAATGGCTTTGTACAGCACTTTGGGCTGCACTTGAGGCAGTAGAAATGTGCTTTATAAAAAAATTTACTAAAATAAACTAAACACGTGGCCACGATTTAGTAAAACGAGGGGACGTATTATATCGTCCGTATTAAATGGTTTTATTGCACACCTTCCAGCCAATCAGTATACATAACACTTAATTAACACTACTGTGTGAAAGTTAAAGCATTGTTTTAAACTGCATTAAAATTAAAATGTCAACATTATTAGAAGTCAGTTGTTGGCTTGTTGTATGACAATACGGTTTTGCTGGTGTTGGTGGTAACAACAGGAGGTATGTGTTAAACAATTGCTAAACCTGGCAGAATAATAGCTAACCGGGAAACTAGAAGGCTTAGCAGATTGAGAATATGAAAACATTTCCAAGCTGTTGAAACAGAATACAATCAAGATTGAAAGACCTAGTTTTAGCGTCTCCTTTCAAGGCCTTTGTTGCATCAGCTTTGACTATAACCTTGACTACATGCCGGCTTGAATATCAATGAGTAAGAAAAAAATCATAGTTTGTGTTATGTTGGGAATGTTGAGTTATTTCGATATTCCATCTGTATTCCCTCATGAGAGGGTCATGTGAGAATACTTACATACCTTTTGTACGTGAACTAATACATCACCCTTTCTGTCACACGCCCGCCTCTCTTCGTTAGGAAGAGCACTCTTAAGCTCCAGTAGCCCATTTTTCCCCCTGAGCGGAGACAGTGTGAGGCAGTTTGTCCTCAACAGCAACCTGGAAAGACTCTCTGTGGGAGAGAAAAGAAAGTGCACATTTCAGGTAATGGCTGTGAAAAGAGAGAGAAAAAGAAACAGAAATGGAGGAGGGGGAAATGGGGGAAAGGAAGTGAGAGAGAAGTGCTAATCTAGGCAGATGAAAAGCAATTTCATAGGCAGAGTGTTTGGAAAGATGTTTTTCACAGCAATGATTCCATTTTAGAAACATCTGCAACATGAGAGTTGACATTTCTGCTGATTGGCATTTAACAAGTGCTTAAAGCGCTCTTGGTTTTCTTTTCACTCTTTCCTTTCCATTTCCTACTGCACAGGCTAGTTAGAGAGACTAAAGAGAGAGGGAGAGAGAGAGTTGAAACTATCCTCAGAGGTCAATTTCACACCATAAAGTGATAGTTTTTTTTAAAGAATATCCTAGTCGTTTTTTCCATGAAATTACAATGAATGGGTACTGGAGATTTCAAGCACCAAAAGGGACACAAACGCATTAAACTGGCCCGTATGACTGATGTGAGAAACAGACTGAACTTCTGCTTCAAGTTCAAATTCATGAGAGAAACAATGTCCAATCTGTGCACAAATCATTAACTGAAAAGATCAGACTTAAAAGAACAATTCGCTCATGATTCATACAGCTCATACATATTACAGTAAACATAATAGTGGTTGCTTGTGCAGATAAAAATGAGGAATACAGTATGTTGTTGTAACTGCATTTGCATGACCATACCCCTTTTTGAAAATCGTATCCCCAGAAATTATGCCTCTTAATAAAAGCAGTGGCACATCAAAAAGGACAATGTAAACTTTATAGATCAAGTGAAAAGCTTCACATTTCTAGCTTGTCTGCTAGAAGCTTCCATTAGTATATTTACCCGTAAAAGCATTTCCTATTTGTTAATGCACACTGAGGGACAAATCAAAATGATTGTCTGTGAGATTTGGAAGCATACCACTGTTAAGTTGAAAATAACCTACAATATTCCTTTCATTTTCACAATTAAATGGTTTTTATAAACGTATTTTAGTCATTGTATGTCAACAGCTAAATCAGTCTGTGCCATCTAACAGTTAATCCCTCTTTCCAGTCCTAATGTCTGTCTGAGGCTTTCAGAGAGTGACTGACATTTCCACTTTTTTGTTGAATCCATGTGTGTGTGTCAGTGTCAGTTAAGTCGGACACGTTCCACCCCTGTGATGGCAGATAGTATTTGACAGACACAGAGGGTCAACCCAAGGGCAAAATCAATAAAACAACTTTTCAATTCCTCCCAGACAAAGTCTTAATATAACAACAGAGCTTTTGAGGAAAAGATGATAGCCCCTGGATATCCTCATTGAGCAATCCACTCAAAACTATTCAGTTAAAAATATAGACAGCAGTGATTACAGATTAGTAATTACACCTAACAGACTTTCTACTGATTATATTTAATTAACCAGTACACAGATTGGGTTATTTTAAGAAAAGTAGATTTGAAGATTTTAGATATATTGAAACTGTTCTTTTGAAATCTTACATGAAACCTGCTAATTTAAGGGGAGGCATGACAAGATGATTATTTCAATTATTTCAATTCAGGATCCCCAGTGGATATCATCAAATTCCTTGATCCAAATCTCAGAAATACCAAAACTGATTATGTTTCAAAAAGCAGACGGTGATGCAGATTGAATGAGTCATTGGATAACCTCTCCATCCCTCCTTTAGTTCTCATGGCAAAAGGATGGCTGTGGGCTGAGGGTTCATCTGGAGAGAAATAATAAAAAAGAGCTCTAAGGACATTTTATTGCCTTAATTCTCATAATCAGTAAGTGTTTACTTTATATGCCTAGCCAGAGGCTATTCCATATGTTAAAAATAGGCAGCTTAGCATGTGAGTATTTGGCACAGAGCTTTAACCTTCATCAAATGTCCATCTATCAAAAATATTTATTTATTTGTTTATTTTTCCTGTTGTCATGGCACTTAATATTACCCAGTACAGTAGGCTAGGTGACCTACAGTGAAGAAAATAAGTATTTGAACACCCTGCTATTTTGCAAGTTCTCCCACTTAGAAATCATGGAGGGGTCTGAAATTGTCATCGTAGGTGCATGTCCACTGTGAGAGACATAATCTAAAAAAAAAAAAATCCAGAAATCACAATGTATGATTTTTTAACTATTTATTTGTAAGATACAGCTGCAAATAAGTATTTGAACACCTGTCTATCAGCTAGAATTCTGACCCTCAAAGACCTGTTAGTCTGCCTTTAAAATGTCCACCTCCACTCCATTTATTATCCTAAATTAGATGCACCTGTTTGAGGTCGTTAGCTACATAAAGACCCCTGTCCACCCCATACAATCAGTAAGAATCCAACTACTAACATGGCCAAGACCAAAGAGCTGTCCAAAGACACTAGAGACAAAATTGTACACCTCCACAAGGCTGGAAAGGGCTACGGGGAAATTGCCAAGCAGCTTGGTGAAAAAAGGTCCACTGTTGGAGCAATCAATCGAAAATGGAAGAAGCTAAACATGACTGTCAATCTCCCTCGGACTGGGGCTCCATGCAAGATCTCACCTCGTGGGGTCTCAATGATCCTAAGAAAGGTGAGAAATCAGCCCAGAACTACACGGGAGGAGCTGGTCAATGACCTGAAAAGAGCTGGGACCACCGTTTCCAAGGTTACTGTTGGTAATACACTAAGACGTCATGGTTTGAAATCATGCATGGCACGGAAGGTTCCCCTGCTTAAACCAGCACATGTCAAGGCCTGTCTTAAGTTTGCCAGTGACCATTTGGATGATCCAGAGGTCAGATGAGACCAAAATAGAACTTTTTGGTCATAATTCCACTAACCGTGTTTGGAGGAAGAAGAATGATGAGTACCATCCCAAGAACACCATCCCTACTGTGAAGCATGGGGGTGGTAGCATCATGCTTTGGGGGTGTTTTTCTGCACATGGGACAGGGTGACTGCACTGTATTAAGGAGAGGATGACCGGGGCCATGTATTGCGAGATTTTGGGGAACAACCTCCTTCCCTCAGTTAGAGCATTGAAGATGGGTCGAGGCTGGGTCTTCCAACATGACAATGACCCGAAGCACACAGCCAGGATAACCAAGGAGTGGCTCTGTAAGAAGCATATCAAGGTTCTGGCGTGGCCTAGCCAGTCTCCAGACCTAAACCCAATAGAGAATCTTTGGAGGGAGTTCAAACTCTGTGTTTCTCAGCGACAGCCCAGAAACCTGACTGATCTAGAGAAGATCTGTGTGGAGGAGTGGGCCAAAATCCCTCCTGCAGTGTGTGCAAACCTGGTGAAAAACTACAGGAAACGTTTGACCTCTGTAACTGCAAACAATGGCTACTGTACCAAATATTAACATTGATTTTCTCAGGTGTTCAAATACTTATTTGCAGCTGTATCTTACAAATAAATAGTTAAAAAAATCATACATTGTGATTTCTGGATTTTTTTTTTTTAGATTATGTCTCTCACAGTGGACATGCACCTACGATGAAAATTTCAGACCCCTCCATGATTTCTAAGTGGGAGAACTTGCAAAATAGCAGGGTGTTCAAATACTTATTTTCTTCACTGTATATGTGAAGAACTATCACCTGCTTTCATTGATTGGTAATTTAAGTTATGTGTTTGGCAAAGATGGACACATGAGTGTTTGGCACGGTAACGGATATGACATGTTGATATGTTTGGTCTTGGCAGAATACATCTGTTACGCTTCTGCTGTTGCAGAGCAAATATGGGACTTGCTACTGCCAATTCATGAGCAAGTAACACATGCTGCTGCTGTACAATATACAAGAATTACCCGTAGCCAGGGCTTGACATTAACACCCGCCAACCCGCCAAATGCGGGTGGATTTTAGCAGTGGCGTGTAACGCAGTCACTCCTAGCCACTTTGGCGGGCTGAATTTTATATAGGCCTAACACATTTTTTCCAATTGTAGTCCTTTTAAAACGTAATCTGAAATAATAAACTAAGTACAATCTATAGTGTTGTCAAAAATATAGATATTTTGAAACACATCGATACTGAACTATCTGTGTCACGTCGCGATACAGATGAACCCAAGCGCAAACAGGATGTAACACAAATGGTTTATTCACAAACAGGGAAAACAAAACCCACGAGGGGGCAAAACATAAACAAGACACGAAGAGAATAAACTAGACTATGACTAATAATAACTAGACAATACTCTGGAACAGGATAATACAAGATCTCAAAAACTCACAATGATCACACAGAGGTAAGGATCACAATGAACTGACCCGAGACAGCAAACACAAGGAGATTAAATAGGGAACCAATAAAGGGAACAGGTGATACTAACTATAATGACAACGAGGAAGCTGGGGAAGTTGGAGGGTTTCTGAAAGCACTGTGTAACTGTAACAGGAAAGCTGACCAAGTATTTGAAGGTTGAGCAGCGAGCTCATTGGCTACTGATACAACAAGAACCAGCTGTGGTGTGGATGATGTGATTGCAAGCAGATTGAGTTAAGGATCAGTCATTTAAAGTTTCATGACAGTATTTCTATTGCACAAATGAAAGTATAATAAAAAATGTTTTTATATTTTTTTATTAAAGGCTTTATTTTGTTGAATTAATTACAAGTAAAATAAAGAAGTATGCTAATTTAGTCTGATAGAATTTTCTTCACCACACAATGTGATACTGACGACTGTATACCAGACAGAGGTAAAGGCAATATATTATAAAAGAGTTAATATCCGTTATCAAATCTACCACTAAAGTATGAGTCATGTTGATAACATACACGATAAGTGGTAAAATGGTTGGAGTGTAACCAACTGTTAAGTGCTGTTTATTATAGTCATTAGAGGTGCTACAAATTGAGGTTATTTCCGTGGCACATGATTTTGCAGTTGCAGTGACATTTACTGAAATGTCTAAAACGCATTTAAAATAGTCTCCATTTCACTTCCAGTATAAGAACAGATAAGAGAGAGACAGCAAGGTGACTTTCAGCTTTAGGAGTGACAGATAACCCATTAAAACCTGTTGAAAGAGAGAGATAGAGGAAGTGAGGGAATCACAGAAAGAGATAATGCTAATAGGTTGGTGTCATGCAAAGAAATTTCCGGCTTCAGATCACATGGACTTAAAGCTTGAGAATGGTAAAATGTCTTAGATATACTGCTGCCTATGGTCCTGCCCATCAGACAAATGTCAAAAATGGTTTCCAAGCACTGTAGTATTTTTCTTCTGTTGGCTTTCATCATTGTCAGTTTGGCTGTATTGAGTTAATCAGACAGACATGCTCCCCCCCTCCGGTGCCAGACGAGGTCAGGACACAAACTGCAGTTCACAGCTGTGAATCAACTCATCACACTGGAGAGAGAACTGAAGGAAAAAATTAACTACTCTCACTTAAACTGTGTCAAATCCCAATGCATATATCACACAAAAAGTCAATCCACTATCCCGCTGAAAAGACCAGCACAAAATGTAATGCTGTTCCAGACTGGTTTGTGCTTTTCAGCAATCATATGATTTGGATTTTGTTCGATTAAGACGAACTGCAAGTGCTCTGTTAGTGCGGTTCATTTGAATAAGTGTGAACGCTGCCATTCGAATCCTGGTGTGCACAAAACAAGTGAACAGAGGCGCACCTTTTCAGGGGGCCTTGGTCCACTTGTAAACAGACTCTGGTCCACAAACAAACAAATTCGACTGAAAAGTGAGCGCAACACGGACCAAAAAACAGGACATGATGTCACAAGATGTGACCCTATAAGGACAGAATCCACAAACATGGTTTTCTTGATCATAACAAGACCAATGTTGCCAGACCAAAATTTTATAAACTCTTTGAATTTTCAGCTGGTAGAAATACCATCATATGATGCATATAAAATGAGCGCATTTAGCAGAGAATGTACCGCACACAGTACCGAACTACAACTGTGAACACATCCTTAAACTGTAGTCCACTTTAAGTCTGAGAGATGCGCGTGACACTAAACTGCACTTAGAAATTATTTCATCACAATAAGTATCAAAGCAGAGGTCTGAAAACATTGCAGCAAATACCCAGGGAGGACAGAATTCAATCTAGTGCACACACATAAAAGCAGAGCCATGGGTAAGTGCATAAAGACTTGTCTTCAGGGGCAGAAGATCATTTAAACAGAACCACCAAAACCCAAAGGCACAGCCAGGGCAATTAGATAAGGGTATATGCTAGGGGTGTTTTCTAAATAATAATAATAGACAGTACAAACATAAAATACAAGAATTACTGAAAGAAATAAATACAAGAATCTTCCATTGCTCAAAAAAGCTGACAAGTCTACCCCAATCTCATGGTATTGTTTGAGCCGATGTTTTAGGCTGGATAGGATCCTCAGAAAAGTAATGCTGGCCCTGGCCCTGGTCAGGCCCTGTTCCAAATTACCATTTTGCAGTCCCTGTATGCCCTAAATGCACCCATTTGTGGATGCCTCACTTGTGATAACTATTACCCAACAGTCCATGAAGTAACTGACAATTCCATTTTTGACAGTGCAACAAATCAAAATGGCTTACTTATAGTTGTCTATATTAAGTCTGTATGAAAGAGTCTGAGGTATTAATTGTCTGAGAGAAGTGCCATATGTTATAAAAGGTGTCATTTTGTAATTGTCATCTTAGAGGCACTGAATCAGGAAACATGACAGTTCTGTAAAAGCTCTAGACAGAAGTGCCAGACCTCCAAACTCCAAAGAAAAAGTGTCCTCACCAGATGATTATTTCATTCCATTCTCCCCCTCTTGCTCCAAGAAATAGTGCCTTTTGTGTTTTTTTGTGGTCTTTTTTTTCTTCCCTCCACCTCTACAAATGTGCCATTTCTACAAGAAACCTGAGGCCAGATTCACAAACATTTCTTTCAGAATGTACTTCCAAAGAATGTTCTTATCTTTTCTTCAGAAAAATCTTAAGATTTTTTATTTTATTTTTTAAAAGGAGATAAATAAATAAATAAACAAACAAACAGACAAATTCTTATGGTTAGGAGCATAGCTTCACTCTGAAATCCCAAGGAAAAACAATTCTGAATGTTATGGTTTGTTTCAAATAGTAAGCAGTAGAACATTATATACTAGCCACATTTAATAAATACTAACATATTTTACTTTTATGATCCAGCAAAATGTTGTTAAACTCTTCTCACACATTTTTCAAAAATATTCGGTGCATATAAAATGGTTAATACGGTAGATTAAATAGGTGTATTAATTAAGTGTTAATTTGCAATCTCTGGGCCAGTCATTTTATTCTAGTAATTAAGAAGTTAAAAGTTCTTTAGAACATTTTTTCAAGAATGTTGCTGATCAAATGTTGTTGTTTTTCAATCTGACGGGTGGCTTTTTTTCTTGGCAAGAGGAAAGTGAGCCTCCATCCAGGTGAAGCAGAATGCCACAGAGGCTATGTGCTGTCCTGGCTGATTGACTCGAACATCCAATGAGTCTCTGAGCAGGGACAATGGGACAACAGTAGACCTGCTAATACCAGATAAGCCCATCCAAGGGCAGGTCCACTAAACTCCCTTTCTGCTGACAAACACAGACGTGAAACTCATCAACAATGCTCCTTTATCACATTTATCTGTTCCTCCCCTCCCTCCCTCAGCCTTCTCCTTATTCCGCTCAACACTCACTCTTTTTCCTTCTATCTTTCAATTGCTCCTTTAAAAGTAATCCCAAATGCTGTCGAGCCTTTCTTCACTTGTGAACCCAAGTCTGGCTCTTGACTGGTCAAGGAAAAGATGTTCGGTGTATGACTGATGTCGGCATAAGCCAACATGTTACACTCATGGCATGACATTTGACCTGAAATTTAAGGGTAATGGACCAGAGGGAAGATGCCAGATCCGAATTCCTTTTATCCGTCCTCCTGAGCAGAACAGACCAATCCATCTGTAAGGATTACAAGGAGCTTTATGAACACACAGCGGGCCTATTCTTCACTCTTTCTCTGTCTCACCCTCCCTATCATCATTCAAGTGCTCATTCCCGTTTCATCTAATCTACACAGGCAGGCTCTTTTGCTGGGATTTGTTTCCCAAGCCACATAAATGGCATATGAGCTTTTCCAGCTCCTTCACTTCTAAATGTCGACTATGTCCTGGATGTTCCTTTTGTCACCATATGAGCTTTAGTCAAATTTAAGAGTACATCCAAATCACCCAAAGCCCAATGAAACTTGCAAATAACATGTACTGATAACCATCAAAATCAGCTTAAACAGACAATGCAAGAAAGACTGCATCTACAAGAGATTGTAAGGGTTTAATTACATTTTGATATCAAAATGTAAACAGATATGCAATATTGCATGCATTTAATAAAATCACCTGAGCACCAGTCAATGTGTTTTACCTGAAAAGTTAGATCTGGGTAATAGCTATATCAACAAAACAACAAAATTGCAACAAAGAAATTTTTTATTCTAAATGTAATCCATTCCCTAACAAAACCAAACCCAACATGAGTTTATAACTTCTGTGATTAAACAAAACAATAAAGCAAAACAAAACCAACATGGGTTTATGACCTGTATATGTGAATGAAACAAAACCAAAAACTTTAAGGCATTTACATGTTTTCTCACCTTTAAAGTGCTCCTATTATGCCATTTTAAAGGTTCTAATTTTGTTTTGGGTGTCTCCTATATTAGATTTACATGCATCTAAGGACAAAAAAAGCACTTTTATTTTCTCATAATCAATCAATAAATCAACTTTTATTTATATAGCACAATAAAAGCAACAGTATTTTGCCATTGTGCTGCACAACAGGATAAATATCTAAAAAAAAAAAAAACAAGAAAGACCGCAAAGCAAATTATAAACGGAGTTTACATCAAAAACACCAATCAGAAAAAATCAACATCAAAAATCAAAAAAAAAAGAGGTAGGTTTTTAACTTAGATTTAAAAACAGACTCTGTGGTTACTAGTCTTATGGATAGAGGAAGACTATTCCACAATTTTGGACCGACAATAGAAAAAGCATACTATAGATTGCACATCACCTAATTTCTCAAAGAGTCTGAAAACGGTTAGTTCGAAGATTCAGTGCAGTCTCTCTAAGTCCCTCCTTTCTGCGAGCCTGCTCTGTTCTGATTGTTCAAACGGCCCAATCTGTTGTGATTGTCCATACGAACAGTAACAATGGCATTGGTTTTACCGCATCAGTCTCATCCTTTGGAAGTGCATCAAAGTGGATTTGCTTTGGCTGCAGAAAACAGCGTCTTCTTGACATGAACAACACCAACCTATTCAAGGCCTCAGATACAACTACAGTGTTTGTCAAAGTAGATGTTGATCGCAGACAGGCAATTAAGACCAGGCTGGTATTATGCAAATGTTACATTGCGTAGGTACAGGTAGTGAGACAGGAATCGCTGAAGACTCCTTTTGGCAGTTAGGAATCAATTCTTTGTTTAGGAGACAATAGCATTATTTGTCATGCCATTTAAGAAAACTAATCAGTAAAAATGACTTAACATGTTGATCAGGCGGACCTTTCCTGTCTACGAAATAAGGGGAACTTGACCAGAATAAGCTGCAAAACAATTCACCCTGATACAGTATATGTCAGTCTATAGGGGTTTGTTTGTGTGTGTGACAATGACTGTGTAGGGAGAATGTGTGTCTGTGGGCTTTATGTTTGTGCTAATGGGTTTGGCCATGGGCCGTGAAGGTGCTGCGGTAAGGCCAGCCAGCGGGGAAAGATCAATGCAGCCACACGGATAACGAGCCCTGCTGCCAAGAGAAACACACCAACCCCAGAACACATAGCAAAACCATCACAAAGCATTTCTCTCTCACTCCGTCCCTGAGTCCAAAAATCCTTATTGGCATGGGTGTAAAGATTTGCAATACTGACAAAGCATGCAATATAGTACTTATAATGTATAGATGTAGAAAATATACTCAGGTGCTGTGCCATAGTGGCAACGAGAACAGTTGCTCTGTTCCAAATCACTGAGCTACATACAGACAGCATGTAATATAGGCACACTCTGTTCTAAAAGTTATGTTTTTGATTATGATACAGCATCCCCGCTGAAAAGACTTGCTTAGACTAGCATGAATATCCATGCTGGCCAATCCAGGACTTTGATGGTTTGTGCTGGTCGGTGAGCAACTATACTAGTCTTGCAGGAATCATTCTTTAAGGCAGCATATGCTTGCATCCTTTACAAAGACAACCCCATTGAGAATTTTGACAAGCTAAGTGGAAATGGCAAGAGAAATGTTAATTATGAATGTAATGCATTCAATAACAAAAAAGTATAAATAGAAAAAGGTTCAGCCTAATTAAAAAACAACCAAATATTTGTGTTTGCTGTGTATTTATATGCTTATTTGAGTATCACATTGTTAGATTAGCAACTTACTAATGCCAAACTGTACATCTCCCTTGAACTTCATGGATAGAGTTACTGTTTATGAGTGTTCCAGATCAGTCACTTATCAGGTTGTTTTTCAGTTAGGATGCTGGCTTAGAATGCTGCCTATATGTAGGGCAAAGAGACTCTGGTTTTGGAGCAGAGCCAGTGTGTCACTTTCACTCAGTGGAGAAAGCGAGGAACTTTGATTCGGAGAAAAGTTTTACTGTATTTGTTCCAGAAGAGAGTTCCCACTGCCCAGAGTTCACAGATTTTTTTTTTCTTCAGTAACTAAACTGTGGTAACTGATTCTGTGCATTCTTAAAATTAGAAGCAAACCCTGACCGAACCAAACCGAAATCAGACATGCATTGCACATAAATGATATTCATGATTTGTTGATATGGTGGTCTCACATGTGTCTCCTCTAAAGATTCAGAAAATATTTCACCAACATCACACACTGCTCAGATTTCCCCCCCTAAACTATAGACTCCAGTGGTCTCACATGTGTCTCCTCCAAAGTTTCAGAAAAGATCTCAACAATATTACAGACTGTGCTCAGATTTTTCTCCTCAACTAGAGATTCTCACATTTGTCTCTTTTAAAGCAGCACTGTGCAGGATTTCCGTTTTTGTCAAACAGTGACCCCTAGAGTCGCTGTGGAGTACTGTCGTAAATAGCACTCACGCAGAGATGGCTCTGCACTTACGCCCTGATCCCCTCCCCCTGTATACCAGTGCCTGTTCAGTAGGATTGAAGCTGTAACGAGTGGAAATAAGGTGTGGCCCCTTTAAGAGCTGCGCGAGCCCTGTTGAACTGTCGGCAGTCAGTATTGTATGTGCGGCTCAAACACCACATGTATACGGCGCTGGGTTATTTCTGTTTGATGCTCATTTTAGCAGATCTTTCTTGCCGTAAAGCAATTCGTTACATCGCGAGACCTGATATCACGCGACACTTCCTGATGCTGCGGCCTGCCGGCCCAAAGTTGCAAGTGTGTTTTTTCCGCTAACGGGGGGGCCCACCATTCAACCCGAAAATAGTCATATAACCATTGCAATAACTCTGAAGCTGTTCTGTTAAGCTAAAAAAAACTGCATAGTTTTTATTAAAGTGTAAAGTGTATAATTAAAGTGTAGAAGAAATCTCAACAACATCACACACTGTGCTCAGATTGTATTCCTTAGCTAGAGAAACTAGATCTCTCACATTTGTCTCCTCCAAAGTTTCAGACAAGATCTCAACAACATCACACACTGTGCTCAGATTTTTCTCCACAGCTAGAGACACTGCCGCTCTCACATTTGTCTAATTTAAAGTTTAGAAGAGACTTCAACAATAACACATATGCTCAGATTTATCTCTTAAACTAAAAACGCCAGTGGTCTCATATGTGTCTCCTCCAAAATTTCAGACAAGATCTCAACAACATCATAGGCTCAGATTTTTCTCAGCTAGAGGAGCTCTCACATTTGTCTCTTTTAAACTTTAGAAGAGACCTCAACAACTTTACCAATTGTGCTCCAAATCAAGTACTTGAAAAGCACTAAAGTAAAAGATAATCCATTATTTCAGTTTAAGCCTATATTAAGAGCGAAGTTATGCAGAAATTAGGTTATTATATGGTAGAAATGGTTGAGTTTATACTGAGAAATTTGAGATCTCTTCTAAACTTTAGAGGAGACGAATGTGGGAGCTCCAGTGTCTCTAGCTAAGGAGAAAAATATGAGCACAGCACAGTGATGTTGTTGAGATCTCTTCTAAATCTTTAGAGGAGACAAATGTAAGAGTGCCAGTGTCTCTAGCTGAGGAAAAAAAATCGGAGCACAGTGTGTGATGTTGTTGAGATCTTTTCTAAAACTTTAGAGGAGACGAATGTGAGAGTATTAGAATTTTTTTGTCAGGAGACAAGAGTGAGAAGCAGGAGACTCATCCAAAAGTCTCCATTTGTTGTTCATTTAACCTCATTTATATCTGGCAGAAACATTTGAGAAGTGAAATATCTTCTTTTTTTTTTTTAATGCCTAATGTCTTGTACCGTTAAACATGTTAACAAGTGGATGAATAATCATATGCAAATTATATGCAGATAAGGATATGCATAGTAAAAGGCGTTGTAAGCTCCATATATGGTTATTTCGGGGAGGAGACACATGTGTGCACAATCTTCCGCTGACTGGACTTAAAAAGTGAATTTTGCGCAGGTTCTGGCGTACACGTTTTTATAAGTCTGAATATTTTTTTGCGTATGCCATTTTCCATTTTGGGATTTCGGGCGCACGTACACTTTTAGTAAGGATCCTACGTACACTTTTATAATGCTGTTGAAATTAAAATGAGAGGCATATGAGAGTCACAACTACGTTTCTGAGCTTAGGAAAAGCAACCACTGAGTAATACATTTGTCCTCTGGGTACTCTCGAAGTGGTATAAGTGGTCATGTTTTCTTTTCATCCGCACACAGATAATGAACACACATGTATGTCAGCCTCATACACATTCACTCGGCAGGAGAGCACCATACCTCCGCCCACTCTTCTCCATGGCCTATCCTCTATTGTTTGGCAGAAATGTGTTTCTGTGAGCAAATGCTTTCCTCCCCACAAAGCGTCAGATAAAGAGATTGGGCTTGAAAGGCCAGCGCCTCTGGAGCGCAGCTCAGGCTGAGACAGAGGACATGATGTCCCGCTGAGAGATGACCACTGCCCTGAATTCACACACCAACCTTGCAGGCACAAGAAAAAAGATCCACACCGACCCCTGGCTGAGTCTTTTGTGGCCAATATAGGTCACACCACTGTTTCCAAACACACAGAGTTCCTGTCTCCCGTGGCACACACACTTAAATTCAAACCTTTACGAAATATGTTCTTTCTGTGTCTACTTAAGATTTCTTTGTTAATAATGGACAGCGGGTTTCGGAGTGGCATGTGTCCCTCTATTCCCAGTGGTGACGGGAGTAAATGGAGGTTCACAAAGAGCCCTTGGACGAGAGCAAAGGAACCCCCCCCCCCCCAAACTCAGGCGAATAATAGAGCTTTATATGTAGACCCTTCTAGCTGACAGCTGATCCAATTCACCACACACAGGTCTGACATTTAACAAAACCGCTGCCAAAACAAACCACAAATCAAAATTTGTTAAAGGTGGACTCGTGTTTGCTGTTTACACAACAAATACATTCATGTCACAAAGGTAAACCAGGAAAATATATGCAGTCAGTCAGTCATACATTCTAGAACGACAGATAAACAGACAGACAGACATCGAAACTAGAACAACAGATAGACAGACAGTCATAAAATCCCTTACTAGAATGAAGACCGGATATATATAATGGTAGAGATAGAACAGACATAAATACTTGACTGATAGTCATCCATAATAGAACAACAGACAGACAGAATGATAGATAGAATGACATATAGAACATACAGAGACAGACATCCACACTAGAAAGACAGACCGAATGATAGAAATAGAAGATAGAACTATACACAGACAGACATCCATAGAACAATCAGACATCCATACAAGACACCGACATAATTATACAATCTAGATATGAAAGATAGATAGAATGGCAAACAGAATGACAGATATAATGATATACAGAATCGATAGATGAATGAAAAATTAACAATAGACAGACAGGTAGATAGATAGAATGACAGACAGAAATCCATTCAAGAATGTTAGTCAGATAGAATGATTGATAGAACGACAGACAAGACAGACAAATAGAAAGAATGACAGGTAGAGCGGACGAATGACAGACAGACAGATAGATAGAGAGATAGAGAGATAGATAGATAGATAGATAGATAGATAGATAGATAGATAGATAGATAGATAGATAGATAGATAGATAGATAGATAGATAGATAGATAGATAGATACAGACAACAGACACTTTCACTAACAAATAAATACTAAAAAACTATCGATCTGAAATCACAAATTTTCTTCTTTTGAGATAGATGTCATTTAAAACATATTGCGGCTTCTGAATGGTACAGACATGCCACGTGTCTCGGTTCCTTTCTCTTCTTTTCTTAAAGGAATTTTAAGTGAAATATCAGGAAACAAAGTTGCTACTTAAATGAGAAACCACCGAACGATCAAATTCTCCTCTGGGAAAATATTTTATTCCATTCCATTCTGTTCATTTCACTGCCTTTTGTTCCCATCTATTTTGAACTGTCCTCTTATCTCTCCGTCTTTTCCTCTTGGTATTCCGGTCAGCTGGCAGAGAGGAGAAAAATATCCTTCAGGATGCAAATGAAGGCACTAGATCATGGCCAGGGGCACAAATGGCAAATTAACAGCACTCTAATTAGACTCATTAATGAAAGCTATGGGGCGTGGGCTGGAACGCTTTCATCCTTAACATCCCACTCCACTTACTGTCTGTATCCTAAAGAATGCAGACACAATATGAACAATTCCATAAATCAGTCTGCATGGAGAAGGTTTGGGAATGTTTCTGTGCTTTTCATAAACACATCACATTCGTCTTAATGAATCATTAAACTGTCCATTATGCCTGGGAATAGCTCAATTTTCCCCACATGTCCACATACACCCACATGCTGAAGAAAAATGGCTTCTTTCTCAGTGCAGGTGATGTGGGTAGAATAAGATTTCAATAGGCATTGTTAAATGGCCTAAATGACATTGTAGAAAGATGGATTCAGCTACATAGGTGAACCATCACCATATTTCTACATGCCTCTGCTTTGTCTTACTGGCTGTCTCTCACCCATTGATTTTGTTTTCTTGAGATATTGTGGACCAGAAGCAAATCACTAATGATTCTTGTCATTGAAAGAGTATGCAAGTAGTATGTGTAATGCTGAACAAGGTCTCTCTCCAAACTGGACTGACCAATTAATTGAAAACAATTAATTGATTTGTGAATTGCAGCTAAGTATAACAAAAAACTGGCTAGAAGGAAAAGACTTCCGAGGAAGACCAATGTTACGTTATGCCTGGGGTTAACTGGAAGATATATTTGACAACATCTCAAACCTCTAAAAAGAAATGTTTGTAGTCTGATGAGACTAAAGTTATTGGAGCCAAATATATTTGTGGAGAGAACCAATAACAGGAACAAAATGTGAAGGAAAAAAACACTCTCTGAATGAGTGGTGTATGTGTGCTCACATGAGGTGTATTGTGAGGCTGAATTTAATTAGATTTTTGCGCTCTGCTCTTGCACGGTCTGCTTGACAGAGAAAATAAAAAGTATTGATCACAAAGAAATTACAGTTCTGGGCTTAAAAGTATTTCCTACAGAAAGATGCTTATGGGAATCAGCATCTTGGAATATCTTACAAAGCATGGGCTCAGGTCTCATGTATAAACTGTGCATATCCACTTATTTGCGTTTAACTTGTTCACAGACATTTCCACGCAGACACCCTGATTCATCATACGTTTGCTCTTATTGTTTGGGGTCAATAAGATTATTTAAAGATTTCCATTACACGAGAGTAGATGTTAAAACTTCATGCTGATTTGTACTCGGCTTTCGCCAAGATAAGCAACACTAAGACGTAGCTTTACAGTAAACTATGCTTCTCCATCCATTTACGCTTCTTTCCATATGAGGGTGTGACTCCCCTTCTGTCCGGCGTTAACGGCTGCAGTGTACTTGGCGCGTCAGCACACACGACGGCTGCAACTACAGTGTGGTCTCCCTAGTGGACCAACACGACAACCGTCTGGATTGAGCCGAGTAGGGGACATCTCTAGGGTCTTCAAGTGGGCACCTTCCGTCCTCAGTGTTTCGTCGACTAGCCCACGACACCTCAAGAGGGCTCGACAGTGACTCTGGCGTCCCAGAGTCACCCCCCTCCGTCCCCCACTCAACTCAGCCCAGCTTACTGACCTCTACATCCCTCCTGCTGCTGAGACCTAACCACAATCTCACTATCTCTCCGCAACCCAACCATACGCGCCAACCCGATTGATTAAGGCTGTCGAGCCCCACTGGTGCGTTAAAGCAGTTACAGTGGCAACGGTTCCGTATGGCATACCACCTAACGCAAAACACAATATCTACCCAACCACCCGTCATTCTATACTATACAACCTATACAAATTGTATAGTATACTATACAACCTATACTATACAACCTATACAAATAAACCAACAGACTCTTCAAGTTTTTCAAGAATTCTACGAAACCGTAGCGTGGCGGCCTGTACCTTGCCAGCTAGAATCTTTCCGTCTCAACCACAGCCAGTTGCTGCTCCTTTCTGCTGCTTCAGATAAGTTCTTTACTGTGCGACGCAACTCTTGGCCGCTGAATCCGACGTCCCTGAGGAACCGGGTTGTAGAGTGTGCCACAAAACCTCGACAACCCACTTCCACTGGATAAACCTGGACTCTCCATCCTCGCTGTTCTGCTTCAGTGGCCAAATGAGCATACCGCAGTTTCTTCCTCTCATATGCCTCATCTACAGCATCCTCCCATGGCACTGTCAACTCTATCAGTTGAACAATGCGTGCTGATCCAGACCACAAAACAATGTCTGGTCGTAGGTTAGTGGTGGCAATCTCAGGTGGAAAAATAAGCCGTTGATCAAGATCAGCCAGCATCTTCCAGTCCCTAGCAGCTTCCAGTTGTCCTGGCCGAGAATTGGTGTTAACACCTTTTCTTGGTGGTTGCTCGCCTGGGCGGAGGAATGTTGTCTTCTGCGTGTAATGTTTTGCTAGAACATGCGGCAACTTATTGGTCATACTACGCTTGCCTTCCAATGCTAAAGCCAAACATCTCAGTACTTGGTCATGGCGCCAAGTAAATCGACCTTGGCTAAGAGCCACCTTACATCCTGTCAAAATGTGCCTTAATGTGGCAGGTGATGAACACAAAGGACAAGAGGGATCCTCTCCTACCCAGAGGTTTAGGTTCTGCGGTGATGGGAGAACATCATATGTTGACCTAATAAGGAAACTGATCCTACTCTCTTCCATTGACCAAAGGTCTTGCCAGCCCATTTTGCGTTGTTCCACACTCTCCCATCTCATCCACTCTCCCTGCTTGGCCTGGGAAATGGCCTTTATACTCCTCATCCTCTCCTCCTGCTTTCGCACCTCGTTGACTACCAGCTTCCTCCTTTGAGCTGGGCCTGCCTTGTGCCATTTAGGAGGAGCTAACCTGAGCCCAAAACCCCCTCTTCCATGCTGTACCTGTCCCACGATATCCCCTATTTGAAGGTCAGCCTTTGCCTCTACTACAGATTTCTTTGCTGACCACTTTCTACCAGTTTTTAACACAGGGGCTGCCTCCCTTACACATTTGTCACGTGACTCTACTAATGTCATTTCCAGTCTGACCTTGGCACACTTAAACTCCTCGGTTAAAGCAGAGACTGGCAGCTGCAATATTCCTTTACTATAAAGTCCCACTCTGCTGAGGCAGCGTGGAACTCCCAACCATTTCCTGATGTATGAACTTATTAACGCTTCCAGCTTATCCACTGTTGTCAAAGAAACCTCGTACACAGTCAGTGGCCACAGCAACCTCGGCAGTAGACCAAACTGAAAGCACCAGAGTTTTAGTTTGCCTGGTAGAGCACAGCTGTTTATGCTCTTCAACCCTTCCACTGCTTGTTGTCTAACTTCTCCCACTCGAACTGTGTCCTTTAGATCTCCATCGTACCATCTCCCAAGACTTTTCACTGGCTTCTCAGAAACTGTTGGTATTGCCTCACCATTAATGAAGAATGTTTTATCTACTACCTTTCCTTTAACTATGGAGATGCTCCTTGATTTAGAGGGCTTAAATTGCATTCGTGCCCATTCAATATTATCTGTTAACTTCCCCAATAACCGATTAGTGCAGGCTACTGTTGTAGTCATGGTTGTCATGTCATCCATGTATGCTCTGATTGGTGGTAGTCGCAACCCAGAAGCCAAGCGCTCTCCTCCTACTACCCATCTTGATGCCCTAATGATTACTTCCATTGCCATGGTAAAAGCCAGTGGAGAAATTGTGCATCCTGCCATTATTCCAACCTCTAAGCATTGCCATGCAGTGCTGAATTTTGGAGTTGAGAAACTAAATTGCAAATCTCCAAAATAGGCTTTCACTAAATTTGTTATTGACATTGGTACTCTGAAAAAATCAAATGCTGCCCAAAGAAGCTCATGTGGCACTGAACCATATGCATTGGCCAAATCCAGGAATGTCACATGGAGCTCCTTCCTCTCCTTTTTAGCTGACTGAATTCGTTGCCAGATAACATTGATGTGTTCTAAGCATCCTGAGAACCCTGGAATGCCCGCTTTTTGAACTGAAGTGTCAATGAAGCCATTCTTTAATAGGTAGGTGGACAATCTCTGGGCAATAATGCTGAAGAAAATCTTACCTTCAACGTTTAATAGTGAAATAGGATGAAACTGACTGATGCTTGTAGCATCTTTTTCTTTAGGTATAAAGACTCCACCTGCTCTGCGCCATGCTCTAGGTACAACCTGTTTTTCCCATGCCACTTTTAACAATTTCCACAGAATTCGCAGAACTCCTGAAGCACTCTTGTACACTCTGTACGGAACTCCATTAGGCCCTGGAGATGATGAAGCCCTTGCCTTTCTCACAGCCTGCTCTACCTCTTTCCACTTAGGTGCACAGACCTCCATTTGGTATTCTGGTGGGTTGATAGGTGGTATGTCTGATGGAATTGACATATGCTCATGCCTTTTTGCATCTGTATGCGTTTCCTCCAAATATCTCTCTAGCTCAACTCTAGATGCTTTTAAAGTGCCATTCTTCTCACTGGTGAATAACTTCTTTACGAATTTGAATGGGTCTTTATAGAAATTAGCCCTCGCACGTTCCTTCTTTTTGTAGCGTTTCCGTAGACGCTCAGCTCTGCGTAATGTTGCCAGCTTATCTTTTATGTCCCTTTGTAAGAGATTGAGTCCCTCCTTCTGACTTTGTTCTGCTCTTTTCCATTGCTTCCTCAACTGTCTCCTTTCTCTCACTAACCCTTCAATTTTCTGCTGCCGTCTAGACATTCCAGGAGCAGTTTGTACTTTTTCCTTCCTTTTTTCCACACCAAACCTCTCACTTCCATATGCGTAAATGATGTCCCCAAATTTATCCAGCTTCTTTTCAACTGTACCAGTTAATCTTTCCAATGCAAAGCATAGATCTGTGTTTACCGTATCCCATGCAGTTTTCTCACAAGCTCTTGGCCATCTAACTCCAGGCCTATGCCCGTTGAGGTTCTTTTCTCTCTTAATCTGGTTAGTCTGACCGGTTTCACAAGTATGAATATGTTCATCACTAACTGTGCAAGCCCTCCTCTCCTCTATGACAGGGGTGCTGATATCCTGCGAGCTGTGGTTTGCTTCCTGTCGCTGGATTTCATTCGACTGACTTGACTGACTTCGTAAGAAGTACTGATCAATGCGAGGCCCTTGTCCCTTCTCCCTCAAGCATTTCATTTTCCCTTGATGAACCTTCAAACCCCTGACCGTTGTCGCCTTGCTCCAGCCACAGACACAAACTTGGAGTTCAATGACTTTACTAACTGCAGATCTTGAACTAGTCTTACTCTCCATACTCATATCCGTTTCCATTCCTAAGTCGTTAACCATGTTGTCCAACATCGAGTCATCTTCCGCCCCCGCTCTCGCAGACTCTAGGGGTATTTTTCTCTTTAATTTCTTAGAAGCCTTGGGCGGGTGTCTCCAGCATCCTGTAAACACGAAGCTGGATACTGCCGACAAGGGTAGCTAACCCTTACCAGCCCCATTGGGGTCTATTTCCTCCTGTCAGCTGTCTCTCCAGGCTGTCACAAGGTCTTTCCCTTGTTGCCAGCAGCACTATTCACCGCAGTCACTGGACGTATCCAGATCTTCATGATTTCCATTACACGAGAGTAGATGTTAAAACTTCATGCTGATTTGTACTCGGCTTTCGCCAAGATAAGCAACACTAAGACGTAGCTTTACAGTAAACTATGCTTCTCCATCCATTTACGCTTCTTTCCATATGAGGGTGTGACTCCCCTTCTGTCCGGCGTTAACGGCTGCAGTGTACTTGGCGCGTCAGCACACACGACGGCTGCAACTACAGTGTGGTCTCCCTAGTGGACCAACACGACAACCGTCTGGATTGAGCCGAGTAGGGGACATCTCTAGGGTCTTCAAGTGGGCACCTTCCGTCCTCAGTGTTTCGTCGACTAGCCCACGACACCTCAAGAGGGCTCGACAGTGACTCTGGCGTCCCAGAGTCACCCCCCTCCGTCCCCCACTCAACTCAGCCCAGCTTACTGACCTCTACATCCCTCCTGCTGCTGAGACCTAACCACAATCTCACTATCTCTCCGCAACCCAACCATACGCGCCAACCCGATTGATTAAGGCTGTCGAGCCCCACTGGTGCGTTAAAGCAGTTACAGTGGCAACGGTTCCGTATGGCATACCACCTAACGCAAAACACAATATCTACCCAACCACCCGTCATTCTATACTATACAACCTATACAAATTGTATAGTATACTATACAACCTATACTATACAACCTATACAAATAAACCAACAGACTCTTCAAGTTTTTCAAGAATTCTACGAAACCGTAGCGTGGCGGCCTGTAGTAAGAAATTGAATCAGCAAGGAGACATTCAATTAATCAAAAGTGACAGCAAAAGCATTTATAGATGTTCTATTCATCAAAGAATCCTGATATGTTATAAGAAAATTTTCTTAAGCAAATCAGAATATTAGGATGATTTATAAAGGACAATGTGACACTGAAGTGATGGATGAAAATTCTGAGGAAATTCAGAGAAATCCTTACATTATAAAATATATAGAATATAAAAAAGTTATTTTAACCCTTAAAAGTTATACCATCTTAGTTTTCATCAGTCAATTTATTATAAACAATATAACAAGAATACAAAATTTATCACAAAAGAATGTCTATTTTCTTAAAATAAATAAATATTATTAATAATAATAACTCGGGTAGCTAGTGACCCAAGTTATGTAATAGTGTAATCACATTCTTTGTGTAGTTAAACTTTCTTCCTCGAGGTGGTAATGTCTGATTTTTCAATCATAATTACTGCAGGCATACAACAGGAATACACGAGTATCATCAGCAAAACTTGAAATGGTTCAGCCACTTACTACAGAACAAGTACTTTACGCAATCAAATATTAGTGTCACTGTCACTTGATGGTGGATCTGGTGAAGAAGCTGTCAGCGATCAAAATATTGATTTTGAAGACATTGAAAATTATGGTTTTGAGAATATGATTGAGACTGCGAATATGAGCCAGATGTTAAATGTACTGGAGAAATAAGCTCTGATGATGACGACAGTGATGATTGTAAAAGCATCTGCTCAAATTTATCAGTTCCACGTAAAAAAAAAAAAGAAGAAAAAAGGTAATGAAATATACTTCATTATTCTTTTGTAATTGTTATTAAAATAGCAGGACAATTGTGTACTATTGCGGCATTCAGAGATCCAGGAGCCGGGTCTTTGAAGACCCGGATATGTAATAATGATTGCATTTAAATTGTAACTTTTAAATTGGCTAAATTGTAATAATATTTCACAATATTAATGGTTTTACTGTATTTGTGATCAAATGCAGCCTTTGAGAGCATTAGAGATTTAATCTTTAGAGAACATAAAATTACATTTGTTTTGATAAATTGGCCGCTCTCAATATCAAATAATACTGATTCATCATTATTACAACGAGAACACGGACACAAATGTTAGTGAAGTGTCTTTTCCTTCTTACATTAAAGGCAAAATCACTTTCCTAGAGAGTGATTTTTTTCATCAACCTTGGATATGATGTTCTATTTATAGCTACTCTCCTCTGATTCATAAGCATTTGCTTGGGTATCTAATAGGCTCTAATTTTCCCCTCTGACTGATAAGGATACTAATACAGAGTGATGATTCGGCCTATGAGTCTTTGCCACGCTGTGAACATCCCTGTTTCTTTTTTCCAGCCCAAAAACAGACACTAATCGAGGGCATGAGTCACAATCAGAGGCATAATCCTGCATCAAAGGCCAGTATTCCAAAGCACGGAGAAGACTCCAGCAGAACAAATCCCCCTAATGCTACACGTCCCCACAGCACTGTTAGGTTCACCCAACAGCAACTGAAGAAAACTACAGATTAAATGTGGGGAAAAGCTCTGTTCCATCACTCACACCTGTGCTTAGTATTTGATCCTAATTAGTCACAGTCAGTCAGATCAGTGATTGGCATTTGACGCTTATTAAATGCAATTTGGGTCTACGGGTCATTTGCGAGCAGGAATTTGGAAAAACCGCATGACAAAATACGGGTGTTTGTAAAAATGTGAGCAAAATACAAATCCGGATAATTCTTGGCTAATGTGCTCCCTTAAATCCCAAGAATGAACTTAGTCTGGACGCTGCAATCTCATCATAACAATTGCCTGTATTCGTTCCATTATAAATGTGCATTACTGAGGTCACACACTGCAGAAAACAGATTTCACGCATGATGCATCTGCATTTTCTGCACAGAACACATTTGTGATGTGGCTCTGCCTGGGTTCCATAAATGTGGACCATATGCGTCCATCTATCTTATAAGATTTCATAAATAATGCATCACGTTGAACTTGCATAGGATGCTGTGGAATGTACTTTGCATACCTACAAATTATTCAGCTCTTTGAAGTTGGTTGTGAAAACTGAGACCCCTGGTGAGGTCTGAGAGGGTTTCAATGCTGTACAGCACTCAATATGTCTTTGAAAACACTGCTAGGCACAACATGGCAACGAGAATGAAAACCACTTAATGGCACCTTCACAAAAAGTCAATTTTGCAGTGTCAGGCATGTTTGTTTGATGGACAGAATATGCTGCATTATATGCCATTTAATAAATTATTTAATTTCAAAAATAAGTCCGGATGTGACATCCTGCCTCTGCAACCCATTATACTTCTGTAACATGATGTTTTTCCAAGTGATAAAAAAGTAGGGCAGGGCTTGATTGTATCTATTAGAAGTGACTAAATTGTAAAAAGTGGGCATTAAGTGGTTGTTTACTCGACACCGGTTTCGTATGCACTTTTTATGCGTTTTGGCCAATCGTTTACACAACTTTGCGTTTTCAGGCACCCAAACTGCTGTTGTTTTGAAAACGGGTATCAAAGTGCAAGTTTCTGAATACGATCTCTGTATAAACAACAAAACAAACGCAATTCTCTAAAGACGATGAAATCAAGCACATGCGCATTACGTGTTCAGTCTATCGCCGTCTAATGGTCTCGCAGCAGAATACAGGGGTTTTTATTTGTTTTCGTGGGTCCGTGTGAATGGAATCGTTTTGAATTTTGACAATGGTGTCGTCTATATCCGGAAAACTCAAAGGAAAAACTTCTCCGGTTTAAGCATATGTTGTCATGTAAACGTACACCAAGTAAAGTCAAGTCACATTTATTTATACAGTATAGCACTTTATACAATAGATTTTTTTTTCAAAGCAGCTTTACAGGGATAAACAGGAAAAGAATGATTCAATGATGCAAACAGAGATAAATTCTGCTGTAAATCAGCTCTAAAAAGAAAATAGTGTCATTGTTCAGCTGAGGTCAGTTCAGTGTTGATTCAGTTTCATTCAATAACAGTGTAAAGAGATCATCAAAAGTTAAATGAGCTTAATTCTGTTAAGCAGAGCCCGGTTCCCCGATAACGCTCACTCTTAGCGCGCTAAGAAGACTCAAAAAGATATATCTTACCGAAGTTGTTTATGTTCCCCGAAGTGTCCCTTAGGAAGCTTCTTAACACGCTCCTCTTACGTTCGACGTTACAAAGGCGCTGTCCCAAGTGAAGGTGCTGAATTAGTTGGCATCGATTGCTCAGGAATCGATTTTGCACTTCACGCGAAGGTGCATTACGGCGTTAAGAAAGACAACATGTTCTATGCAAATGAAACATTCCTCAAATTATTCCAGTAACATTTATTTTAACATAGTTTAAGTTATCAGTAAAATATAGACTATTAATTAAATGATCAAATTGTGATATGTCAAAATGTTTGAGGTGACCGATCAAAGCAGGATTTATGTTCACAGAAGCGCGAGCCGCGTGCGAATCCCAACGCGACGCTTCACGAGATAAGATGCACGTGGCAAAACTAAACAGCTGTTTTATGATAGAAGTTTTAAACGACGACATAAATAATCAGTTTGCAGAGACTGTATCAATCAAAGCTCAGCTTCGGGAAGGGGATATTTACAGGTATGATAAAGAGACTGAGAGAAGAAGAACAAGAGAAGGAGAGGGAGATAAGAGAGGAGAGCAATAGCCTATTGCATACTGTGGCCAGAATGAGAATAACTTTATTGCAATGGATTCCTATTTAACACAGATATACATAGCCTAAGTTCTTTGACAATTACAGTGGAAAAATAAAACCCTGTGTACGGCTTTTGCACTGAATAGAAAATTATATTTTTTGAAAAATACAATGAATTACAAGGCGGTACAGAAGAGTGCACTATTGCTGACTTATATACAGAGGTTTTAATTACATTATTTTAATATAGTCAGCCGGGAACTAAAGTGGGCCGGTCTAAGGCATGAAACTCTAGGGCTGAAAATGAGTCCCACTCCGGCCCTGAAACCTCTCACTCAAAGTGCAAGGAAGCTATAAAGCAGCCCTGAAAACAGACCGCGTCAGCTTCTGAAAAGCCGAAGCAAGTCGATTACAGGCATGCATGGAGTATGGCAAGGCGACGCTGCGTCTCGTTTCCCTCAGGGAACCAGGGTTACATACGTAACCTGAGCAGCGTAGAGACGCAGTGCGAACCCTATACCCACAACGCCATATGACAAATGCCTGTTCTGTGTGAAGTCAAAGCGCACACTAAGAAGCAAGCACCCTAGACCTTGAGGTGGAGCCAAGATCCAAGTGATAAAATCTAACAAATGTAAGCGGCGAGGACCAGCCTGCCGCATCACATATGCCATGACGGGAAACTCCCGAGATTAATGCCATATAGGCAGCCACAATCCTCGTAGAATGAGCCTGGACAGCCAAAGGTGAAGGTTGTCTGGCCGCTTCATAAGTTTCCTGATCTGGAGGAATTAAAGGTGGAGGACAGAGCACAAATGACCCACAAATTTAGTAGGGACCTAGGAATACAACCCGCCCTGGGGGAAGAAATACCATCACCAACCAGGTGAAAAATCCAAGTACGTGCAGGCCTAAGCCTCATGTACCACGGAGAAGACGAAATTAAGGGTCTCTCCTCAGAGATAACCGAGCAAAGAAACATTCATTACAGAAATCAAGTACTGTACCAACAGGGCAGAAAACAAGATTCTGAAGGTGTTCTTCTGCACAGGCAGAGAACAGTTACATTCCAATGCATATTAGTCTTCTCGTGGAGGGAGCTCTAGACTGGAGTATGGTCTCCACGACCTCGGTCGAGAGACAATCTATGAGCTGGGCCCCCTCAGAAGCCGAGCCCACAGTATCCAAAACTCCAGAGAACTCCCGGGAGCAAAGATATCGGGAAATGCGTACAGGTGTAGCATAAACCACACCTAATACATCACATCCAGTCCAAGCAGAGCTGGATGCATGAGGGAGAGCCAAAGGCAATACGTTGTACAAACGATGTGAAAGGTCGGCTTAACCGAAGTTCTCCCAAAAGCTGCACCACCTCGGGGTGAAGACTCCATTCCCCGGGCCTCAGCCCCTGCCTCAACAGGATATCTGCTCTGATATATGAGACCATCAGTGTATTGTCCAGAAGGACAAACACATGGTGATCTCTTGGGTCTGGCAGGAAGTATTGAGATCCTCTTTTTTTAGGAATACCACCATCACTTTTAGCCAATTATGTGCTAAAAGGTATACGGTCCTGCCAAACTCAGAAAATTCTACCAGGGGAACCAGTCTCTCAAGGCTGGCCTCTGGATTTGGTTGAACAGTCACTTCGGCGCCCTGAAGCGGTGAACCGGCAGGGAACAACCGAACTGACCATTCTACGAACCCTCCTCGGAGGATCGTATGGGGACGCTGACACCTCGGTACCCTGAATGGCGAACCGGCAGGGAACAACCGAACTGGCACCTCCTCAGAGAGTCGCGCCCCCCCTTCGCCGAGCGACGACTCAAAATCACCCCCAACTTGTGAGGTAAGCATCCGTCGATAGCATTATGCGTCGACAGGAAGCCCCCAACACTAGGCCTGGGCGAGGAACCAAGGTTCTTCTACATGACCGAGGCACGTAGGCATAACCGCGTGACCTTGATCATGCGAAAAGATTTCCCCTCAGAGAAACCCCTTGGTCCTGAGCCACCACTGCAGGGGTCTCATGTACAGAAGGCCAAAAGTAATTATGTTGGACGCAGCTTCCATGAGACCCACCAGTCTGAAACTGTTCACAGTGAGTGACTGGCCTAGATTTACCCCATTACGGCTGTGAGAATCGCAGCAATACGTACTGGAGACAATCGTACCCGCATCGATGTCGAATCCCAAATTACACCTAGAAAAGTGGTCCTCAGAGCTGGGAGGAGCACACTCTTCTTGGCGTTGAGCCGCAACCCCAACATCTTTGAATGAGACAGAACGACATCTCGATGTCGAACTGCAATGTGCTCAGATTGAGCTAGGATCAACCAGTCGTCGCTATAGTATAATATGCGAATGCCCTGGAGTCTCAGAGGAGCCAGAGCTGCATCCACGCATATTGTAAAGGTGCGGGGTGATAAACCTAGGCCGAATGGAAGAACCCAATACTGGTATGCTTTGCTCCCGAAAGCAAACCTCAGGAACCTCCTGTGAATGAGGATGGCTCATCCTCTTTTGGAACAACGGAGTAACGGCTGTAAACCCCTGACTGTCTGCTGGGAGGAGGACCCCTTCTACATCTCCTTTTGCAGAAGTGTCAGTACTTCCTGCTCCATAACCAAAGCCTGCTTGGGGTCCACCACTGTGGGGAGGACCCCTAGAAATCTGGGCGGACCAGAACCACTGAAACCCTTTTCTATAGTGTGCAGGTCCCACTGAGAAAAAATGTGTCAGTAGTTTCTACGCTGCCAGAAATTCTACTATGGGAACCAGTCCCTCAAGACTGGCCTCTGGATTTGGTTGAACAGTCAATTCGGTGCCCTGAAGCGGTGAACTGGCAGGGAACAACCGAACTGACCGATCTACTCCTCAGAAGATCGTATGGGGACGCTGACACCTCGGTGCCCTGAACGGAGAACCAGCAGAACCCTCCTCAGAGAGTCGCATCCCAGAGGGCACAGAGGAGAAACGATTTCTCAAAACCGTCCCTACCATGGAGGGGACCACCCTCAGAAGCCTGATAGCCTCGGCTTCAGGGCTTCTTCTTTGTCCAAGCTATTTTTAGAGATAAACCAGTCCTCAGATCTTGCAAATCTCTAACTGGCTAGACTGCGACTGCCACCCAGGTCCCCCAAATTGTGGAGGAGCCCGACTGGCGACTGCTGCGAGGAGCTTAGTAGGCCGAGACTGCTCCCGCCCAGCAGTCTCAGGAACATTAGATAGGTGAGGAAGAAACCTCTCGAACGCCGCTGAATGGTTATTTCTTCTTTTATTTAGAAAGCGGAACGTTCAGAAGAACAGACATATATTTATATTTATTTTCCTTATTTTTATATCAGAAAAAAAAAATATATATATATATATATATATATACAGGTCCTTCTCAAAAAATTAGCATATTGTGATAAAGTACCTGTAGCCATTACATTATGGAAAATAATGAACTTTATCACAATATGGTAATTTTTTTAGAAGGACCTGTATATATATATCACTCCGTGGCCACCAGCAGGAAAACACCCAAACTGGCAGTGCTGCGACCCTCCTCAGAGAGTCACACCCCCAGAGGACGCCGAGGAGAAACGATTTCTCGAAACCGTCCCTCTCCGGTATAGTTTATCTGTTTTTGCACAACGCGATTCTCGAATAGCGTCAGTGCTGACATCCTTACATCCATCCATGTCCTTATATATTTTACCCACCAGTGCTGCCTAATAATAATTAGATGGCATAAGATGGCTGGTGGGTAACGTCGGGATTAATAATGATGACACGACTCGAAAGCTCGCAAGCCTCTCTTAAACCCAAGGCAATGTCATATCATGATATTTAATACCCATAACATTATAGTTAGACGTTTGGGGATTAAACACATAAGATAGAAACCAGTTTATTCCACGATCTCGACACCTCAGTGTGAAGATGGGGAAAAACAACAGTCCCCGAAGAGGAGGCTGAGACAAAGAGTTTTTTTTTTTGACATATGGACATATTCCATCTAAAAAACTTTTTATTTTCACTCTCATGTTCTGGGCAGTAAATATTTAACTAGCAACAGCACTAGATAAAACCTCCTTTTAAAAGCTTCCTCTTTATTCAACAGAGTTATGAGCTGAATTTATTATTGAAAACTCAAACATCTGCCTTTTACTTAACAAAACACTAACGATATCAATTCCTCGCAACTGGAAATCGCAGCACTCTGGATCTGGCAGGTGAAAGCTGAGATAGGGCGGCGCCCGTCCCAACCCACACTGTCAGATCCGTTTGCGAACCCCACGATGCGAGTCGCCGCCATGCCTCGGCAACAGCGGGACCCGCGCGGGGAACGCGAACCGAACCGAACCGAACCGAACCGAACCGTCCTCCTCGAAGAACGCCCGGCGGGAGCGGAGCGTCCTCACGGACAGCCTCTCGCAATGCTCAGTCAGCCCCCTCGAGAACTGACTGTTGGCGTGCTCCACTCCCAAACAGCAACAAAAAGCTGATGTGTGTGTTCCCACCCGTGATATAACGTGGACAGGGAACAACACAAAGCTGACATGTGTTTATGGCATTTTGAATGCAGTGTTACATTTTTGAAGGAGATGTGAGGCATTTTGCATTTTGTGTGTGAAGTTTTGGGAATTGTGTGTAGAGTTTTGAAAAAAGGTGACATAGTTTTGAAAATGTGTGTAAGCAGTTGGAAAAAACTGTAATGGTAAGGTACTTTACAATCATAATTTATTGGCAAGCAGCTGTTACTTCTGTTTAATGTGGTATTGATTGCCATTGGTTAATGTTTTCAATAAAAAGCAACCTATCTACAATGAACACAGAGAGAGAGAGTTAGATACTGAATATGGTGGGGAAGCAACGTAAAAAAAAGGGCACCAAGCTTCTCGTCAGAGGAACTTGAAGTTTTGCTGGACGAGGTGAGCTTGCACAAGGTGACACTGTTTTCCAGCTTTCGGAATAACTTGTGCAACAGCAACAAAAAAGAGCTATGGAGCGGCATAGCAGGAAGATGGCTGCCTTCGGATCAGGCACACCAAGGTCCTGGCAGGACGTCAGGAAAAAATGGCATGATTTTTCAAGCCAGGTTAAGGTGAGAGGTTCTGCTGTCTGTAGAGACCGGGCGAGGACAGGTGCGGGGACCAGTTCGGTGCAACCCTTAACAGCACATGAGGAGAAGGCACTGGCGATCATGGGAGACACAGTCTCACATGGAATCCCTGGGGGGATTGACGTTAGAAGAGGTGAACAGGCCTCATGTTCCAGGTCATCGTCATCCCCCAATGTGCCATGCTCCCCAGACACCGAGCCACCTGCAGCACTCTCCTCACCTGGCTGCCCCGAGCCGGAAGGGTGCACTACGCCACCACTTCCCGTACACACGTCTTCGCCAGGACTTCGCTACACGACATCATGACATCGCTCCACAATCTCACCATGTCGGTGTAGCGAAGAGTTGGTGAACATTGAAAAGGAGAAGTTGGTCGTGTTACAGGACATTCAGCGCCAGTTGACCGAAGCAAATGAGCTCGTTCGCCAGTCTCTGGAGCTGAAGAGAGCCAAGCTGGAACTGGCCAAGCAGCAGCATGCCCTAGCAGAGGCGCATTTCAACAGGCCCTCAATCTCTGTACCAATCTTGCTGCCATCTGAAGGTGAGCCAGTTCTTCTTGGTTTATAGATTTTGATGTTCCTTTCCTCACAGTTCCTAATATGATTTTGGTATGTGCTTGTCTTTATAGATGCTGAGCAACAGTCACACCAGTGACCGTGTCTGTGTGTGTTTGTATGCGAATTTTCATTAAAAATACTTGATCATCAACAAGATTATATGTCATTCTTATTGAGTCAACAACTGATTCTCTATTGCCATTGGAAACCTACGCATAAAATCTTGCTCTATCTATGAGATACCTTATTTATCCACAAGGAAATTAAGCAGTGTCAATCTAAGTGCACATTCAGATATAAAGGCTCGTTTGAAGAGGCTGCGTAAAGACATTAGTTTGTAATGTGTGTGTTTGACGACGGGTTAGGCTATGCATGAGGCAAAGCAGCAGAAAGGGAATCCTCTGACAACCATGTGACCTGCGTTCAATGCCCAATAAATTAATGAAGATAAATCAGCAATGTGACGTGGTAATTTGGGCATATGTCAACTTTTGACTCAGAAATTCTAACGTGTAGGCTCTTTCGCCAACCTTAAGAGAAGCATGTCAATGATTGGCGTTGCATAGAGCACTTATGGAATGGACACAATGGCATGATAGAGTAAAGGTTTAAAGGATTAGAATCACACACAGAACATTTAATGGATGTTTGAAACTCCCGTTTATTTTTCAGAAAACAAAAAATTCCATCATAATACGAATCAAAAGAAAAGTCCATTCAATCATGGATGATGGCTAATGATAACTCAGCAAGTTAATCCAAAAAGAAAATATAAATCAACCAAAAACATTTGCAATCAAAAGCTGCCTTGCCTCAACCCCGGCAGCGTGCAGGGCAGCCCTCTGTGGAGGATAGAGGACCTCAACTTCTCCTCCTCCTCATCCGCTTCCACCTCCTCCTCCTCCCCCTCCGGAATAGGTGCGCCTCCACACACAGCCATGTTATGGAGTATGGCCGTTGCCACCGTAACTGCGCAAGAGCGGTGAGGCTTCATGCGCAGTCCTCCTGACGACTTGTGCAGGCACCGAAAGCGCAGCTTCCAGATGCCAATTGCACACTCGACAACGTTGCGCATGCGAACGTGTGCAACATTGTAGGCTCTTTCAGCCCGAGTCTGTGGGTTGGTCAGCCATGTGAATAAGTATGTTCTCAGAGGGTATCCACTATCCCAGAGGAACAGGCTCTGACCAAACCCCTCTATCTCCGCTTGTTCACCCACGTCAGAATTGGCCCAGACGAAACTGTCGTGGGTGCTGCCTGGCCACCTTGCCACCAGGTCGGAGATCACACCCCTATGGTCCACTATAACCTGCACGTTTATGGCCACGTATCCCTTTCGCGATATGTACGCCTGATCAATCACTGATGGATTGGCGATAGGGATGAGTGTGCCATCCACCGGGCCCAAGACTCTGGGGATGCCAGCAATGGCATGACAGCCCTGGTGCACCTCCTGACGTGTGCTGGCACCCGGACGTAATCCCCAGCATGGCGCAGAAGGGCGTTGGTGACAGTGTGGACGCACCTCCACACCGAGGTCTTGCTTAGGCCGTAGCCCTCTCCCACAACCTCAATGAAGCTCCCTGTAGCAAAAAACCTTAGCGCTGCAAGCAGCTGGACTTTAGGGCTTAAAGCAAAATTCCGCTGCGTTAGCCTGGCAAGCGCAGGTCTGAGAAGGTCCAGCAGCTCCATAATGAGTCGTCTTGGGAGGCGAAATTTTTTATATATAGCCACGTCAGGAAAAATGTCAAAAGGGCTTAAGTTTTGCCAAATAAAAAAATTGACATGGACTAAACGGCTCCGCAGCCGGCGCCGTCTTTGATTCAACACAAGGACACGTTGGATCGCTGCCATAGTTGGTCGCTTACTGGACACCACCATGCTTACCCATTTATAGATCTTAGCCATTTAGAGCCAAATTGTTTGCCAGATTTTAATTAGCCTATCAAAAGTGATTGCCAATTTAAACGCTTTAATGACATTACGAAATAGCCTACGCTAATTACCACCATATTAGTTCTGATACCAAATAAAGTCAACTTCATAAATAGGCCTGTATCAATTGCGAACACATTTTATTATTAGTTTTAAAATGTCCATAACATAAAATCATTGTTGAGCCACAACATTGCCAACATACCATAGTTTGACTTATACTGTGCTGATGTCTAAAGACTGCTGCACAGTGGCGGCGACAAGCGTCTTGAGCTCAAACAACGCTACGAGAGAGCTTACGAATGGACCAGACCAACCTTACGAAAGTGTGACTTACAGAAGATATACTTAGCGTACGAACGTGTCGGGAATCGTGCCATAAGGTTAAGAGAGAGGTTAAGGAATAGGTTAAGAACTACTTAGCGATAAGAACGTTTTGGGGAACCGGGCCAAGATCTGTAGAATACAGTGATGTCATTGTCCAGCTCAAGTCAGTTCTTATTCCAACAGTCTCAGTACAGTCAAATCGATAATATTGCAGAATATTCAGTGTCCCCAACAAAGCAAGCCAAAAGACGACAGTTGGAAAGGAACCCAAACTCCATCAGTGACAGAAAATGAGAAGAAATCTTTGGGAGAAACCAGGCTCAGTCGGTATGGCCAAACAAACCAATATTGCATACAATAATGGAACCAGGCAAATAGAGTGCTTGGTGAAATCAACCATAAACAAAATCCTTGTCAAAAAGAAGTGCACTTAATTGTATCGATTGTGCACTTGAAGTGTGCTTCAAATCTTAAAATGATATTAACCTACTTGCAGATAATATACAATTAATGAAATAAAAGGCCACTTTTAATACTTAAAGTGAGTACACTTTCAGGTAACACTTTATTTTAAGGTGACATACACATTTACTTACTATAGTAATAGCAGTAAATGATGCAGAATTACAAGTAACCAAACCCTAATATCTCTACATGTAGTTAATTTATATTACTTAATTTTTATAAGCACTTTAAAATAAATTGTAACCTACTTTCATGACTGTTTCCACACACTAAAAAAAAAGGTTTTGCTCTAAAGTACATTTTAAATCAATTGTGTTTATTTTGTATTGCGTGACTTAAAGAGATTTGTGTTGCCAAATAAACTTTCAGTCACAAAGAAGTAATTACACAATTATATATAAATATGTACTTAAGTCCTTCTTAGCTGGTCAAAAAAATAAACTAAATGTAAGCTAATTGTATTTAATGTAAATTTAAACCATTTTCATTTAATTGCAATGTCTGAAAACATTACATTCAGTTTGCACTTAAAGTCAATAATTTTATCCTTTAAAGCTAATCTTTGATAAAAAAAAATAAAACAGTTTTTCCTGTGAAAAAAAATGTTCATGCCTTAAAATAGCTTAAATGCAGCTCTACACCCTTGCTTTTAGTAGACACCCTAGTTGTCCCACTCGGACAACTTACTGAGGTACTTTAACTTTAACGCTGCACAATGGTATTGCTTTTTACAATGTCAGATGCATAATGGTAATTAATATGATAGCCTTTTGTTTGACAATGTTATCAAACAGCTGGGTTGCTAATGTTACACAAACCATGTTCCAGTTCGCCATCTCAGTCTGCCTTTTAAAAATCATCAGAAACGCTTTGAAAAACTCAGAACATCGGTGGAGAAACTTTATTTTATGATATCATAAAATATATTATGATATATAACATCATAATATATATTACACGCTATATCTTGAACCCGATTTTTCATATCCACAAAAACATATACCGGGATAACCTGGCTTCTCTTGAGACTCTCATGCTGTTTCACTGATAATGATATGCTAAAGGTAACTGATTGGTTACAAGTTTGTAACGTCAGAAACACCAGCGATTGCAAACCGCGTTTTTGAGACTGTCTTTTTTTCACTGCTTGTTTTAAGGAGAAAATACTAATGGTAAGTGGTATTGACTAATGAATTTGCACATGGTTTGTTATTATATACCACATAGGCATATAAACAACATTAAAACTTGAGTTTCATCTCAGGGGGACTTTAAGTATATTATTTCCATATATTATTTCCACAATAGTTGTTCTTTTTAAAAGTATGCTTTTTCAAGAGAAGTCAGAATGTGAAAGTTATTATATTTTGATGAAAGATTATAACAACAATACCGTTTCTCTTTGGAATAATGTGCACCAATGAACTGTGCACAATAAAACCAGGAATGTGTTTTAAGACATAAATAATTAGGCTCAATTTTTATTTCAAGTTGACTTTAAGCTGCTTATAAGCTTCTTCTAATTAAATCTGCATTAATAACTATTTGTTCTGTTCGGTTCTATACATGCTAATTTAATGAAATTTTGGTAGTCACTACCTGAATTTTGTTGTAGTTACGGTTGTCAATCCCATAAATAACCCAAATCCTAAGCACATAACAGCATTAAGCCCTCAGAAGACGACTGACAACCGTATTTAACTGAAGTGTGTATATGCCCAAATTTAAAGTCTTTCAAGGCAACAGGGTACGGAAACCCTCAGCCAATTCCAGTCAAGTAATTGAGTGCCGTAATTTGTAACATCTCCATATACACTTATAGCCATATCAGCAGTACTAAGTGTGAAACACACTACGCCGCATAATCCAAAAATCTATAGCCTGAAATACGCAGTACCACAAAAGCACTAGCATTTCTTATCTCCACACCACTCTACCCGTAGACATAACAAGATACGGTCCACACACTGTACACAAAGGGTGAAAGATTATCGAGCTGACCTGCTAGCCCACAAAAGAAAGTCAGAGATGGAGGCGAGGTGGATAACAATCAATAAACGTGTAACCTTACGGCCAAGGTCGACTAGCACTGCTTCTTTTTTCCAGCCTGCCTTGCTCTTGGTTAATGAAATCTGTTTAGCCATGGCTTGTGTTGACCCTAAGGTCTATGGAAGTAATGAATGAAATTAATCATTTGGAGCAGAATAACTCCAGTGCAAAAATAGAAGGACTTTAGAAAAACCAGAGAGTAGCGTGGAGATTTAGAAATAAAGCAAAGTAACCAGCCACTAACATCACATGAATTACAGTTAGCGGTTAACAGAGGTATTTTAATTCTGTGCAATAAAAATGATCAATAATATTAATAATATTAAATATTACAATAACAATTATTATAAAATAGCAAATGTAATATTTATATCAGTTTAATCAGAAGAATCAACATGAATTGAAAAGTAACACAAATATGAAATATTATAATTATAAATATTATACAATATTAAATAACATATGTTATGTAATATTGTATAATATTTATAATTGTGATATTCCATATTTTATAATAATATTAAACAATTATTTTCTGGATTTCATATAAATGCAGCAAGTAAATTATATTTAACCGAATTATGTTCTTGGTGTTTTTTACCATCTCTTATAGAAAACATGATGATGCATACAATACAATTTAAAACAATAAATACACTGGAATTCAATATACTTGTTACATTTTGCATACAATCTATTTGCTTTTATTAATTTTGAATTATTTTTAAGGAGCTTTACAGTATATTTTTTTAGCATTATTATTTTTAATTTAATTATGAATAATATTGATTGTATTTTATTGATTAGAAACACTATCATTTTGCGCAGCAGGTCAGGATTTAATATAAAAAACTGTTTATCCAAAGCAACTTACTGCGCATTCAAATATAATTTTTTTTGTCAGTTTATCAGTTTGTGTGTTCCCTGGGAATTGAACCCATGACCTTGTTGTTGTTAGTTCCATATAGCTACATGAATTACAAGATTTACTGTTAGATGTTCCTGGGTGAAATGTAATGCCCTTATTCTTTTCAGATGTCAATATCAGGTTAGATACGGCATGATACAGCAAAATTATTGTTTTTTTCAAAGCTGGACTGTAGATCACCTTACTTCTGTGGCGAACCTTATCGATTCCCTTCTAGCAGATGCATGAAGGAGGCTAAGAAAAAACAGCAGTACAATTCACAAACAAATAAAGGGCAGCTTTAACTGCTTGCATTTACTGACTCTCTCTATATGTCTCAAGGCAAATATCGATCGATGCCCATGTCTAAACTTCCAACCTTGCTCATCCCTTTGAAACGGCAATATTTAACTCTGCTGTGGTTTTCTTACATCTCTCAGGCCTGCATGCATTATCCATTAGCCAGGTCTTGTCTGAGATTTGGGCCTGTGTAATCTGATACAGGCGCAGTAGATTGCATTGCACTGGATTAATCCGCCATGGGTAACCAGGGGTGAATAAGGTGGGGAGGGAGAGCATCGATTTTCTGATTTCTCTCAAAGCGTTGTACCTCCATCCTCCCTCAACAACGCAACTTAGCCTCATGAATATTCATCCCAGCACCTGCGAGCTTTGGTGAGGTTTAGTTCTCATCCAACCAGGAGAGGCTGCTGGGGACAGATGTCGCGGAGAGAACAGAACAGATGACAGCACAACACAATCTCTTTTTTCACAGTCTTTCGTGCAGAAACAGGAGAGGAGCGACTGCAATGAAACCCTCTTATCACGCGGCACAAGATCTAAATCGCCCGCGAGGGTGAAAATATCGTCAGTGTAATTGATCAGGCTCACCTCAGACAGAACCTGCACTCCAGATAAAGTTTCCCAATGAAGATCACACTGAGACTCGAAATGCCACTGACCAGGAATTTCAGCAAATTGACTCCTTAAAGGGATAGTAAAATGACAAAAATTTTAATTGTTTTCATTTTAACCTGCATGTAGCCTGGATGCCAGCCGAACTTACCCCCACCCACAACATTTGAGGGTGGGAAGTTTGGTCTGGACTTGATCTGTTGTGAAGCAAGTATGCCCGAACCAGAGCTGTTCAGACAAATCAAATTGTGAGGGTGGGCTTTATACGATGATGGACAGATGATCAACAGTAATGTAATCATCCACGTCACCAAATAGCACTTGGGTTGAATTCGTTTACAACAAAGAATGGCTACCGCTGGAGAATTTAGATAGATTCAGCCATTGCGTCTGTTATAGAAGATATGCGTCGCCAGGCCCGGCTCCACGGGGGCTCACCCAATCAGAAGCTTGGCCCACCTTGGCCCCATACCACATAACAGCCAATCACAAAATTGGTGCGATATTCAATCGCGTTCTCACGCCCCACACCATGTTCTCATGCAGTGAAACACACAGCCTACATCGTGGAGCAGAAAGGACACTGGCAACGCGCTGACAGACAGGACAGAGCACGTTACTTTTAATATAAGTTTCAACTTTCAAATTTGGTAATTTTTTAACGAAATGTAAACAATAAATACCGTTTTGTGGCTCTTTAATGTGTCAGGACAGATCAGGTTACTTGTCGCTTACTTTTGGTATTAAACATATTAAACAAAGTCTCACCTTTCAAATGTGGTCATTTTTTGAAAGAAATTTAAACAATAAATACCGTTTTGTGGCTCTTTAATGTGTCGTGACAGATCGCTGTAAAGCATCAGTTAAAGCTGCTCGTGAACCGATCATCTCTTCCTTCTAGTTCATTTATTGCATCAAATAAACATGAATGAACATAAGAAGGAATGTTGTTTTAACCGCGGAAAGACTTCAGTACACTCCGCTTTACAAGTTCAAATCCTCTAACGTTAATCAACTAACTCTCCTGACTGCTTTGTCGGACAAAAATGGCAGATTCGGCCGATGGCGGATTATGATTGGTCCGATTGCATGTCAATCAAACTCCCTGTGAAGGGTCAAAAAGCTGATGTTGTAAATGGTATAGTAATGTAAATAGTTATTTTAAAAGACTTGCCCCTTTTTTTATCAAATCTTAAGTTACTTAATTGATGCAAAATCTGTTAAGGGGTAAAAATATTATATTCCAAATGCAAAAAGAGAAAAATATTGAACAGGTTTATTTTTACATTCTATTTCTATATAAAGTTACTAAATAGTTGCAAAATATATACAAAAATATAAAAAATTAAGAAAACACAAACAAACACAATAATGACAAACAAACCTAACAATTGCCTTAAATGTATGATATTAAAACTATATTTTAATATAAAACTATAATTTAGTTGATAAATGAATGACCATCTTTCAAAAAATGACCAAATTTGAAAGGTGAGACTTTGTTCAATATGTTTAATACCAAAAGTAACCGAAAAGTAACCTGATCTGTCTCCTGATCCGCAGCAGACTTCTTCCCGACAGTCAAAGCGGCATTACGTCACGAAAGTGCGGACTCAGAGGAAGGAGTGCTTAGGGTTCCATTTGGGACAGGGCCGTAGATGTGACGTGAGCAACCTGACTGACAGTTGTAAATCTTCTAGTAGCTGTGCCAAAACAAATCTGAATCACCTAATCTTGCAAAGACGGCGAAGCGTGACCTGGAGCAATTTAACCACCTATAACATAATACTTGTCTTGAATGATGATCAGAAGTTTCCAAGGTCGAAGTATGGGCTGACTTTAGACAGTAAAAGATTTCTGCGAGCTTCTCCTTCTGTCTATACAGTAATTTCTCTACTGTGTGACAGAGAGTCCCGTGGTTATGATGCAATCATTAGCCTATTTTTACAAAAACGCTTCTACGGGGCCATGAAGTAAGATACAATGTAATTGAGCCTTTTATACATTGTCGTGTTTCTTTATAAATAAATAATGGACAAAAGGAGTCTTTGGACGCCTCAGATGTAAAGTTATTCGCTGTCAAAGTGACACCAAAATGAATGGGAGTCAATGGGATGCTAACAGCAGGTGATAGCCAGCTACAATGGCGGCCCCCAGAGGAAGCTTCAGTTTCCGGCGGATGAATTACCCCTTAGGTGCAGAGGCATTTTCTTTCCTGGTTCGGTGAAACGCCCCATAATCACAGCCCAATGGAGCAGTATCAGACTCATATTTTGACTAGAATCTGAGTATGACGACGTCAGGCTAACCTGACTTTCCCCTGTGGAATGAGAAAATATACTCTACCATCCACAAATTCAGGGTCTGTTTTTAATGGATTTTTTTTTTAATGCTTTTGAAAGAAGTCTCTCATGCTCATCATGGCTTTGGCCTTTTCTGACTGCATGCCTTTTGTTTCAAAACTTTACACTGACTGAGATAACTAACCTAATAGTGACTTTCCTGTGTGAAAACATGCTACGGTCTCACCTATAATATACAACATAAATGTAATCTATTCTTTATTCTGTATTTTATATACTATATTTTAAATACCTCTATGTTGCATGTATTCAGTTATACACAAAATTTGCATAAAACCAATATGATAGAATTTTATAGTGTTAGAAATGCTTTCCTACATGTGTTACCCTTGCTTATAATGACAGCTTATTTAAGATAAATGCATGCTTCATTATATTATTAAATACGGATAGAAGGTGTCTTGCTAAAAAACATAATATAAAACCTAGTTGCAGCTCACAAACCATTAGCATTATATTGCAGACATACTTAGAACCCACTTGATTAATTTGTCTTGTTTTCAATGAAGTTTGGTTGTGAATGGTTTGTGAGAAATGGTGCCAGCATGAACATTATACTCCTACTTGCACTATTCTGTTTGAGGCAAATAAAGATGTGAGTTTCTAGTTTCATTATTCTTTATAATGAAATATTCAAATTCCATAGAGCCCTAGAAAAAAAAAAAAACTTACAATGAAGTTTGCATGCAATGAGGCTAACCGAGAAACGAATGAGAGCGTCTCAAAGGCACATACCACATCCAAAATTTTATCCAACAGTTGCAACATTGTTTTCTTACCCAGATTAAGGGAATCTACATCAGGGGTGCGTTTCCCAAAGCCAACTATGGTCGCAAGTTCCATCGTTACCAATAGAGTTCAATGGAAATTATGATCATAGTTGGCCAACGATGCTTTTGGGAAACGCACCCCAGGATGAAAGGTGATCACCATCATTATTTTGTTTCTCTCTTTCCGATAGACCATCAAGTCCGGAGTTCGACAGGCATAAAGCTGTCATTACTACACAAAATAACAAAGAGCAGCAATAGCTGCAATTGGCAGGCCATTACCGAAACATGAATTGTGGCTTGAAAGCAATCCCGTTACCTTTACAGCAACTGATCATTTCTGTATAAGTCTAGTGGTGCTGCATTTGTAATCTACAAAAACGTGAGGCAAATACAAGTGACAATAGTACAGATATTCTAAAGATAAACTGACAAATATTCAAAAGTACAACTTGTAGAGTGACTGTGAAAATGTGTTTTTTATTTTTATTTAAAACACTTAAGGCTGGTGGGTCAATGACAAATAAGATCAGAAAAGGGAAATTATGTAAAAAATGTCAAGGTCTTAAAAATGCACTCATCATGTTGGTTTGAAATGCATTTGAAAACTTTACTATTTTCAAGAAAAGTTTACATTTAGAGATGAAAAAAGTCATGTGGTCTAACAATCAAGTAAAAAAAACATAGATAGTAAAAAAATAATGCATACACACTATCATTTAAAAATTTGGGGCAGATATTTTTAATAAATGTATACTTTTATTAACCAAGTTCCAAGAAACTGATCAAAAGTGACAGTAAAGACTTTTTTAATGTAACGATTTGAAATAAATGTAAATAAATAAATTAAAATAAAGGCTTTTGAACTTCCTATTCATCAAAGACTCTTGGAAGAAGAATCTTGGAGTAACAGCTGCTGAAAATTCAGCTTTATATAAAACAGGAATAAATTACATTTTAAAATATATTCAAATGGAAATGAGTTTTTTTCAAATTATAATAATGCCAAAATATTACTGTTTTTACTGTATTTGTAATCAAATAAACGCAGCTTTAGTAAGCATATGAGACTTCTTTCTAAAACATAAAAAAACGACTCCACACTTCTGAACGACAAAAAATACAAGATTATGCCAAACTACTTAATAATAATATATATTATAATATATATATATATTGTCACCAGCTCCATTCACCATGCCTGTCTTCTCAGCACAACACTTCCCATCATCCTCTCTGGCTCACACCTGCTCACACTCCTCAATCACCTGTATCTGCAAGCTATTACACTCATTATCTCACTCATTATGGCTGAATCAGAATTCGCCCCATACACACATAAAAAGGGTGCTATTTGAAGGGACAATCATTTGTAGTGGTGTCCAAAACCATAGTGGACGTTATTGAGTGCACTCATTCAATCCCACATTGCACCGCAATAACGATATATGCTCAACGGCTGTCCGAATTCACTCACTCGTTTTCATTCCCTCCTTCAAGTGAACAGTATTAGTGGACTAATGTAGGGAATAGTGATTGAGGGTTTAGGGGGGTGATTATGGATTCAGCTTATACCTGCAGTCACCATCCTCGCCTCAGTGTTGTCTGGTCTCGTCTTTATTAATGGACACTTACCTGACTACCAACCTGATCTACTTACCTGCTATCACCGTCGTCCTGTTACGGTCTTCTGTTACCAGCCTTCACTCTTCTGTCATCCGTCTCCAATATACCATCTGAGATTCGTTCTGCCATCTACCTATGCAACACACAACGATAACAGTTTTCATCCAGCTAAGTCGGTTTCTGCAAATAAAACACCAGTGTTTTGCTACTTACCTGTGCTGTCTCTTTCTGTATCTGTGACATATATGTATGAAAACATCATACGGATTGAAGTCCCAGTACTTATTAATTTTATTTTTTAATAGATGGGTCAATAACATGACACCTCTAAAGCACACGTCCATAAAATCACCACAAATCAGTTCAAAAGGATAGCCTATAAGAATGCTGCTGTCCTTGAATAAATGTTCGCCATGGACTCCTCGCAGGTATCTGCAGTCGTCACCACAGGTTTCACAGCCAGTCGGCTCAAATCTCCAAATTCCCCTCCCAGACATCGGCCTTGACATCGCTCAACGGCCCTCTTCCACTACACAGATAGCATTTTCAACAGGTTTTTTTTTTTTTTTTTTACACTCTGGGCCTGAACGACATTCTCCGGGGAAAATGTGTGACTGATGTGACAGAGCAAGGGATGAGGTTGAGCTGAAAGACTTCGGCCATCCAATCGTTCACGATTAGGCCACAATTTGCTGCCAGCAACATGCTAACAAGACCCTAGAGACGGCACCGTGCAGGTCAGTGACGCTGCTTCTGCTGACAGAGGGATAATTAGTGACTCAGACAGAAGATTAAGCTGGTAATACAAAACCATCCATTTAACACTCCACTGGCAAATAACTTTCCTTTCCTTAACCAGTCCATCAATCACAGCCAGGATTAGCTAATCAAAGCCTCCTGGAAATGTGTTGGAAAAGTAATTAGTGTAAACACTGGAAAAATGAAACTGTCCGTTGGGTTTAAGAAAGTTATGTTGAATGATGGATCATCCAGATGTGTGCCCATTTTTTTGGTAGATTTTAATCTTGCCCTAAGTAATTAAATGAAGGCAGGCAAGCTTTGTCCAGGGATGAGTATCGTAGCTCTGTCACCAATAGTTGTACAAAATATGCACTAGACATGTAGAGTCATGATACTTGAATTGGAGACGTGGGTTCGAGTTTGGCATGTGTCATTCCACTCATTCTCACTGTGTCAAAAAGTAACAAAAAATAAACTAAACTAGATTTGCATTTGTAAGGAAATAATTAAGTGTGTGTGTGTGTGTGTGTGTGTGTGTGTGTGTAAATAATTTATAATAAATTGCACATGAAGGGGGTGTGTGAAGGAGAAGCATCAAGAGGGAAGTTTGAATAATGGCCGACACACGACCAAAGAGACGACGTTCCGATGATCAACTTACAAAGAAGAGGGAAAAGGATAAAGAACGCGCGAAGTACCGAATTTACATCGGTAAAGCATTCGAAAGATGGCGAGAACTCCGCCGGCAGAAGGGCTTCCAGTCCGACATTCAGGTAGGAAGGGAAGGGAGGGGGAGGAGACGAGATGCGGAGGAGGGAGGGTCTAGGGTCTTTTTTCATATTTACAATAAAACAATTGTATATATTTGAACAGGAAAAAAAAAGAGTGGCTGGTGATAAATAAAGATGCTAAAATTGAGCATTCACCAGCCATTGTGGCTGCTGAGCAAAAAAAAAGTAATTCCCTCCAAGCAATGTAATAAAATATCACTGGATTCTGTCTCTCACAGCATATAAAAAAAAAAAGAAAAGAAAAAAACTGTACTGAAAAGCTAATATCAAGACAGGGTTAAGACAACTGACCATGTTCAAGCAACTCTCCAATCTTAGTCCTCCTTATCATACACACACCCACACAAGTATCTCACCCTCTCCCCACTCCATCCCACTCAACATCTCAGAGCAACAAGTTCCTCAATGGGATGCAGCATGTGGGTCCCTAGTTGCCAGATTTAACTCTTCTTTTTATTTAAACGTCCTTGAAAAAAAGGTCATGCCCTAAAATAGCTTGAATGTAACTCTACACCCTTGCCTTATTTAGTATATGCGGATCTATGACTATGCAAATTAGCCCCGCCTCCACTCATTCACAGCTCAGAGATCCACTCTTTGACAATCATTGGTTACAAGGTAGTTTGAGACGTCAGAAACACCAGCGATTTCAAACTGCGTTTTTGAGAATGTCTTTGGTTCACTGCAGTTTTAAGGAAAAAATACTTGTGTAGGAAGAAATGGTGTAGACATGAATTTGCACATGGTCCGTCTTAAAGCATATTGAAAACACCACATAGAAATACAAACAACATTAAAAGCTGGATTTTCACCACAGGGGGAGTTTAATCCATTTTTGTTGAGGCTATGAATACCACTTTAATTAGGGGTTCATAACAAAGGCAATGAAGAATATATGATTCAGACATTGGATTTGGGCATGTTTGATGCCTCCTATCATCTGGATGCAGCCATGGTTGAAAAAAAAGCAACATTAAAGTTAGCAGTTAATTGCAAGAAATTCAGATAGTTTGGGATAGTTTGACTAATTTTACTGTTTTACTCAATCATATTTGTATTTTAAACAGAGTTTACAGATTACTTTATTTCTGACCAACCCCATTTCCATTTTGTGGAACCACTGTCCACTACTGAATGAAGCTCAGCCCACCTATAATTAATTTTTAGAGTGCATGTACACACACACACACACACACACACACACCAGTTATATAAGACAGCTCTGAAAAAAAAAAGAGATTTTGTAGGACTACATTTTATCAGAGACGGTCCAGGGAGGGAAAAAGATCTTACGAGTTGGGCTGAATCCATAATTAATCTGGGATGTTTGTCAAATCTTTTGACAAAGTACCCTTAAAAATCACTTTGTTAGATCAACCCATGCTCTTTGAAGATATTTCACTAAACAAACTTTGGAGGAACTTGATATTTTCAAAAAACTTTCCAAAAGAGATGTGAGGGAAATGCTGTTATCCTGTTTTTCCATCAAGTTGATAACATGTTATATTTATACAGCAGTTGGGATTGATAAATTGACTTGTCCAAATGAATCAGTTGATTCAGCAAAAGTTCTTCATGTATGGATATCAGCCAGACAGGTCTCCATATATACAGGACAGGCTAATGGACGCTCACTGTAAAGATGTATAATAGATGATGATATTATCTTTCGCAAGGATATGGATACTGGTGGCTCACCTTGAATGAACAATTCATGCGGTCGCTTCCTTTAGCCTTTTTTTTGGAATAGTACACAGAGGGAATCTCACCTCTGTCCCAATTTTGCTCTGTTTTCTTGAAAAAGTCAAAGAAAAAGACGTCCGCAATTGGACAGAACGTTAAAAATTTTATGAAGGTGTCACTGTGTATGGAGCTCCACACTCCGCTTCTTGCTTTCATGCTCTCTCACACTCTTTCTCCATCCCCCTCTCGCTCCTTCCATCTGTTGGAGCTGTTCGCCTTTCTTTCGGGGACACCGAAGCATTCATGCGGCTGAGACCCATTCTATTATTCAGCTATAACTTCTGGATGACAAAGGAAAGAGAAAAGGTGCAAATCACCCATTGAAAAGATGGAAAATAGCCACACTTTTTGATGCCTGGAGGATGAAACTTATTTTTTTTTTCGCCCCTCTGTCCGTTTTGATTAATAGACATGATTAGAAATAGACACAGGCAATCAGAACATGAATGAATCAGGCAGCCACAGCTACCCATGATGCTCGCTGTAGTCAGTGTGGTGCAGTTTTAATTGATGCTTATCTGAATAATAAATCATAGAAAATGAAATTTTTTTGTTTGGAAAAAATCCATGGCAACCCCTGAAACACTATTACCAGAAGGTTATCAGGCTGCAAAGGACACCATTCAATTTTATTTTGGATGTGCAGCAGCTACAAGTTTGAACTGAAGAGGACAGAGGGCCAAATAATAGACACGAGGATGGATGGGACTAAAATGAAAATAAATGGTAACACTTTACAATAAGGTTCATTAGTTAACCTAGTTAACTACCTTAGTTAACATGAACCATGAATGAACAATTACTTCTTCAGCATTTATTTATTAATCTTAGTTAATATTAATTTCAACATGTACTATGAACAGCTGTATTTTTTATTAACATTACCAAAGATTAATAAATACTGTAACAAAATTGCTCATTGTCAGTTAACACTTTAACCTTATTGTAAAGTGTTACTGAATAAATAAATAGAACATCATTAAAAGAAAGCAAAGCACATAGAAATTTTTAAATACTAGGTGCTTTTAGTGCAGCAATGTTTTTTCATTTATTTAGCGGGACATTGGATTAGTCTTACATTATTGTAACATAAGCAGTTATTTCATTATATTTCGATAAAACTGTTAAACTACATTTTACTGCTGAAGCCTCTTTTTCTCTTTTTCTAAATTCTGAGTTGACAATATTGTAAGTGAGTTCCACAAGGATGAGAACGCTTAAGTCTGAATCTCGTAATTACAGGAATTCTGCATTGTATTCTAGGAAATTCAACACTTTATGCATTATGATACATTAAGTGTTCTTCCACCTTAATCCTCAAAAGATTATTTATTAAATATGATGAAATAGAAACGAAATAGAAAAAAACTGTGTACCATCTATTCATCCATTTATCATTCTCTGTGTCTGCATAAGGCCTTTAAAAATATATATTCAAAACTTTGAAAGAATTATCTGAAAAAGTTTGCCGCACAGTAAAAAGTCAGTTTAAATTTCCATTCATTTGAATTGTACTTCCTGATATTCAAATTCTGCATTCTGTATGATATCTTAAAGCTACAATATGTAGCTTTTTTGGCCACAAGAGGGCGAAGTTTCCAACAATAACAAAGGCGTATGTTTATGACGCAGTGACGAGCTGAATGATGGGACTTGCTGTCAAGCTGATGGATCTAATAATGTTTATGGATGAGTGAAAACACTCATGTTTTTTAACATTACAGTGGTATGAAGCAGGTCGCGATTGCTAATGAGATATCACACGCGAGTCCCGTGGATATAAAGGAATAAGGAAATTTCATCCTATCGAACTACACGCAAGTGCTGGATTACTCACACAGGTCAGTTTATTAGACGAATTAAACTTGTGAGGGAACGCAGCACTGTTCCACTTGGTATAATGTTACACTATCACACTAAACGGCATTTAAATGTGTGTTGAAAGTTATAATGTTATTCTACGTGTTAGTTTGTTTGCTATACGAAACTAGCAGCTAGATCAACATAAGAATAACATCCTGACCATATTCTAACATTTCATCATGTCGAGCTAACGTTATAAAATTGATTTGTTTTATGTACATTTGCTCACCTGTCTAATAAAGCTGTCAAGTCGTGACTCGTGAAGCTCTGTCAAGTCCAAATTAGTCACGAACACTAGCTCTCTGTCGAGTGGAAGTCAGTCTCGGACGCTAGCTCTCGGCATCTCGAAAACGCAACGCTGATATTGATCCTCATTTTAGTTCTCCTTGTTTGTCAAAGTCTGCTTGCCATGGTCTATGTTTGAACGAAACAAGAACTGCGTGCCGCTAAACGTTACTCACTACGCAGTTGTCCACGTCTGTCGCCATGGTTACGTCATGGCTATGGCAGTACGAGCGGAAACCGAGGATAGTGCGGATATTGCGTCATTGACAGGCGGCATTTTTTCCGGGACGCGTCCTTACTTCAAATTGGAATTTCTCTTAATTAAAACATTTTTGGAGACTTTTGGTATATTGTAAGTACACAACTGCAGGAAATTATAGTGATTTTTGGATATTTTATCACAAAATTCTTACATATTGGACCTTTAAAGGGAGTCACCTAAAAAAGTTAATTCTGTCATTATTTACTCACCCTCATGTTGTTCCAACCCCGTTTCTTTCTTCTCTTGAACTTCAGTACTTCTTCATTTTTGTGTAAACTATTCCTTTAATTCAAATTCAGGAATTGATTTGAAATTTAAAAGGCATTCTCAATTTACAGCACTATAAAACTTTCATTTACAGATATACTAATTGCATTTTCTTAGAGAGAAAAAAACATGTCAACCACATTAAACAGCATGGAACTGTATGCTTATGAGCTTATTTGAAGGATTGAACATATACTGTTCCATGTTTTGGTCAAATTGAGTCATGCACTATTTCTGCTCCAGCTCCCTCAGCGACCTATGACATTTTTCAGTCATGCATTATCTATAGAAATGCATTTGTACTGTAAAGTGGAGTCACTAACTGATGTTCTCAATGCCTCGGCACACGTCCAGCTATCTAATAATGGAATTTGTTTATTCTCTGATTAATTTAATTATGGATATAAGTTGGATATAAGATATACTGTATATAGTTGTTGTAGCCCTAAAGTTTAATATTAGTGGGATGTAAAGAAACGTCAGAGACACAATAAAAGAAACGAGAGAAATTGCAAAGCATTTGCATATGTATGCATTGTATTACCATAAAAGACATTATAGGATGTTCAGTGGAGTGTCACAGCAGTTTGATACGGTGTGTGTGTGTGTGTGTGTTGTTTTTCCACTGTGACTGTCTGTCTCTTCAACATGGCCCACGATACCAAGAAACGTTTGTGCGTAAACATCTGTTTATGTGCTGTGTGCATCCACATCTGGCCTCCAGTCTCAGCAATCTGGATAACGTTGTGTTGCCTTTGGTGTGAAATTTGCTATGGGAATGGATCATGTGATAGAGATATACAGAGTGTTTGTGTGTGTTTATTTGGCTTGCCGTCTTTCTTCTTGGCGTGCTCATGTATCAGCAGGGCTCAGGGATTCACAGTTCATTGGGTTATTGGTCAGGCCCATTTTCCTTGCACTTTCCACACATAACTCAGCCTTCCTCTTTTATTCTGTTCAGGCTCTGAGGGTTATGATTCATATGTACAGTATTTCTTAGCAGAACGTCTTTGTGTGGGAGTCCAACTTTTAAACTGTTGATGCAAGACTGAATCTTAATATGAGTCCATAGAGATATGTATGAAGTAAGAGAAACGAAGAAAAACAGAGTAGTGGGGAGGGGGACTTAAAATAAAACATGATGAAGGCGGTCTTGATTTGTGCGGTGCGCGTTTTTAGATGAGATTTACATAGCGTATTTTCATTCTAATTAACATCTGTCAGGTCAGATGAGTTCATTCTGTTTGATGATATTAATGTGCCAAAAATATGCCTCCAAACAACACCTGTCAATCATCCGTTCCAACTCTAACGAGAGCTCGGCTCCGAGCTTGGCATACTTCAAATAACCGAGGAAGTTCCCTTCCCTCAGGAATAGATGAAAACAAGAAGTGGGTGAACCCTCTAAGTTGAGAGGTTACATAAAGCTATGGGTTTGGAGAAGGAACTGAAATAGTCCCAATCATTTCAATTTCCATCTTTACCATTTGAGCTCCTTTTCCAAGTCCAAACTCAGTCTCTCAGTGTGACTCACCACTACCTCACAATGAACAGAATTTTCTTTCTTTTTATCTTTCCTTATAGAAAGTCAAATATTCCTCGTTTTCTCACTTTCATTATTTCTTTAGTCAAATTCTCAAATTCAGTTCATTCAAAGCTATAGAGGCTTGTCCTAAAGCAAGCAAGCAAGAAAGAAATGAACAAAAAAGGAAGAGAAAGTAGGAAAGAAAGGTAAGAAGAAAGGAAGGAAGGAAGGAGAGAGAGAGAGAGAAAAAGTTAAAGAAAGAAAGAAAGAAAGAAAGAAAGAAAGAAAGAAAGAAAGAAAGAAAGAAAGAAAGAAAGAAAGAAAGAAAGAATCAAGCAGCAACATAAACACAGTGTTTTTCACTATAGGTAATGTTCTGGGCCACTGAACCATCAGTTTTGAGGGGATATTTTGTACACATAACATTAAAATGTGTCCTAGTGATACCACCTGAAGAAAGCATGTCCAAGATGAAAAACAAGGGACCTAAAACCGAGCCTTGTGGCACATCATACTTTACCTTTGTTGGACAGATCTTAATTTCCACAAACTAAGTGGTGGTGAACTGACAGATAGGATATAAACCAGATTAGTGCCTGCTGACCATACTGATTGCAGAAAACGTATGAAGATCTAGACTTTGCAAATAAAATGCAAATGCATCTGTTAGAGCACTGACCTAGTGGTTAGCCTACATGTATTTATTTATAAGTACATAGATGAAAGTGGCAAAATGCCAAAAAATAAATAAATGCTGAAGTTTGTGGTCATTGGCTTGAAATGTATTTAAGTGGAAAGAAACCATATTTATGATTAGAACAATACCAATGTGACACAGACAAGATGAAGAAGAAAGAGGAGCCACACAGTTCTTCATGCAGATCCTCATTTTCATTAATCCAATCATTTGCACACATGCATTCACACTAATCAAAGAGCCTCCACATTTCCAACAGTGGCCTACATACAGAAGCCAGTTTCCACTACTTATTTATTTAAATGCTATCTTCATAATACAAATACTCTCATAACAACACGCCAAGAGTGTGAGGATGTTGCCAGCCTTCATCCTCATTAGGAGAAATGGGGTGAAATTGAAGATGAGAAGCGCTTTTCGGCTCCTAACGAGGCCTCAGGAAAAGAGACCTGAGCTCCGTTGCATGAAACCTGACTCTCCGCCCTGCTCCCCATCATTGTTTGCTAATAAGCACAGAACTTTGTCTCTGCCGACTGTTTTCGTTCGCGATCTGCAACATCATTATTACGGCTGTTTGAAGTTTTGCTCTCCTTTCGTGCACATCTGCTCGCCTGGCAAGCTCTGGGAGCACAGACACCGGGATGAGCGGCGGAATCGCAAGAATGAGGGAGAGAGAAAAAGCAGAGGCGAAATTTGCATATCACATAAGGAGAGAGGTTGGAGACGGAGTCCTGGAGCAGATGTCGATTTGCATATTCAACAGTGGGCTGGCTGAGAGGGGGTTAGGAGATGTTATCTGGACACTGGCCTGTTGTGTTGCTAACCTCTCTAAATGCGTGGTGAGCCCGTGTGCTCGGGAGGGGGCACAGGTAATGAGGACAATAGGCAACCTGTTTTGTTCTTGTATTTTAGTGTTGGTTCTCCTGACAGACCGCTGCGAAGAGCCCTGGCCTACTTATAACAGGTGCAATAGGACTGAGCCTCCCCACAAAATAGAGGAATGTTTATTTTATTTCTGCTTGATACAAAAACCAAATTTTATTTGACAGTTTTCCAAGTCAGTGGATTGCATTAAAGAAAGACTGGATGTCTCAGGCTAAATACTGATTAAACAGAAGTACTAATTCAAATGATAATTGTCATTGATAATTGATTACACGAAACCTGGAACATGACCAATCTTCATTGACATGGGGTCCAGACATATAGTTATGCTATATAACATATTTAATGCTATATTGTAGCTGAACTTTAAGAGAGGCCACAATAACCTGGAAAAAGTTCTTGGTAATCAATCAGCCTAATAGGGTGCTCCTTGGTTTCCGAAAGAGCTCACCAAGACCGCCACTCAATGTCAGGGAGCACTGTCACAGCCACATTGGCCGGCTTCCTCATTAGTCACAAAGTGTGTGTGTGTTCAGCTAGACCAAGAGAGAGAGAGAGAGAGAGAGAGAGAGAGAGAGAGAGAGAAATACTGTCCGACTTCCACTCAAGAAATCATATACAAACATACCAACAGCAATGCCTAGGCAGAAACAGTTGTTCCAGAGTAGGTGTGGATCATGCTTGTGTGTCTGTGTGTCGAATTGGCAGAGCGATGGCGAGAGAGTGCGAAAGGGAAGGACAACGTGTAAAGCATTTCTTTATCACATTTCCTGTAACAACTGGCTAGTGGGTGGACAGCTCTCTTTGACAGTGCATCTCTTACCATACCCACACAAACACACATTTACACGGCCCATCATTAGAGAAAAAGAGAATAGCGGGGGTAGCTGGGAGCAAATGTCACCGGTCTGAACGGAGACTGTGAAATGCAAAGAAAAGGGGGAAAAGCACAATTATCTCACCAGCAGCGTGGTGAGAAATCCTGTGATTTAAGCAATGAACAGGGCTCCACATTCACGCACCGCAGAGAGCATATGACTCACAACCGAGACAGTCAAGCAAGGCAGCGTTATGCAGTCGACAAGTGACACTGGTGCACAGCTTTATGGTAACATACATCTACCGCAGTTCTCATTACAACATAAAGGACAGAATCCTATAAACAACACCTCATGGAACTGGTATTTTTCACAGACAAGCAAAACCTGGATGATATAAATTCACATCCCTATTCAGATAGGACTAGGTTTCCCTGAGGAAGTCTGGCAAATTTGTGTTTTCTTCCCACAACTTGGAATTACCAAACAAATTACCAAATGTTTTTCAGCTAACTCGAGGGTCCTCTGAGAAATATAATCTTGTCCAGATATGAATGTTTGTGATTGAGGTATTCTGTTTTATTTTCACAATGTTTCCTCCCATTTATGTTAACCTTCATTGAACATGTATCTACTTTTTTTCTTTTTTTTTTTTTTTTTGGAGATGTCTTCTACTCAGTTTACAAATTTACAAATGAACATAACATCAAATGGCTTTAAATAACACACACACACACACACACACACACACACACACACACACACACATGTTGGTGCGACAGCATTATGAGGACTCTTCATAGGCGTAATGGTTTTTATACTGTACAAACTATATATATTCTATCCACTTACACTGCCCCTATCCCTAACCCTACCCATCCCAGGAGACATGCTGCATTTTTTTAATAAAACATTGTTTGTTATGTTTTTTAAGCCATTTGATTTATGAGGACTTTTGAAATGTCCTCATAAACCACCCATAAGTTGTAATACCAGTGTAATACACATGTCATTATACAAATTTGTGTCCTCATAAATCACATAAACAAACCCACACACACACACATACACACTCTCTCTCTCTCTCTGTGCTATTTAAAGCCCTTTGACATTCTGAGAAAATTTTCATCTTTTGCAGTTATTACATATGCAGGTGTATAACATACTGTGGTATTCAAGGATTTTAAAATCTTTGCAATTTGATTGATTTCATTGCATACCAAAGCAGTCTGGTTACTCTAATAATAGATCCGAGATTAATTTCCGCTGTTCTCCACAGCTGAAATATTCATGACGGAAATTTAGATATACGAATATCTGAATATCTGAGATTACACCACATTCTGTGTGTGTGAATATTTAACATGAGTTTTAATAATTTAAATGACATAGACGATGAATTAGTCGGAATGTTTGGGCATATATTTATAGCAAAATACCTTCACTGTTGACAGTTTACTCTGAACAGAACAATGAAAGGATATATTCATTAAATAGGGCGACTGGAACAGCACAAAACCCAAAGCCATAATAATAAAACATTCAAACCATTATGCAAATTGTTTCACTGATCAACAGTTAGCTTCCTGAGCCTATCACATTTAGATGCACTCAATTCTGCTGAAGTTCAAGAGTAAAACTAATTTCCTGAATAGCAGAGTGTTGTTCATTATAAAGGGGTCAGATTATAGAATACAGAATTTTCTTGCTCTTTTGAAATAAGAGACTGATGTTCACAATGCAAAGTTACCTCCTCAGTTCACTAGGGGTGTCATTTCACATTTGCAGAAGCATCATTATATTGGTCATTTAAGACAAATAATTATTACATTTACATGTATCTGACGCTTTTATCCAAAGCGACTTACAATTGCTATACATGTCAGAGGTCGCACGCCTCTGGAGCAACTAGGGGTTAAGTGTCTTGCTCAGGGACACATTGGTGTCTATCAGTGGATTCAAACCCAGGTCTCTCACACCACAGGCATGTGTCTTATCCACTGCGCCATCACCACCCAGATTGTTTTACAAAGTTTTGTTTGTATTAGAGACTATTAAAGATTGTTTTACAAAGTTATTTTTACTTATAAGTGTATCCACTTATAGGATACACACACACACACACACACATGTTGGTGCAACAGCATTATGAGGACTCTCCATAGGCGTAATGGTTTTTATACTGTACAAACTATATATTCTGTCCCCTTACACTGCCCCTATCCCTAAACCTACCCATCACAGGAGACATGCTGCATTTCAAAATTTTTAATAAAACATTGTTTTTTATGTTTTTTAAGCCATTTGATTTATGAGGACTTTTGAAGTGTCCTCATAAACCACCCATAAGTTGTAATACCAGTGTAATACACATGTCATTATACAAATTTGAGTCCTCATAAATCACATAAACCAACCCACACACACACACACACACACACACACACACATAGTATATATATATACAGTGAAGAAAATAAGTATTTGAACACCCTGCTATTTTGCAAGTTCTCCCACTTAGAAATCATGGAGGGGTCTGAAATTGTCATCGTAGGTGCATGTCCAATGTGAGAGACATAATCTAAAAAAAAAAAATCCAGAAATCACAATGTATGATTTTTTAACTATTTATTTGTAAGATACAGCTGCAAATTAGTATTTGAACACCTGAGAAAATCAATGTTAATATTTGGTACAGTAGCCTTTGTTTGCAATTACAGAGGTCAAACGTTTCCTGTAGTTTTTCACCTGGTTTGCACACACTGCAGGAGGGATTTTGGCCCACTCCTCCACACAGATCTTCTCTAGATCAGTCAGGTTTCTGGGCTGTCGCTGAGAAACACGGAGTTTGAGCTCCCTCCAAAGAATCTCTATTGGGTTTAGGTCTGGAGACTGGCTAGGCCACGCCAGAACCTTGATATGCTTCTTACAGAGCCACTCCTTGGTTATCCTGGCTGTGTGCTTCGGGTCATTGTCATGTTGGAAGACCCAGCCTCGACCCATCTTCAATGCTCTAACTGAGGGAAGGAGGTTGTTCCCCAAAATCTCGCAATACATGGCCCCGGTCATCCTCTCCTTAATACAGTGCAGTCGCCCTGTCCCATGTGCAGAAAAACACCCCCAAAGCATGATGCTACCACCCCCATGCTTCACAGTAGGGATGGTGTTCTTGGGATGGTACTCATCATTCTTCTTCCTCCAAACACGGTTAGTGGAATTATGACCAAAAAGTTATATTTTGGTCTCATCTGACCACATGACTTTCTCCCATGACTCCTCTGGATCATCCAAATGGTCATTGGCAAACTTAAGACGGGCCTTGACATGTGCTGGTTTAAGCAAGGGAACCTTCCGTGCCATGCATGATTTCAAACCATGACGTCTTAGTGTATTACCAACAGTAACCTTGGAAACGGTGGTTCCAGCTCTTTTCAGGTCATTGACCAGCTCCTCCCGTGTAGTTCTAGGCTGATTTCTCACCTTTCTTAGGATCATTGAGACCCCACGAGGTGAGATCTTGCATGGAGCCCCAGTCCGAGGGAGATTGACAGTCATGTTTATCTTCTTCCATTTTCTAATGATTGCTCCAACAGTGGACCTTTTTTCACCAAGCTGCTTGGCAATTTCTCCGTAGCCCTTTCCAGCCTTGTGGAGGTGTACAATTTTGTCTCTAGTGTCTTTGGACAGCTCTTTGGTCTTGGCCATGTTAGTAGTTGGATTCTTACTGATTGTATGGGGTGGACAGGGGTCTTTATGCAGCTAACGACCTCAAACAGGTGCATCTAATTTAGGATAATAAATGGAGTGGAGGTGGACATTTTAAAGGCAGCCTAACAGGTCTTTGAGGGTCAGAATTCTAGCTGATAGACAGGTGTTCAAATACTTATTTGCAGCTGTATCTTACAAATAAATAGTCAAAAAATCATACATTGTGATTTCTGGATTTTTTTTTATTAGATTATGTCTCTCACAGTGGACATGCATTTTTTTTACCTCTTAATCACTAGAAGGCATCAAAAACTTGACGCAGCACTTTCCAAAAACATCCGCTTTTCAAGATGCACGTGGAAATTTGGCTGATCCTTGATTGGGTCGACGGAAGCAGCACAAATATTATGTGCTAATTTGATCTAATATTTTATGTTTTTTAAAATGTCGTATGTAAAATGAGAATTTATGAAATTATTGAATAGATTTTGGGGGGAAAAAATCTTCTTATTGGTTTTCAGTTTTGTTCAAAGTAATTAAAGCAACAGTTTTTCAATAACAGAAAAATACTTTAAGTTAACATGATAATAAATATCTGGTTGACTTTCCCATTTGTTGACATGAAAAGGTTAGATTCAGATGGTAAATATCATATATTAAGTTGGGTGTATTTAAAAATATGATATTAATCATATCATATAATATAATAAAATATAATTGATTGTTACTATGCTGTAAATCTATATTAAATTATTATAGGATCTCCTTCAATGCTTTCAGAAAGTTAAATTTTTATAATATTAAAAAATTTTGTTTCTGTATTTTTTAAATAATATTTTTATTAACATATTTTTAATGAGAGTATATTTATTGAACAAAAATGAACAAACAGAAAATAGTAACTATGCTAAAGTGATTGTTTTTAGCAAGTATTAGACAATATTAAATCATATTATTTCAGCTAAAGTATTAGTATCAATACGTTTGTGGCCGGAGCAGCTTTGCTCTGTTTACGGATATGACGAGACACAGGTGAGTGACGTATAAATGCAATGACCCACTAAAACCAAAATATAAACACTTATAGTAGGCATACTATTGTGGATCAGGGTAAGACAAAAATGTTTTGGAAGAAGAATTGAACATTTTGTTAATTTTGAACAAAAAAAAAGAGTAGCTTTTAAAAAAGAAAAGAAAGGAAATTATAAATACCTCATGGCATGATCCCAAGAATACACAAAATGCCTATTAACTTTTGAGGGTTTAAAAAATGTAAAAAGTCTCATGCAAACCATAAGACTAAACGCTTGTTTTTAGAACAAGAACCCTTAAATGGTTAGTTCAACCAAAAATGGAAATTAGCGCATGATATACTCACCCTGAAGCCATCCTAGGTGCATATGACATTCTTCTTTCAATCGGAGTTATACTATCTCCATCAATGGGTATATTTTTTTTGGAAGTCCATCAAAGCGTATCTATCCATGATAAAAGTGCTCGAAACGGCTGGACGTTTTTTAATACAACTCCGATTGTATTCAAATGAAAGAAGAATGTCATTTACACCTAAGATGGCTTAAGGGTGAGTAAACCATGGGTTCATTTTTGGGTGAAAAAAAAAAAAATTCTTTTTTTTTTCTTTCCTTAAATACCTTTAAGTAAGATTATAAAAGTGAACATCAGGGAAATTTATAAAATGTTACACATGTGTGGATCCTTTAAGTTGTGTCATTAAGCAAACTTGAAAACCCCCACACAAACATTGTTATTTGTACTGTGTTTCCAATGTCTCTTCTGAAGTCTCTGGGGGGTAGAGGGGCAGCGCGAGAGGTGGGAACATGTCTGTAATTCATGTAAATGTAACCTACTTCTTACTGCAGGTCCACCTTACTCCTTCTCTCCTGAATGCAGTGCTGCAGTAATGGCCCGGCTGTGGACAGCAAACACAACCATCCATATGACCCCTGAGACGGAGACGTGATGATAATTCCCAAAACACACACACACAGAGAGAGAGAGAGAGAGAGAGAGACTTGACAGACATTTTATTAAAACATACACTAAAACACTAAAATACAATGTATTTCACCCTTGTAGATGTACTGCTACAATCTGCACATAAGAAAAAATATATAAATTAAGAAAAATACAATTAAAATGACCATTAAACATCACTAATAAAACACTACAGTTGTATCTTCACATATTGACAATAAAGCACCATTTATACAACATTTAGACTCAAATTCAAATACGTTTATTGTGAATAGAATTTATTTTCCAGTCTGATTCTTGATTTAACCAAGCCAGTAAACATTTTCAGCGTGCTCATATTTCTCCCCTCAGCAGCCATTCTGCAAGTCTTCCAAATGGCTAGTTTAGCTTGTCCAACAGCAAAATTGGCCAAGGTACACTCTTTTCTGTGTGTTTTTGAATACTTTTATCCATCCATCCATCCATAAATAAAGAATGTCTTGTTAAGACAAAAACCTAGGCTTCCAAGTATTCTTTCCAATAAGGTAAACAGTGATACTAGCCTAAGACATTCAACAAAAACATAGAACACAGTCTCTGGTTTAGTACAAAAATTGCAGAAAGATAAAACAGCCATATTAAACTTGGAAACAAAACTATTTGTAGGTAACGCACAGTGCAATATTCTACACTGTAAATCCCTAGACCGTTTAGGAAGGTGACCTTTATACAACAGTCTCCAAGAGGGAGCAAAATCATCAGAGTCCATAAGATTTCTCTCCATTTTGTATCACATCTCTGATTAATATTCCCAAAATAATCAATCTTTACACATATCTTATAAAACTCTCTTTTTCCAAGAGTCTGAGGGAAAGCTTCTCTCCAAACATCTACAAGACAATGATAAGTTATCACAGTTTTAAGTTCTACCAGAAAGACTCTGGAGAATAATACTGTAACAATTAACCATTTATTAACAGCCCAGCAAGCAATATTATGATATAAAGTTCTTTGGCGTAGGCCCCGTCCGTAGCTCGCAATCCGAGGGTCTGGACTCTGCATTTCCTGCCTGAAGACGAAGGCAGGGTCGCAGCCGACCCCCTGTGAGGTATGGGAAGGGACCATCCTGGTGGTGGTGGGGAGGATGGCGGGAAAGGAACCATCTTGGTGGTGGTGGGGAGGATGAAGGTGAATGGAAGCGTCAGCATCTGCGAACTCAGACATGAGTAAGTACCTATCTTTTATACTACAAGTATTAGAACACGATTGGATAGATGAGAATTACAATCCCAGCCAGAACAACCATTCTATCTTGCAAAACATCACTTAAAGCAGTCTTCAGTTTTTTTAAAGAAGAGAATTCGCTCTGAACCAATGTTTGGAGCATACACATTAAATAGAGAAAAATTTCGAGGAACCAGGAACTAAAATAAAAAAACACTCACAGGATGCTCCTTATACTCCGGCCCAAAGGAATTGCATCCCCTGCGCTAACACTAGAACCATGACTGAATATAGCTTGCCCCTTCCATTCACTCTGCCATGGTACTTGATTATTTGAATCTGTATGAGTGTTTCTTGAAGAAAAACTATACTAGCCCTCTTTATTAGAGCCCTGCATTTCAGCCCGAGCCCGACGGGCCCCGACTTATTTACGACCCTCGGGCCGGGCTTCGGGACAATTTTCACGTCACAGTTCACACGCGGGCCGGGCCTCGGGCCTATTTTATTTTTTATAGCCTATTTTAGACATTAATTAAAATATAATATGAGAAGATGACAATTGAAAAGCAAACATAGAAAGACGTTTTATAACCTATTACACTGACATGTGACTGACACGACAGTGCTCGCGCAAACACACACAGGTTTCCCGGCGGCGCGATCCGAGATTCGCGCGACCGCTCGTTCTGTGTTTCGTGTCCGCCAGCAGCAGAAGGAGCGAGCGTGACTTCAGCGCAGCAGGAAATAGTGCGACTGGATTAAAACCTTCCACTGTGGATGCTGTGCTTTTTCTTCACGATGCTCTGTAAGAGACTGTTCTTATGTTAAAGGAGGCTGTCTTGGTTTTCGTTTGATTGGGCTTTATTTGTATTAGTCTGTTGGAAACTATTGGAAATAAGAATGGCCATGCATGTTCTGTAGTGACCTTGAAGACTTGATTTTTGAGGTAAGATAACCTGCATGTTTGTTTTTAATTTAATTTATTTGATTTGTTTAGATTGTATTTAGCTCGTTTACTTTGCGAAAGCTGTTGCGACTGAGCAGCAGAGCAGTTGCCTCAGTTTTCCAAAAATGATAATAAACGTTTAAACAAACGTTAACTGTCTGTGTGATGCTTAAATTGTTTTATATCTATGTATTTCATTGTAGCCAAGTAAGTGTTGATTTGAGAGGCTAAATGGATCAAACATGTTTAACTCGCTGTCGGCTGCATGGTCGTTATACAAAAAAACATTTGTCCAAATTAACTTAATAAATAAATGAAAATAAACTTACCTGTAACTACTTTGTCATTGAGAACATAACATATTTGAATGACTGCAACATAGTCAGGCTGGCTTTTTGTTTAGTTTTTTTTTTTTAATAACGGGCTCGGGTCGGACTCGCGCTGATAATTCTGATGAGCTGTCGGACACGGGCCGGGCTAGGGCCTGAGCGTCTCGGGCCAGGGCCGGGCTAGGGCCTAGATTTGAGGCCCGTGCAGGGCTCTACTCTTTATCATAATATAGTCAAAAAGACTAAACCTTTTAACAGCATCATGACACCCATTAACATTTAAAGTGCCAAATCTCATGGATGCCATAAAGAGAAAGAAAGAAAAAATACCTAAAAAATTGCATGCTAGCCAGCTAGCTATCAAAGGTTGCCTTCCGCATAGCTACAGTACAAGATATCAGAAAAAGTTTCAAATCCGGAGAGTACGACTGTCACATACCTGTCCTGTCTTGTGTTGCACATGGGTGTTTGTTATGTTGTGCCATGTGCTGTTGTGATTGTTGATCCCTCCCCCTCGTTACCTGATTAGTGTTTGAGTTGTTCCACCTGTCCCCTCTTGATTTGTTCCCTATTTAAGTCTCCTCTTGTTTGCTGTCTTGGTCGGATCTTTGTCTTATGTTGTTCCAGTTCCTAGTGTTCATGTTCATGTTCCTGGTTCTGTTCTGTGTTCATTTGATATGTTTTCCCCCTTGTGGGTTTTTGATTTGTGTTTTGTTTTCATTTATTAAATATATTCCCATCACTGCACTTGAGTCCTCCTCTCCACTTTTTGTATGCGTGCCGTGACAGAAAGATCCGACCACTGAGGACTCAGCAGAATGGAGGATGAAGAGTTTGGCTGGGGGAGTCCGGATTACGATGACGAATACTTAGATTGCCCGGATTACTTCATTTCCACATTTGGATCAACCCAGTTCTCTCCGATCGGCGGTGTCAGAAGGACTCCGCCAAACCTGGGTTCCAGCGGGGGGTTTTCGGACTTCTCGTCCCCAACCAAGGAGCGGGAGAGGAGAGAATTTCGGGGGACCCGCCAGGTAATTTTTCGTGGGACCCGGGGAGGTTGTAAAGGAGGAGGAGGAGGGGGTCGAGAGGAGGGTCAACATCACTCGCCATCCTGGCCTCCCTTCGATCCTGGACCGGTGGAAGGCAGTTCTGGGACGGCTTCTCGCCGTCATGGACAGAGGAGGAGAAGGCACCCGTCTGCCCAGCGAGAGAATGTCCACGTCCCGTCTGCCCAGCGAGAGACTGTCCACGTCCCGTCTGCCCAGCGAGAGACTGTTCATGTCCCGTCTGCCCAGAGAGAGACTGTCCACGTCCCGTCTGCCCAGAGAGAGACTGTTCATGTCCCGTCTGCACAGCGAGAGAATGTTCACGTCCCGTCTGACCAGTCCGAGACCGTTGGCGCTCCGTCGGCCTTCCTGAGCTGGGACTATCTGGAGTGTCTGGCCCGGATTCTGGACATGCCGGTGTTCGGCGTTTCGGGGTTGGCGCCTGGGTCTGTTCCGGAGCTGGAGCCGATGCCTGTTCCGGAGCTGGAGCCGATGCCGGTGCCGGACCCAGTGTTTGTGTCTGTGTTTGTGTCTGTCCTTGTAACTGTGTCTGTTTTAGTGTCTGTTCCTGAGCCGATGCCTGTTCCGGAGCTGGAGCCGATGCCTGTTCCGGAGCTGGAGCCGATGCCGGTGCCGGACCCAGTGTTTGTGTCTGTGTTTGTGTCTGTCCTTGTAATTGTGTCTGTTTTAGTGTCTGTTCCTGAGCCGATGCCTGTTCCGGAGCTGGAGCCGATGCCTGTTCCGGAGCTGGAGCCGATGCCGGTGCCGGACCCAGTGTTTGTGTCTGTGTTTGTCTGTCCTTGTAACTGTGTCTGTTTTAGTGTCTGTTCCTGAGCCGATGCCTGTTCCGGAGCTGGAGCCGATGCCTGTTCCGGAGCTGGAGCCGATACCGATGCCGGTTCCGGAGCTGGAGCCGATGCCTGTTCCGGAGCTGGAGCCGATGCCGGACCCAGTGTTTGTGTCTGTGTTTGTGTCTGTCCTTGTAACTGTGTCTGTTTTAGTGTCTGTTCCTGAGCCGGAGCCGATGCCGGTTCCGGACCCAGTGTTTGTGTCTGTGTTTGTGTCTGTCCTTGTAACTGTGTCTGTTTTAGTGTCTGTTCCTGAGCCGGTGCCTGTTCCTGAGCCGGAGGCAGAGCCAGTGCCTGTTCCTGAGCCAGTGCCAGTGCCTGTTCCTGAGCCGGAGGCAGAGCCAGTGCCTGTTCCAGAGCTGGAACTCATGTCGGTTCCGGACCCAGTGTTTGTGTCTGTGTTTGTATCTGTCCTTGTGACTGTGTCTGTCCTAGTGTCTGTTCCCGAGCCGGTGTCTGGTCCTGAGGGGGCTTCGCCCTGGCCGCCCGAGGGATTTTCGCCGCCCTGGCCGCCCGAGGGGTCTTCGCCGCCCTGGCCGCCCGATGAACTGTGTTTCTCCCGTCCCACCCTGGTCTATCCCTTCAGTCCCTCCAATCAGTTCCTTTCGTTCCGCCCTGATGTTTCCTTCCTGCCCCGCCCTAGCCTGATGGAGCGTCTGGTAGCCGCTCCTTAGGGAGGGGGTTATGTCACATACCTGTCCTGTCTTGTGTTGCACATGGGTGTTTGTTATGTTGTGCCATGTGCTGTTGTGATTGTTGATCCCTCCCCCTCGTTACCTGATTAGTGTTTGAGTTGTTCCACCTGTCCCCTCTTGATTTGTTCCCTATTTAAGTCTCCTCTTGTTTGCTGTCTTGGTCGGATCTTTGTCTTATGTTGTTCCAGTTCCTAGTGTTCATGTTCCTGGTTCTGTTCTGTGTTCATTTGATATGTTTTCCCCCTTGTGGGTTTTTGCTTTGTGTTTTGTTTTCATTTATTAAATATATTCCCATCACTGCACTTGAGTCCTCCTCTCCACTTTTTGTATGTGTGCCATGACAACGACTCAATACTGGGCTTGTGAAGCCCCTTTGTATTGTCAAGGAAGGTATTTATCTGCTGTAGTTATTTTAGTCCTACCTTCAGAAGTATTCTCCAAGTCCATCATGTCATTCCCATCATAGAGTTCCTCGTCATCCTTATCGAAATCCACTTCTTGCGAAACATTATCTCCTTGACTCTGATCAATCGATTCATCAGTACTTATTTTAATATCACTTACTTCGGGTTCTTTTGTTGTTCATCCTCGAGCCTCATGCACATCTTTTGCATGTACCTGATCCGAACTCAACTCTGGCTGTGTGACAACGGACATGACATCAGCTACCTGGGCAACCTTAGCTATCTCCACAGCACTATTGCTGGAATTAGCCTTGTGGATGTAGTAACGGCGCAACGTCCGCAACGTCAGAAACTCGCGCCCCACCATCAACCATATTATCAGCCAAAACTTAATTAACGCCTTATTTCTATTACGATGCGGGCAAGTCTGTCGAACGTGTCCGAATTCGCCACAAATGAAGCATTTCATTGACTCAGAACTTATAAAAATAGTGTAATCCTTCCCTTCAATGGTTAGTTTCGCCGACAAGTTCAAAGGATCGCACTGAGAACTGAGACTCACTAATTTACCATATTGCAATAGTATTTCCTCTAGCTTCTCATTTTTTACAAATGGAGGTACGTTTGACAAAATCTTTTTTGATGGGCTCGACAGAGGCAAAACAGGCACAAACATTTAGTTTCTTGTTAATCCGCTCTCTATTAAATCATTAACCATCTGGCTTTGACTCAAAAAAATAACTATCGCCTTATTCATGCGAGAGGCAGACCTGGGGCCTCATGTACAAAGACTTGCGTTGAATTCATACTAAAACATTGCGTACGGACAAAGCTGTAAATGTCACAGTCTTCGTCTGCACCTTTCTGTCTTCGTCATCTTCACTACACTTCCCAGCATCCTCTTGTCTCCACACCTGAATTCACTCCCTCAATCATCCACCTGTTCATCGTCTTAATCATCTGTGTCACCTGTCCTCACCTCGTTAGTGGTCGTTTGTATCTGTATTTAGTTCTCTCTGTTTCAGTCTGTCCTTGTCGGTTCTTGTTTATGTTACCAGTGTTAATGTTACTGTGTTTTTGTGTGAGTTATCCTTCTGCCCGTCATCCCTGTATCTGTGTTTGGATTTATAGTAAAGTTTATTGAAATTGGAACTTTGGACTCATCTTGTTCTTCAGCCCGCACCACACCCGTGACAGTAAATGTGCGTACGCACCAAAAAAAACAGATGTATGAATCTCTGCGTACGAAGGATCCCACGCATATTCTCTTTGTACATCCCAATTAACGTAACATTTAGCGCACATGCACGAGCACAACGCCCCACCCTTAATTAAATAAATTTAAAAATGGTAATGAGTCCACTTTGGCAAAAGAAAGCAGTAAGAAAACGGCTAAAGCAAGCGGCAAGAAACGAAACTGCTGCGCACCGAAAGTGTGGACAGAACAGGCAGTGGTAAAGGGGTCGATGAACTTACACCCTTTGAGCAGAGAGTTGCCTCAATTATGGGTGACACTTCCCATACAAAAATGTAATATATGGCCATATATGTACTTATATTTTAAATAGAATGACATATATCTATTCTATACATATATTTGACTTATCTGAGAACACAATATATGCCTGCAACATAGGCTATATGAACATTTATGTGTCCAAACATGTGAAGAAAATATTTGAGTTCATCCATATATGATACCATATATCTGCATACACTCACCGGCCACTTTATTAGGTACCCCATGCTAGTAACGGGTTGGACCCCCTTTTGCCTTCAGAACTGCCTCAATTCTTCGTGGCATAGATTCAACAAGGTGCTGGAAGCATTCCTCAGGGAGTTTGGTCCATATTGACATGATGGCATCACACAGTTGCCGCAGATTTGTCGGCTGCACATCCATGATGCGAATCTCCCGTTCCACCACATCCCAAAGATGCTCTATTGGATTGAGATCTGGTGACTGTGGAGGCCATTTGAGTACAGCGAACTCATTGTCATGTTCAAGAAACCAGTCTGAGATGATTCCAGCTTTATGACATGGCGCATTATCCTGCTGAAAGTAGCCATCAGAAGTTGGGTACATTGTGGTCATAAAGGGATGGACATGGTCAGCAACAATACTCAGGTAGGCTGTGGCGTTGCAACGATGCTCAATTGGTACCAAGGGGCCCAAAGAGTGCAAAGAAAATATTCCCCACACCATGACACCACCACCACCAGCCTGAACCGTTAATACAAGGTAGGATGGATCCATGCTTTCATGTTGTAGACGCCAAATTCTGACCCTACCATCCGAATGTCACAGCAGAAATCGAGACTCATCAGACCAGGCAACGTTTTTCCAATCTTCTATTGTCCAATTTCGATGAGCTTGTGCAAATTGTAGCCTCAGTTTCCTGTTCTTAGCTGAAAGGAGTGGCACCCGGTGTGGTCTTCTGCTGCTGTAGCCCATCTGCCTCAAAGTTCGACGTACTGTGCGTTCAGAGATGCTCTTCTGCCCACCTTGGTTGTAACGGGTGGTTATTTGAGTCACTGTTGCCCTTCTATCAGCTCGAAACAGTCTGGCCATTCTCCTCTGACCTCTGGCATCAACAAGGCATTTCCGCCCACAGAACTGCCGCTCACTGGATGTTTTTTCTTTTTCGGACCATTCTCTGTAAACCCTATAGATGGTTGTGCGTGAAAATCCCAGTAGATTAGCAGTTTCTGAAATACTCAGACCAGCCCTTCTGGCACCAACAATCATGCCACGTTCAAAGTCACTCAAATCACCTTTCTTCCCCATACTGATGCTCGGTTTGAACTGCAGGAGATTGTCTTGACCATGTCTACATGCCTAAATGCACTGAGTTGCCGCCATGTGATTGGCTGCTTAGAAATTAAGTGTTAACGAGCAGTTGGACAGGTGTACCTAATAAAGTGGCCGGTGAGTGTACAAAAAGTGGTACAGACTGGTTTCTTGAACATGACAATGAGTTCGCTGTACTCAAATGGCCTCCACAGTCACCAGATCTCAATCCAATAGAGCATCTTTGGGATGTGGTGGAACGGGAGATTCGCATCATGGATGTGCAGCCGACAAATCTGCGGCAACTGTGTGATGCCATCATGTCAATATGGACCAAACTCCCTGAGGAATGCTTCCAGCACCTTGTTGAATCTATGCCACGAAGAATTGAGGCAGTTCTGAAGGCAAAAGGGGGTCCAACCCGTTACTAGCATGGGGTACCTAATAAAGTGGCCGGTGAGTGTATATGTGATATATAATATATACAATATATGTGTTTTAAATATATGAATTTTGCATATATTCTCATATAGGCAGCAGACATAGGCCTACATGGGCACTGACATTATATATGTAATTTACATATATTGACATATATTAGCTACATTTCTGTATGGGTTTACTGTCTCTGGCGTATATGCTGCTGTGAGACTCGGATTTACTACATGACTGCCACGAAGGTAACCAATTTCTCATTTGTTTTTACTTTGGTACACATATAGCTTACCCATTTAATTTTCAAATGCATTAATGCTGACCAAAAGTAGGCTACACCAGAGATTTTACGTATCCATTGCATTTGGCAAATGCGTGTACCCATTAATAATAGACTCAAACAGTGGCGGTTCTACATTGAATTACACCCTGGGCGAGACCCCCTTCGAGCGGAATTATACACTCACCGGCCACTTTATTAGGTACCCCATGCTAGTAACGGGTTGGACCCCCTTTTGCCTTCAGAACTGCCTCAATTCTTCGTGGCATAGATTCAACAAGGTGCTGGAAGCATTCCTCAGGGAGTTTGGTCCATATTGACATGATGGCATCACACAGTTGCCGCAGATTTGTCGGCTGCACATCCATGATGCGAATCTCCCGTTCCACCACATCCCAAAGATGCTCTATTGGATTGAGATCTGGTGACTGTGGAGGCCATTTGAGTACAGCGAACTCATTGTCATGTTCAAGAAACCAGTCTGAGATGATTCCAGCTTTATGACATGGCGCATTATCCTGCTGAAAGTAGCCATCAGAAGTTGGGTACATTGTGGTCATAAAGGGATGGACATGGTCAGCAACAATACTCAGGTAGGCTGTGGCATTGCAACGATGCTCAATTGGTACCAAGGGGCCCAAAGAGTGCCAAGAAAATATTCCCCACACCATGACACCACCACCACCAGCCTGAACCGTTGATACCTGGCAGGATGGATCCATGCTTTCATGTTGTAGACGCCAAATTCTGACCCTACCATCCGAATGTCGCAGCAGAAATCGAGACTCATCAGACCAGGCAACGTTTTTCCAATCTTCTATTGTCCAATTTCGATGAGCTTGTGCAAATTGTAGCCTCAGTTTCCTGTTCTTAGCTGAAAGGAGTGGCACCCGGTGTGGTCTTCTGCTGCTGTAGCCCATCTGCCTCAAAGTTCGACGTACTGTGCGTTCAGAGATGCTCTTCTGCCCACCTTGGTTGTAACGGGTGGTTATTTGAGTCACTGTTGCCCTTCTATCAGCTCGAACCAGTCTGGCCATTCTCCTCTGACCTCTGGCATCAACAAGGCATTTCCGCCCACAGAACTGCCGCTCACTGGATGTTTTTTCTTTTTCGGACCATTCTCTGTAAACCCTAGAGATGGTTGTGCGTGAAAATACCAGTAGATTAGCAGTTTCTGAAATACTCAGATCAGCCCTTCTGGCACCAACAATCATGCCACGTTCAAAGTCACTCAAATCACCTTTCTTCCCCATACTGATGCTCGGTTTGAACTGCAGGAGATTGTCTTGACCATGTCTACATGCCTAAATGCACTGAGTTGCCGCCATGTGATTGGCTGCTTAGAAATTAAGTGTTAACGAGCAGTTGGACAGGTGTACCTAATAAAGTGGCCGGTGTGTGTAGATCTTATATAATTTATAATTATTTTATAAATTGCAAATTAATAGCAATGCTTCCCACATGTGGTGGTGCGATAGACTTGTAGAACAATTCGTTGTGTACATTGCCTGTAAGAGTCGCCAACGGACAAAAACTATGAGAAATGTACGTACGCCAGACATGAGATTGGCGTGGAGGAACGCACATTCTCGCGTTAATTTCACTGTTAGTACATCCGACCGTGAGCGTGAAAGCTGACGTACGCCGTGTTTTTGTGCATACGCAGTGTTGATACATGAGGCCCCTGATGTTTACGCCGCCGACAACAGCACTCACGGCCACCAGGCAATCCTCTACTGACACAGACACATCAGGCATAGCCTACATTTGCAACCATGTCTGATCGTTAGTTGCGAGAAATCACCCGCATTGGTCCCCATTTTTCCCCACTCGCTGGCCGAAATCAGCAAAAATAATCCTACCACCTAATACAAATAAATTCAAGAAAGAGAAAAAAAGAAAATAAGGAAAAAAATATAAACTCCAGCTCAACAACACCTCTCACCCACGCCAAATTCCGTTCCCTCGCTCCCGGCATGCAACACAGAGAGAGAGAGAGAGAGAGAGAGAGAGCATGGTGTGAAAGAGACATTCCCACACTACCTTACCAGTACTGTGGCATTTTAAACCAGCACATTCCCTTAAAATAAAAAGAAGAAATAAAGTGGTGAAGTCTATTTCAAAAGCAAACTCCCACACCTGGAGGACCTGTCAAGCACTGTCTGCTATTGAGCTCCTGCACTATATCAAGCTAATGGGGGAAAAAGTGGGTCAACATGACTTATTCATGAGGATCCTCCATTTAAAAGCAGACACTGCGTATGTCTCAGAGAAAAATAGAAAGTCTCAGACAACACGGTGGATAAGATAGATAACTGAATTATAAATCACACAAGTCATTAGTTTAACCTGCTACTACAACTGATGTGTACGATCGATAAGCTATAGTGCCGTTCAAAGTTCAAACTATTCATAATTCAATGCATGTTTATTCAGTGTTAGCTCTCGCACATCCTTTTGCATGAAAACATAATGTGGGCGATTAATAACAAATACTAGATATTCAAAAACTAAAATTCAGCCGCTTCAGTTATGACCCACAGGAAGGAAATTCTTTAATATGCAATATGGCCTAAAGACAGTAATGAGATTAAATGGAGAGCACTGGAGACTTTAAGTTTTATAATTATTCTCTGAGAAAAGACTAATCTTGCATAATTTCAGAATAGACCTGGAAAGGTGCATTCAGTAGTCTGGTGCTAATTTTAGAAGTTCTACACATTAAGAAACAAATTGTGTTTTTGTCTCAATGTATTTCACCATATTGAAATGACGTGACCCACAGTGTTTCACTCACTAAGCATCGGAGAGAATCCCCACACTCATTGACGGTACTAGCCGGTGCTAGTAGCGTAGTGTTGTTTGGTGATGCAAAGAGGAAAAATTATGCATAACTTATTATCGTTCCTTACCAGCAGAGACAATGGGAGAATTAGTATTTGTATGAAACGAAGAAGACAAAAGACAGAATGACTGGCAAAGACAAGAAGCAAATGTAAACTTTGGTACGGCATAGCCTACAAATTTGATGACATAAAAATCCTTAGTAGTGATGCCCAAATTGTCTCTTTGTTTAAGGGAACTACTGTAGACCACTCTCAAAAACTTGTAGTATCAGTGTAATTTACGTAAAACTCAATGCTAACGCTAGCTTTAGTGCTACTACACTAAATATGCCTTTAAACTGTGCACATATTTGCCAAAATACTAAAGTCTGCCATCAAAAGATTTCTCTTTCAATTCTTCCAATATCAGAAGTGTGCCATATACATTACGTTTCTATAGGTAATCTGTAAAGACTTCTGAGAAAAAAGTTTATCCATTCCCTTTTATGATAATGAAAGAGAACCTTTGAGAAATTCCCTAATTGCCAAATATTCCCCAACGGATTAAAGTAACCTGTACATAGAAATCATAGAAATTCTGATTTTGATCGCAATTCTGCTTAACCATCCTGGTTTCTTAATAATTTTTAAGAATAATTAATTGATAATTCCAAATTCCCTCAGCATTTTTTTAGATAATTTTCAAAATTATGAAGAAAAACCTGTAATAACAAATCAGAAATAAATTACATTATAAAATGAGAAAAAAGTTTATTGCCTGCTCAGTTGCACCAAACTACTATCTTTAAAGGAACACTCCACTTTTTTGGGGGGGAAATAGGCTCATTTTCCAACTCCCCTAGAGTTAAACAGTTGAATTTTACCAGTTTTGAATCCATTCAGCCAATCTCCGGGTCTGGCGGTAGCACTTTTAGCATAGCTTAGCATAGATCATTGAATCTGATTAGACCGTTACCATCTCTCTAAAAAAAATTACTAAAGAGTTTAGATATTTTTCCTATTTAAAACTTGACTCTTCTGTAGTTACATCGTGTAACTTTCAGGCGCTGCGTAATATCATTGCGCCTGCTGCACCCATAGTATGGCAGCAAAGTTCCTTGATTATAATGCATGAATGAGAGTATAGTTCCTAGCCATATCGGCCTAGAAAATCGCAACTTTTCATTTTCCGTCGGTCTTAGTTCACAATGTAACTACAGACGAGGCAAGTTTTAAATAGGAAAACTATCGAAACTCTTTGGTCATTTTTTTCAGAGAGATGCTAACGGTCTAATCAGATTCATTGATCTATGCTAAGCTATGCTAAAAGTGCTACCGCCAGACCCGGAGATTGGCAAAATAGATTTTAAATACGGTAAGACTCAAATTTTTAACTCTAGGGAAGTTGAAAAATCAGCCTATTTACAAAAAAGTGGAGTGTTCCTTTACCTAGTAACTATATCTCTCAGAAATCTTGTAACAAATATCTTTCCATCCATTGCATGAATCTACACAGACTCTTCAATCATGGTAAACAATGACTCAAACACTCTGAAAGTTGATAGTTCCAATTGTTCTTATATCATAATAAAACAAATTGTCAAGGTGGCAGTTTTCACACAATGTGATTCATACAAAAATATACATCCCTAAACCCATCCCTGAATGTAATCATCAGTGGGGCGTGAACAGATTGAGCTAAAATGTACATATGAGATTGTACAAATTCAAACGAATAAGCCACCAATTCTCCAAAACGTAAAATAGTTATAAATTTGTTTCATGAGAGTGTGTTGAAATAATACATGATGATCATCATGACAGCATCAGAATTTAAGGCCGCTCTGATGCATAGCACATTTTTTAAATCAAATTCTGTCCACAGATTAAAGAATGCAGACGTTGCAGACGTTGCAGAACTAGCTGCCAAAACCTCCTTAAGAAAAACAAGCAACCTGATTTGACAAAACAAACCCAAAATAAGCAGCTTGCCTCATTAGGTTAAATAAGGGGGACAGGAAAATATATATCAGACTACAATAAGACCTTTTGCTCTGTGGCTAATCTCAGACAGACAGACAGACAGACAGACTGACTGACAGACGGACAGATGGACAGACGGACAGACAGAAGGGCGGACAGACGGACAGACGGACAGACGGACGCTGTCACCTCAGCGTTCAAGATTACTCTCGCCACTGTTGCTCAGGCCATCAGTGGAGAAAACAGGCCTGTGCAAGAAGTGACATTTAGATCCAGGTTTTCTCCACTGCTTTGTCTCCTCCTGGTCGTGATGCTGACATTTAATTAGGAGTAGAATGAAGACAGTACTCCAGATTGAGCTTGTACTGACTCTGACCTTTTCAGCCCCTTTGCTCTGATCTGTCATTATAATACCAGGCCACAGAAAAACACTCACATGATAAGAATACCAAATCGTTCGCCTTACTGCCGGGAGCAGCTCAATTTAACGTCGGGACATTAAATCTGCATCCCAGAGTGTCTTGCTCCATACATTCATTCATTCAATGCATATCGCTCACTTTAAATCATTCCTGTCTGTCTATAACAATCTCTTTACGTCTCACACACACCTGTTGACCATGACATAGCAAACACACACTTGTCTTACATTATCAAATAGCCAACAAGCAAAATGTATTTATTTTTGTTGCTTTGTTTGAATCATTTATATTTAGCCCATCACTAATAAGTTTCCTTTTCTTTATCATGGACTCTCTTATTGACCTTTTTAGCTAACTAAACAGAATAGCAAAAATAACGACTGTCCTCAAATATGTTTTTGTGTGCCTGTGTGCCAATAGGGTTGAAGGCTTGGACTAAGGCAGATCTGAATGAGAGATTGCAGTTAATTGTAAAAATGAAGTGGGTTTAAGTGGACTAATGATTGGAGGAGAGAGAGAGAGAAAGAGAGAGAGAGAGAGAGAGAGAGAGAGAGAGAGAGAGAGAGAGAGAGACAGAGAGTCAGAGAGTCTGTCTTTTCACCAGAAGATTGAGCTATGATATTTGAATTGAATAAAGTTTTTTTTATTTTTAAAAGATGAAACGTTTGAACGGAGGAATGATTCACAATAAGATGCATTTAGAAAAAAAGACATGGTGAACTTCCATTTCACGCTTTAACGTTCGAATATCAAATCATCTCTCTCTCAGGTCATTAATTGTGATCAGATTATTTGTGATGTGATCAAAGAGATGGTTGATGGTTCTAATAATAAAATGAGCAAGTGCACGATTCAAATGATCACGCTTTGCTGACTTACACACCATTACATCATCTATTTTCATTATTTGCTTCCACCGGCCAGGATGACAGGGAGTCGAGGTGAATTGGGGTACACTGAGAATATCGTCTGCAAATAAAAGAAAGACTCAACTGAGCTTTGAGCTTGCAAAGACAAACACATGAGATCTTTCATCCTTTTTGTTCATCTGCGCCAAGGAGCACAACCCAACCCCCACAAGACTGTTTCTCTCCACGTTCACTCAACATCTCGAAATAGCTTCTCCACACCCAGGTTGCCCATCAGTCTTTAGAAATGTGACCCCAATACCAAGGACCATGGAGACTCGACATAGTCTTGGCAGCCAAAAGTGCCCAGATGTCCGTACGATATTGGGCATGCGTCCAAGCTGTCTGAGTGGGCCGAAATACTTCACGCCACCAGATAGAAAGGGGGGCTGAAAGAAAACAACTCCAAAATGGCAGCCGAAGCAAAGCAGGGAGAGTGTGAGGGGAAGTGAACAGCTTGCAGCCAGAAGGTCAGCCACCCAGAGTTCAGAGAATAGAGAGCGCCTCGGAAAGGTGTACAGACGATGACAGTGACTGGCTTTGACAGTCAGACATGAGAGAGAGGTCCAAAAGCAAGTGACAGAGGAGAGTTTCTGGGTGAGTGTAGTTGAGAGCACATATGGTGAAGGGTGTCGCTGTTCCTGTCTGTAGCTCTCGGAGGAGGCCATATGCCCCCACAGCAGGTCTGGACACCAATGGACTCCCATTAGCTGCATAATTTAACAAGAAAGGCCCAGGACCAGAGAACATGGTAAATGAGGCATGTGTTCCTGGACAAATGAAAATCCATGATTGAGAGGGCAATAATGGCCCTGGTACCACACAGCAGAAACTTCTGAAATATTGGAAAACATCTTTGTGTTTTGCACATCGGAAAAAACTGAATGGTTCCTGTGGTGTGGAAAATTTATTTTTAAAGGTAAGAACAGTCTCTTACTTAAGCTCATAGTCTGCAGTTATTATAATTATGATACAAATTGAAAAATCTGTCAACAAAATGCTGAGTTGAAACACTATTAACACACTGTTTACAACAGTTAAGACTCTCATATAATAACATCCACACAAATAAGTAAACTTTCGGCTTATTAACTCCAAAAACTGCTTTATTATGTGAAATGTGTCACTGCATAACTGGATAACTTGGAAGCAGTTCCACATAAACATTAATTAATACTAGGATCCTCAAGAGATCTCGATAATTGGTAACCTTTTTTTTTCTTCAGATTTCACAGGTACTATGTAAAATTATGACCAGTAATTTTGACAGCAGTGGTTAATTAGGCCAAGATAATGCAAAGTAATAAAATTATTAGTATTTCTATCCACATTGCTCATTTTGATGTGTTTTTGTACGTCAATCAGAGTTCACAATCAGGTTGGTCACACCACAGGATTTCTACATTTCAATTTTGAAAAAAATATCTAAAACATATTTTTTTTATGCTTGTACACAAACACAAAATCTGTTCTTTGCTGTCAAACAATGAAAACCTGTAGTAGTAGTCAAAACCTATAGTAGTCAACCACCCTAAAATCAATAATGAACTTTGATAGCATGGTAATAATTGAGTCGTATATTCATATCACCATTGTACATTGTACAAGATCTCAAGATCTGCAAAATCTTCTAAGGAAATTTGAATCTGAAATCTTTCTCACAGCGGTTTCTGTATTGTACTCTAGTCTAAATAAAAGCAGAAGAATTGCTTTAATGAAGCTGACTGTTTCCTTAAAACAACATTATTCTATTAAACTCTTAGTTGCATCTGGAAGCCTGCACAAACAACTCTGCTTATCCAATTTGTGTTGATGGTTTCAGCTAGACGCTTTAGAAATTACACACAAATCTGAGAAAAGCCTCAGAGACAACTTGCAGCTACAAAGAAAATAAGAGCTGACAGAGTGTTTTGCATTCATCTTTGCCATTTCATCATAAATCTCCTTCATCATCTGCATTTGTCTACCTGGCACATTTCACAAATGCGCTGCACTTTAGTATCTAGTGTCTTAGTCTACAGCATTAGAGGCACAATTCCTATTTTCGTTGCGAGAACTATATTAAAATGGTGGTTGTCCTGAGACCCACCTCAAAAGTCTTCACCCTCTTTATTGAGTCCAATTGAGTTTAATTGATATTCAATGAATTGTTGTAAAAAAACAACAACAAAAAAAACAATTGTTTTCATCATTAACTAGGCTAATTTCTACAGAAAGCATGATCTCATTAGTTAACTTGTTAGTCCCTGTGTATTTTTACCCTGCGTTCTCCCTTATTCCCAGTCTGTTCTCGTTTATGTTGTGCTGTGTATGTTGGATTTACACCTCTGATCTCCTGAGTTTGTCATTAAAGACATTAATATTGATGCTCCTTCGTCTTCGTGCACTTATCAACGCCTGACAGAAGAACGGATCAAAAACTGTTTATTTTGCACCTGACAGTTAGCTAAATTAATAAATGTAATGTTTTTTTTCTTTCTTATATTAAATTTTTTGTATTAGAAATTAATAATATACTAAAAATATATGTAGTCTAAAACTAGAATCACCTACAAAATGACCGCTTAATTTAAAAAATTGACAAATTTAAAAATAGACAAATTAAGGTTAATTTAGATGTAATAGACCATAGGAAATTAATAGGAAATGAAAATATTGTATATTATTTAGTGCAATGATCAACAACAAGCACCTCTTTTCACAAACCAGTTGTTGGAAAAACTTAATTTTCAATTACTTTTACAGCCTATCTTGCACTGTATTTATGGAAAGTCACACCTCCATCATCCCCTTTCACTAATTGTTTTCCTTCACAATTACTCTCTCTATTCAACCTCAAACGTCCCTGCTCGCCCTCTCTCTATCTCTATCTCTCTCTCTTCCTCCGCACATCCAAATCATGGCACAAGATCTGACAAAAAGAAAAAAGCAGCACCCTCATCATTAAGTTTATCAAAAAAGCAGAAAGCTGCTGCTACTTGCTCTCTGGTGGGTTGATTCTCTGTGCAAAAGTTCCTCTCCCACAACTCACTCAAGCAAAGGAAGGAATTAAAATGGTGGGGGAAAAATATTCCCCACTCTGTGCTGGAGACTGCCTTTTTCTGGTGTATGTGAAAAAACAAATTGCACATGCTCACCCCTTCTAGTGTAAATATACACGCTCATTAAGAGAAGAGGGGGAACATTAAAAAGTTATGTGGTGATGCTGGGAACAGAGAAGAGACATGAACCCTCAAACTAATGAAAGTGAACGAGGAAAAAACTCTATATACAATTTACGGCTTTGCAAAACTATATGAAGTCTTCTGGGGGTTCATATGAAAGAGAGTGAGACCTCAGATGGAGTTTTATGAGCTTTGCTGGAAAGGCTCTTATACAAACAAGAGTTGTCAGATGGAAATTTTTTGATTCCTTCAAACGTAGCTTTCCAACTGGAAAAGAACCTCATCCAGCTCCCAAATGCCTTCCAAATCTGCATGACACCAAATATCAAATGTGAGGGGTTGTTCAGGGTGTACAATGGTATTGTAACTGTCAAACAATTAAGTTTTAATAGTCTGTAGGATAGTCCCTTACAAAAAAATAAGTTTATTCATGTGTGCTATTAATAGTATACTACTTTTAAACTATACTTCTCAGAAATATACTTAAAATTGCACTAAAGTACTTGACTTATTCTGACTGAAAAGTCTTAAGTATAGTTTTTTTTTTTACTCTTTCCATTTTAAAAAAACATTTTATTCTAGCTTCACATCAATACTTGAATGTGGGTAAGTTTGTAGCTCATGACCTGTATTGTAATACAGTAGCCTATCTCTTCCTGCGAGTGCGGCAAGTTCAATTCAAAATAACAATGAATTTTGAACCCTGAAATATAATACACAATTAATTATGGCTGGATTGAATCAGCATATTATGTAATTAATTCAATCAAAATGTATTTGACGGTCAGCCCTATTTTAAAACAAATCCCAGACTGAACCAAACACAACAGAACAGCTGTTGAACTGACCTTGACTGAGAACACCAATAACATATTTTCACTTCCAACCAGAAAGACAGCATATCGGGACCTGAGGACACGTTTAAATTGCTCTGGGTGTCATTATTTTCAAGAACAAAGGAAGAGAAAACAAGTCTCATTTTTCTTTCCTTTCCTCCAAAATATAGTCTCTCTCACTCTTCGTCTTCTTTACCCAGTGACCCTCAGTGGTTGAGTCAACCCTGAGCTGTAGCAAAGGGCAAGCTCAGAGGAGGGGCACACATTAAAAATTCATAGCCCGTCTGCATATATCTGTCACATATTAATGTGCGCAAAACACACAACGCCTGCAAGGGGATTAGGGCTCTGTCCCCACAGGTGGGACTTACTGACAGAAATCAATGGAGTCGCTTGTCCATATCTTAGCCAGGGTACACAGCGGAGAAGAAAATATAAGAAAAGAGAAGGACAGAGAGAGACAATCAGTAAAGAATAAATCTGAGTAAGCATATTCCTGCATGCAGTTAAGGTTTAGTTTTGACGCAGCGGCAAAAAGATGGTCAAACCCAGGAGACCCAGCCAAAAAACATTCATTCTCCTTTCTCCTTTCCGATGTGCTGACGGTCTCTGGGAGATGTGGATAGTTTCACAGATCACACCCACATTGATTTTTGAAGACTGGATTGAGAGACTACAACCTCAAAGGGTGAATGTAATCAAATTAAATCATCTCTCCACAAGCAGCAAAAAAAAATAAAAAAAAAAATAATAATAATCACCCAAAGGGTCCACTCCAAACCATGTCTAAAAGACACAAATTGTGCTGCTCCATAGAAGTATAAAACCCAGAGGTGGACAGTAACAAAGTACATTTACTTGAGTACTGTACTTAAGTACACTTTTTGAGTATCTGTACTTTACTTGATTATTATTTTTTCTGGAAACTTTTTACTTTACTTCACTACATTTGAAAGACAAATATCGTACTTTTTACTCCACTACATTTCTGTCAAGGTCCTTGAGTAGAAAGTAGTAACGTCAGTCAGTGGATGATTTTTTCATCTCTAAAACGTGATTGTTTTTTTGCAGGTGACAGACAGTAATCACTCTTGTAGGGTCACGTGTTGGGAAGTCTGGCAATTTTTCATAATTTTCTTTAAACACTAATGAACTGGTGGCAAAATGGATAAAGACAGATCCTCGGCGCAGTGCGCGCATCCATGGCAAATAGGTCTTTCTGTTTTGCTGTTTGTTAAAACAGTATTGCTGTTGGGTAGTTATACAGCTATGGTTGTGTAGCTGGCTTTTAAAGCATGTTGTATTTTTATAGATCACTTGATTCAAATGTGCATGAATGGATACACATAGATGTGTACTTCTTTTGTTGGGGTGGTAGGAGTGTTAAATAAATAAAAAATGACTATGATTTTGGTCTTTTTTGTCAGTTCAGTTGTTTAATTTCTATAGGTTTTATAACATTCTAAGAGCTCTTAATTCCACAGATACTTCTACTACTGGTAGGTGTACTCACTAGGTTGCTTCAGAGGCATGAGGAAGAATTACATACAACAATAATAAAACAATGCATTGATATTTACTTTTTACTTTTGATACTTAAGTACTTTTAAAAGTGAGTACTTCTGTACTTTTACTTAAGTAAAAATCAGTCTTTACAACTTTTACTTGTAACGGAGTAATATTTGACCAGTAGTATCTGTACTTTCACTCAAGTAAGGAAGTTGTGTACTTTGTCCACCTCTGATAAAACCATACTCCACTGAAATGTTTACAGAAATAAAGGATGACTAAAGAAACGGAGCTTGCCTTTTCTGTATGGGGGTGCAAGAAATTGTATAAAGCCAATACCAAACACGAGCCAATCAGAAATTGACGGAAAATGGCTCACATTTATTTATTTATTTGCCTCAAACTTTGCTACTGTTTGCTACTTTTAAAGTTGCTGTGATAAATTTCCAAAAGGGATACCAAAAGATAATTTATGTTAAAATCATTAATAAGAGCATAAACAGGCTGAATTCACATATGGAGAGAAAAGGCCTGCAGTTTTATCTGCATTGAACGATGACTGCTTTATGAGTAGAAAAACGACTGTGTAAAAAGCGAACCTGGGTCACTTTAGCATTCCTGCATAATTTAGGAGAAGTGAAAGCGTGGAATTGAGGTGGTCTGGGTCAATTTGAATCAATTCTGCTCTTACAAACAAATAGCTACATATTCAAGCATTTTACAGTTAGCTTAAACAGGCCGCCCTTTTACAGCAGATTTAGCTTACAACAACCTACAGTCATGTATAACCTGAAAATGACTTTCATTTACAATTTAACAAACAATCCTAAAATCCAGCAATGCATTAAGGCAGAATATCAAGTACTTTTGGATTAAAATATCCAAAAACCACTAGAACAATGTTATATATTTTGTTGACTTGGTACTACATTTTCTCAAATGTTTCCAATAATGTTTAAATCCAGAGAAATCAGCTACTTTAACCAGTGTATCGGCCCGTGTCGTTGCGTCATCATCATATCCTCGCTAGCCATAGATAGTAAAAGAAAGGCTATACCCTTGATTCCGGTTTTACTTCCGTAGAAACCATGGAAACAACAAAGTATATATTATGTAAGTATATATTAATATTTAAAGGTGGTGTATGTGATTTTCTTTTTTGTCCATTTTTTCAAAATCACTTGAAATCCTATTCATAACCCACTTACAGCAACTGAGTTTGAAGCACTGAAATGAAAATTAAGCAGTTTAATAATCTGTGGAACAGGCAGGACTCGAAAAACTCCAGCCAATCATTTCCAAGACCACTTAGAATCATTGGACAGTAATCCGTCAATCAAACGGTTGTACCGTACCCCCCTCCCCCCATCCCCTTTGCGCGAATCAGGGCCAGCGTTGGAGGAAAGAAGGTAGGACCATTTGAGTTGTGTATTTTCAAAATCTGCCGGCCGTTTTGCAAATCCCATACCCCACCTTTAATCTATTATGTGCTTTAGTCGAGACAACTATTTTGTCAAATGGCTAATAGTATTCAGAAAGCAAAGAACTTTATTTGTAGTAACAGTAATACAGCATTTTCTCCAACATACAATATATAGCCTATTTTAAAATTAACTGCATGCCATTTAGCAGCACCTGTCATCCAGCTTTTATTAATATGATGCATATTTTGATGAAGTGTCTCAATTTAGTCACAGAGCGAACGCAGAGTAACGTTATGACAACTTTCAACACAGTATTTTAAGTATGATTGTGTTGACCAAGTAAAACAGCACTGTGTTACCCCACAATTTAACAATTAGGCCTACCTCTGAATCTTGGATTATTTTGAGGCAGAAATGACCCAATCTGAAATTTGGTAACAGAATACTCGCTCTAACCGGGTTACTGAGCATTTTATTTACTCAGTAAATAAATGTTATGTGATTTGTGAAGACTGAACAGTTTCATAAAAATAAAAATAAATAAAAAAATTGAACATTGCTAACGCGTGGCAGTTTCTTCACTTCTAATTAGACTGATATGTTTTCATTAAATATAGAGAAGTAAAGTCTGATATTATGGTATGTATAGTGAATTTACTTTTATTTCAAATAAATTCTGATCATTTGAACTTTCTATTCATTGAAGACTCCTGGGGGAAAATGATCATGGTTTCCACATATAAAGCGGCACAACATTGTTTTCAACATTTATAATAAAAATAAACCTTTCTTGAGCGCCAAATTAGCATCAGCCTGGACTTGATCCGTTGTGAAACAAGTATGCCGAACCAGAGCTGTTTGGACCAATCAAATTGTCAGGGTGGGCTTTATACAAAGATGGACAGATGATCAACAGTAATGTAATCATCCACGTCACCAAAGAGTGTTGAAGAGGGTTGAATTCGTTTACAACAAAGAATGGCTGCCGCTGGAGAATTTAGAAGTGTAGATTCAGACATCGTGTCTCTTATAGAAGATGTAGACAGCGTATTTATTTTAAAAGAGGAACAGAGAACCGCGATCAAGTCATATGCGTCGCTCAACATACGTCATATACTCCGCTGCTCTGATTGGTTGTAGGTCTATCCAATTGAGTGCAGAGGCATTTTCTTTCCAGTATCAGACTCACATTCTAACTACAGTCTGAGTATGACGACGTCAGGCTAGAAGACTGGAGTAATGATGCTAAAATTGCAGCTTTGCATCACAGTAATGAATTAGATATTAAAATGTGTTGAAATACAAATCAGGTATTTAAAATTTTAACAATATTTTACTGCATTTTTGATAAATGCAGCATTTGGTGAGCACAAGAGACTCTTACCAACATGAAATAAAAATAAAAAAATAGTGTACTTAAGTACAGTAATAAAGTGGGAAAAAATACTTTGTTACTGTCAACAACTTTTTCTTATTGCTTAATTTAATTGTGCTGCCTTTTCAATGTCAAAATACCTATGTAAAAAAAGTATGGTGAAAATCAATATATTTTGATAACAAAGTATGTGAAAGTATTAAATGCATTGCTTAAAGCTGCAGTTCGTAGCTTTTCCTCTTTGTCGTCATCTCTGTTCGAAATCTGCAATTGCAGTTATTCACGGAATTATCAACTTTACGTGGGTTGTGCCTCGGCACGGCACAGCGCGGATGAATTCAATGTTTTGAGGAGAATGTGCTGTCATTCACAGCGCTGGTGTGGATATACTGTCATTCAGAATCACACATTCTACTTTTTGAAAGTATGACCAATATAAGAATTTTCGGTTACACTTTATTTCGATTGTCACTTTAGACGTTCTACTAATTATAAGTAACTTTTCAACTACATGTCAACTAACTCTCATTAGAGTATTAGTATATTATAGTAGACTGTCAGTAGACTGTTAGGTTATGGTTAGGTGTTAGGGTTCGGGTTAGGAGAATAAGTTGACTTGTAGTCGCCAAGTTACTTATAGTCAGTTGAATGTCTGTTGGGGGACCAACAAAATAAACTGGTAGCAGATATTAAGCTGACAATCTACTAATACTCTAATGACTGTTAGTTGACATGTAGTTGAAAAGTTACTTATTGTTAGTAGAATGCCTAAAGTGGACTATCGAAATAAAGTGTTACCGAATTTTCACCGGAAAATGTCATCTGACCAAGTAAGTAACATCCACTTTTGTTCTGACCAACTAAGGGGAAAAAAGCAATGCAGTAAATCGCGCTGATTAAATCTAACGATCGCTTATCACGTCAAACCGTGCAAATTATACTTTGTTCTCAAATTGTTAATGTTAACAACATCAGCATTGTGTGACTACATTTAATGTGCATTAGGGATACCTGTAGTTCAGTACTCCGTAACTGTATGAATTAAGAAAACAAATGTGCTACTGTTACATAATTGGACCACTGAAATGTCTTACCTGTCCAGCAGAAAAAATAATAGCCGTCTCTGCGTTCGTTTTGAACCCCTTCAAAACACAGAGTTCACACCACCTTTCAAAAGCCCTTTTGATATCCTAGTTTTCGCATGGGCCCGGTTGCAGTCTCTTTATTCTATAGCCACTCCGAAGTCATTTGCATTTTACAATCGGGTGAATCTCCAGTTGTCACTGTTGATTGTCGTTTGAACCTTTCTGGATCCGGCATCAAATTGAAAAGTTCAATGATATCAAGTCCTGTGAGAAAAGGCTATAAATCTCCAAATCCAACATCCTCACACGCAATGTAGCCTACAAGCCGAGACAACTTCTTTATGTGTACAGATGTGATGTAATGACGCAAAGACATGAATTTCCCACGGAAATCCACCAGTACCACAGGAATTAAAAACATTATTTCAAGCTTACCGCTTTGAATCGAGCTACGGCAAGCAGATAGTTTTGAACACTGGCTAGTTATGTACTTGCTCAAATTTATTTTGGATAATTTTTAACCCAAAAAAGTTACGGACTGTAGCTTTAAGTGATATATTCAGTGGCCGATTATAGAGATTTTGATTAGCCTAGTTTTTAGTCACAGTCTTTACCAACAAGACTGATCACGATTAGACACAGTGACCACAGCTGACTGCATGATTTCATCACAAAGGGTGTGTTAAATTGTCATTGACCAGCAAGTTTTAAGGGGTGACCTGAACGCTAAATTCAGGTATTCTCATTTAGTTTCTGCTCACTGGCCTGCTGAAAGGAAACCAGACCACGGGCTGTTAGTGTCATAAACAGTCACCCGTTCCAAGCAGAGGATGGGGAGCTCAAGGGGTGATATTATAAGGGTGAGAGTGAGTCATGTGACACGAGTGATAGAGAGCGTATTCAATGCGAGGCAGTGACTCGACTGGGGCTGTAGTAGTGGAGTTGTCGAGATATAAGAGTACAGAGGCCGATGCAGGCATGTGTGTGAGTTAATATGGCCTGTGGGGATGATGAAACAGCTCAGACGTGTATTGTGCTTATGTGAGAGTGAGGATGGGCTCACTCGACTGCATAATTGAGTGGGATCTCAGCCAGCCCCTTAGTGCAGCCGTTCCCTTTTAGCTTCACTTCATTTTCTGCATTTCTTTGATATCTAAAACTGTGACTTTTGCTTGCATGGAAAGCCTGAGTGGAGATGACTGACACTATGCCATAAAGAGTTCACAAGTCCTCCCCTTTTGGTGTCAAAAGAATAGGTCGTCCTAACGTTGCTCCAAATCTGTATGAATTATTCCAAGTAACTCAACAGGAGAAATACTGCACAATATCCAAGCTGCTCTTTTCTATGAAAGCAAACAATGACCAGAGACTGTAATGCTTAAAAGAAGAGGAAAAAAAAGGGAAACATGATCATAAAATGATAAATCGCATGTTATCGCACAGTTATCACAATGATAACAGGTGTCTCAGCAAGGCTCAGTTTGCCGTAAATACTACTCCACACATATTCATCTGCTCTGTGTTTGGGTTGCTTATAACATGCATATTGGAATGTAACATGTGCCTCACATTTTACCAGATTGGTAATGAAAAGCATTTATAAACCTGTTGCAAACTAAGTTAAAGCTTTAAGTTCTAAGGTTTTCAGACAAAATAAAATCTTGTGTATTTAACGTTTAAAAATGGAGAAATTATGACATAGTATTTCAATACATTGAATATTAGTGATATTACCGTGATATCTTTGATGACAATAGAAAATTAGTAAATCGTGTATGTTGCGATAACATTAAAAGTTGTACTTATAACGACAGTAAGCCAGTTTCACTCCACTTTTCGTCTTATGACTAAGAGTGTTGTTAAAGGGTTCATGACATGAGAAATCTAAATCTTTTGACATTAGGTCTTTGTACCAAAAACATCCTGCAAGTTTCAAGTTTTTTTTTTTTTTTTTGTCCTTTTATAAACAAAGCATTTATGTAATCCTGTTTCAAAAATGGTTCATTTGGATATTGTGAGATCTGTGATGTCCTATGGACAAAATATATTTGCATATGAATGCCTCCAGAGCAAGACATCAAGATTAGCCTAGTTGTCGACAGAGGTGTAAAGAGTACTTGAAAAATACCATACTTGAGTAAAAGTTCTCGTTCCTTGCCTCTTGCAGTGCATTTAGAGAGCTGAGAGGTCCTTCAAGATGGCTTCCTTTGATTGGTTTCCGGGTCACAGGCTGGAGGACGGAGGAGCAAGGAAACGGGGAAGCATTCATTTGAGTAGTGAGAAGCACCCACAGAGAAATTAGTAAAACTAATATATTTGATACTCATAAAACTACAAAGTAGCCAAAAATATACTTGAGTAACAGTAACTAATTATATTTACTCAAATACTTTACACCACTGGTTGGCATGCATCATTGCACCATAGGCCCAGGCCAAGGAGAAGCAGCCAAGTTTTTTTTTTGTGTGTTTTTAATGGTATTTTTTGTCAACTTTTAGATGGATGAAACTTCAGTACATCCCTTCTCTGAATTTTCATGTACAATAAGAAAAGTTGCATTCCAAAGTTGTATTATCCATCCATCTAGTCAGTGACATAATCTGTCATAGGCAACACACAAACTCTCTCATGAGCAGTGAGATAAGTGAAATAAAATAAAATACAACCAAATAAGCCACCATTACTGACATACAGATTTTCAAAACAAATGAGTTTCAAACTCACAACCTCTTGGAAACTTAGCAAAAAAAAAATTAGTCTGGGACACACTACAGCGTCACTACTTAAAGCCACATGCAACCCGATGTCATGGGAAAGCGCAACTATTTTATGGATTGCCGATTTCGTAATTGGTTTTGTGATTTGATTGTACGAAACTTGATTTGTATTAACAAAGTTAAGCATAAACCTCCACCCCTAAACCTAAAGGCCCCAAAATACTTCTAAAGAAGTTATTTTTCTTTCTTCTTAGGGGTAAAAACCAAGTTCGAAATACGTGACCAACGATATACTTTTAGTGAACATCCAACGCCGCCCATACTGCTGCGAGTGAAATTTAGATGAATCTGTAAATATGTTCTACGTGCTTTCCTCTCAAAAACAAAATAAACAAACAACAAAATTGAGAAAACAGCAAGAATTTTTTTGATAAAGCATAAGAAAAACATCTGATCATAGCAAAGTGGATATGCTTGCATGAGCTCTGCAATTCGACATACTAGTAGTCACATCACATATTTATATAAGCAGCTTTACCGTATTAAACATAAAAAACAGTGTCAGTGTCTCATTTCATCAGAAATTAGATGTGTTCATGTTTTTATTCATGGACGTCTGACCTTGACAGATTTCCACATGAAAGAAGGCGGTGCCTGCGTGCACAAATACCTATTATGTAATCGACATGGACCAATGGGAGAACAAATGTGTTTACCAGCCATAGCAAACTTTTTAGAACTCCCAAAACGAACATCGTTTTGGCCTGATTTTGTTCGAAATGACATCACTGCAGTTTGTTCTTCGATTTCGCTTGAAGTATATCCGGGCCTTAACCCTTGTGATTTTGGGGGTGATCATGTGAGTATCAAGAATCGTGAGATTTCACTGGTACTACTGTTTTGTTATTGTGACCCCTACTTCCACGTTTAACCACAATTACAGCACTTGGCAAAGTACACATTTGCAAGTACCTGTACACAAAATACTTTTATGAGTCCTGTGATCTTATAATCAATCACTGCTGTGGTGGAGGGACCAGTCTCGAGCTGTCGCCCGACATGGTTTGCCTTCAGGGAGGGTGTGAAGCGAAACTGCTGTGACATAGTGATTGATGCTCCCAATCTGTCTTCATCACACACAGTTCGACATGACTGTCACTCTGCGGTGGTCTCGCTCCCATTAGCTCTGGATGCTGTGATGTGGACAGGGAGATGGGATGAGGAAGAAGACAAAAAGAGTGATGCAAAGAGGATGGTTAATGTGTAACTGAAACAAGAAGTTGGGGCGGGACTTACCAAAGGAACTGTTAAAATAGTCAGTAGCCAGAGGTGTCAAAAGTATTCACATTCATTACTCAAGTAGAAGTATAGATACTAGGGTTTAAAAAGACTTCTGTAGAAGTTGAAGTATCAACTCCAGTTTTTTACTCAAGTAAAAGTGTACAAGTAATGGTTTCAAAAACTACTTAAAGTATAAAAGTAAAAGTAATGCAAGGAAAAAATGCCATTAATGACCAAAGCTTAGGCCGCGCCACAGGCCTTTTTTCTAAAGGCCATAATGACTATAATGTTATATTAAAATGTTAATGTTGAAAAATTTGGGATGCACTAGGCTCCCTGTTTCAGCTGCATATATGCCCCTAGAAAATTAATTTCAGTTTTATTTACATTTTAGTACAATGCAAACCATATGTGTACTACTGAGCATTAACGTGTTTCATGAAGCGGAAGATAGAATCACCTATCACAGAAAACTTTCTGCATTTTTACTTAGTCTGTTTATAAGCTGTTTTCCCCCCAAAAGAATTACCCACAAGGACAAGGATTTCGGATATTGCCATCTTTTTGGGGATATTTTGACCCTGTATTGTAGGGTTGCACACACACACACACACGATTCTCCAAATCCTCGATTTGATTACATTTTCGATTCTAAGGTCACGGTTCAGTTCGATTCTCGATTTTTACATTTATTTTATTAAAGCACAGTTTGCTATGCCATTTTTAGACTAGACTTTTATGCAATATAATATATGACCTTTGTTCGCAATGTACACTACATTGTCAAATTTAAAACATTTATTAACAAAATAATGTCACAATAACTTATATCTTCAGTCAATTGGAAACTTAAGCAAAATAACCTGCCATGTAGTTTCTATTTTGTAACTGCAGTCTTATTCACAGAAGATGACATTCAAGTTCACAACAAAACACACTGCAAAAAAAGCTTTTCTTATTTAGTATTTGTGTCTCGTTTCCAGTCCAAATATCTAAAAAGTCTTAAATCAAGATGCATTTACTAGATGAGTAAAAGCCATAAGATATTATGTCTTGTTTTCAAGGGAAATAAATAAAAAATAATTGAGTTTTTGCTTTAAAAAAAAAGCAAAATTATCTGCCAATGGAATAAGAAAAATAATTTTAATTCAAACAAAAACAAGATTATTTTTCTTATTCCATTGGCAGATAATTTCGATATTTTTTTATTTATTTCCCCAGAAAACAAATAATATCTTATGGCTTTTACTCATCTAGTAAATGCATCTTGATTTAAGACTTTTTAGATATTTGGACTGAAAACAAGACACAAATACTAAATAAGAAAAGCTTTTTCTGCAGTGCAAACACGGTTTAACAGATACATCTATGTTTATCTTGCTTTACCTCGGTCTTAAAGTAAAAACATGACTGTGAAAAATATTAGTATTTAATGTAGTATTTAATTAAATGCCTTTATGATGAAATTACAACATTTTCATGTCAATAGGCTCTATGCACACCTGCACTACTTCCTGAACTTCAGGCAGGTCCTTTGTTTCCTGTCTGCCCTTATTGGACAAACTGATTAGTTCAGGTGTGCCTGACTAATGGCCATTAGTCAGGCACACCTGAACTAATCAGTTTGTCCAATAAGGGCAGACAGGAAACAAAGGACCTGCCTGAAGTTCAGGAAGTAGTGCAGCTGTGCATAGAGCCCATTGTGTTCATTGTGACCAACTATGCGCTGTCACTTTAACTCAGCGCGTGCACAGCACAAATAGACTCGGTGGTGCGGAAATGAACGACACTCATTCGGAAAATCAAGTTATTTGTGACATGCAAGATTTGTTGTATAAAAATTTATACTGTTCTGAGTCCGAGTCTGCAGTTTTTGTCAATTTAAAGTTTTAAATTAAATAGTGGAAGAATATGGTACACGCACATACATTACAAACTGTGGCTTTTTTGAAGTGCTTTGAACGCGAATGTGAGAGGACTCGCAGCACTTCAACACGAGTGTTTTTTTTCGCTTTGCAAACCGACTGGACGTGACATGGGGGCGTGACAGCATCGACGATTCCATTTTTGAATTCAAAGTTCGAGATTGTGACTTAATTTCGATTTAAAATCGAAATCGTGACACCCTTACTCTCTTCTCCTCTTCTTTCTCTCTCTCTCTCTCTCTCTCTAACACCCACACTCACTAACGATTATCTTTGCCACTTATCCCGCGATTGTCATCATACAGTATATTGTAAAAACGGCTGTCCCCCAAATCAATATTTGACGCGATTTGCCCCGTATTGTTGAGCAGAAAACTGTTGATTTCTCCATCGCTTACCGCATCTCTAGGTTTCCTTCGGAGGAGTTTTGCCGCTTCGCACAACCAAATGTACAGCCTCTCACAAGTTAGAAAGAAAACACAAAGCCAATCAGTTTAGCGATGTGTGTTCAGGAGGCGGGACTCAGATCTATTAACCGTGTGTTATTGGTCATTTTTTTTTTTTTTGAATCATTTATTCAATATTGATGACAAACGGAATGAAATAGGAGTAACGAGGCTATTTTTAAAATGTAAGGAGTAGAAAGTACAGATAATTGCGTGAAAATGTAAGGAGTAGAAGTAAAAAGTCAGCTGAAAAATAATTACTCAAGTAAAGTATAGATACCCAAAATGTCTACTTAAGTAATGTAACGAAGTATTTGTACTTCGTTACTTGACACCTCTGTCAGTAGCCTTTAGTTTGTGTTACAGATCGGCAAAACCATTGTTTGCTACCCGCTATTGCTAGTTAGAGGCAGGTGGTATTTTTAATTTACTGGAAGAAGACATTTTTCCAAAGAGCATTTTATTGGACAAACAAAAAAGATGCACACGCCCCTGCAGACAAGATGAGTCATGAGTACTTTGGTTTGTTTTCCTGAAAGAGAAACACTGCATTTTGAAGGGATACCCACACACACGCACACACACAAAAAAACAAAAAAAACACACACAATCTCAGACATCATTAGTCCACTGAATATGCAGAGTACGCAGGTTTGAGGGTGAGATGATGAGCCACTAAACTCAGAAATATTCTGTTTAACTTTAGTTAAAATTCTTTAAAACAGTTTTTCTGTCAGGACTAGCATGACAATTAGCATACAGTTAGGTTTGGCGGTATGGTTCTGTTCTGGGCATTAACTCCCTGCCTATCCATGCAGCCTAGCAG